>OX463237.1:63301336-63811336 GCA_949820135.1 Sylvilagus floridanus | reverse complement strand
TTTCCCCCTCCTCCTCGTGTAAGAACTAGATGGTGTTTTATCCTTTGACCTTCAAATCCTTTGTCTAGGGCCTCACATTGGACAAAGATAGCCCTGAGAAATTTTGTATGTGAACATCATCAGGACAACTTATAGAACTTTGAGGAAGCTGATGACTCAGCTTCACAGTGTACGTACTGCCATCAACTAAGATACTAAAGATATTCATAAGTGATATGTCTAAATTCAAAGAAAAGGAAGTTTAAAAGTTATATACACTTTATGATATAAAATATATTGTCACTACTGTGAAGAGAAATCAGTAGTTTGGTCAGAACAATAATAAAATGACAGAGATAAAAGAGAAATTGCTGATAAGTAGCTCATTATAATTACATTTAAAACACAACCTTTTCCTCTAAATGTGAATTAAAGATGGTATCAATTAAGGGAGTCTGAAAATTTGCCAGTATTTGTAACTAGTCTTTCACAGATTTTTTTTAAAGATTCATTTATTTATTTGAGTTACACAGAGAAAGAAGAAGAGAGAGAGAGTGTGTGTGTGTGAGAGAGAGAGAGAGTGTGTGTGTGTGAGAGAGAGAGAGAGTGTGTGTGTGTGTGAGAGAGAGAGAGAGAGTGTGTGTGTGTGTGTGAGAGAGAGAGAGGGAGTCTCATTTTAAGATTCTGTCTCATGTGGTTCCAAAACTGCCTCAAATTCCAGAAGTAAGGGAAAATAATTATTTTTTATTAAATGAGGAAGACCAAATGGTGACAGGTGATTTTTTTTTTGAAAGGCAGAGAGACATATAGACAGGGAATTCCCTTTGGTTGGTTCACTTCTAAGATGTCCCAACAGCCAGGGCTTGGCCAATACCAAAACTAGGAGCCACGAACCCAATCTAGAAATTTTATGTGGTGGCAGGAGCCCAAATACTTCAGTCATCACTGTTGACTCCCTGGGTCTGCATTAGCAGAAAGCTGGAGTCAGGAGCCACAATTGGGCATTGAACTCAGGCATGTATGGGACATGGTCATTATAAACAGCATCTTACCCTGGGCTAAATGTTCGCCCTATCAGCAGATGATCTGAAGACATTTACAGCTGAAGTGAGATCACCATTTGACCGGTATTCACCTTTCTCCAAGCTTTTATTGGCAGCCACATGCTTATCTTCATAACAGTTAAAAATCTGGTGGAGTTGATGATTTTCATGTAGCAGGGATAAAGGCTCAAATCCTAAGAAAACAGATACGCTACTCTTTTCACAAAACCAATAATCTTACTTCAACAGAGGACTCTCCTTAGAGAATCTACAGGTCAAGAAGAACTCAAGGAGAGGGATATCTGCCTTTCTGGTAATACTATCTTAGGGAACTCATAGGCTCTTAAGAAATAAGTAACATCAGATAGGTCAAATAATAGATTTACCATCAAAGAAGATAGTGGCTCCCAGAAAGCCCCAAATAAAGTGACTCTATGTAGAACCAAAATCTGGAGCTGATTTTAAATCAATAGTTTTGTAATATGGAGAAACGATCTAAAATAGTCTGCCAGGTTTAAAAGTCTCTAGAACTCTGAATTGTGTTTGAAATCTTAGTATTTCAACATGACCTTTTCCCATTTCCATGAACATCAGAGACACACTAGCTATAACACTGTGGAATGTTTTCCCTGTGATTTGCTGTCTTAACATGTTTTTATTTGGCATTTTCAAATTTTAATTTTTCTTTTGCCATTAACTATTTCTAGGGTAGCTTTATAAATTTAAGTTTTGGTACTTGTGCAAGATTTACCTGGTAAGAAAGAATAATTTCTAAAAACTACACTTTAATACATCTTATCAAAGTTCAGAATATGTTAGGATGAAACCAAGCACAAACAGTTTAGTTTGTGGATGATGCTTGTCCTTCATACCCACAGAAAGAACTATATAAACTACACAGGTTTATTTAATTTGCTTGAAAGTTACCAAGAGAGGGAAAGAGATCTTCCATCCACTGGTTCACTCCCCAAATAGCCGCAACAGCCAGGGCTGGGCCCAGCCAAAGCCAGGAGTGTGGAACTCCAGCCAGGTTTCCCACGTGGATGCTGCTGTTGCCAGCTGTGTCTTAACTTGTTATGCCACAACAACCCCCGGCCCTAAATAATCTGTCTACAGGCACTTCTTCAGCTGCCTCACAAATACCTTGTATATTTTACCCACCTCAGCTGAGGCCAGAAATGTGCCAGTGGCCAAGGGAAGACAGATACTTCTGCTCCAGCACCCTCGGGCCTGGTGGCTGGGGGGCTGCAGCTTCTCTCAGAGAAGCCCCTGGCCGTGCCCCAGCCCCGCAGGCTCTCCAGACACAGGCCGCAGTCTTCCTGGCTCTGAATCACAGGTACCTGGCTCTGAATCACAGCCGGGGTCCCTGACAGACCTGGAGGGTGGGACTGCCTCCTCTGGGCTCCAATCCACAAAACGTGACTTGCAGACAAGACACTCACCGGAGAGCAGAGGGCTCCTCTCTCAGCCAAGTGTCCACAGTCCCAGGGGAAATGACCTTCCTGAGGCCAAGGATGTGCTGGGCACCCATGGGCCAGGCCGGGATGTCACAGAGTGGATGCCCCAGAGGGCCCCACTTCTACGTGGGGGCGTCCCTATCCTGGCTGACTAGAAACCAAGGGCCTCGCCAGTTCTCTGGGTCTGACCGCAGGGTTGGACCATGCTTCCTTTCCTAAGCCATCTTTTTTTTTTTTTATTTTTGACAGGCAGAGTAGACAGTGAGACAGAGAAAGAGAGAGAGAGAGAGAGAGAGAGAGAGAGAGAGAGAGAGAGAGAGAGAGAAAGGTCTTCCTTTGCCGTTGGTTCACCCTCCAATGGCCACTGCGGCAGGTGCACTGTGGCCGGCGCACCGCGCTCATCGGATGGCAGGAGCCAGGAGCCAGGTGCTTTTTCCTGGTCTCCCGTGGGGTACAGGGCCCAAGCACGTGGGCCATCCTCCACTGCACTCCCGGGCCACAGCAGAGGGCGGGCCTGGAAGAGGGGCAACCGGGACAGAATCCGGCGCCCCGACCGGGACTAGAACCCAGTGTGCCGGCGCCACAAGGCGGAGGATTAGCCTTTTGAGCCACGGCTCTTGCCATTGACACCTGTCTTTTTAATCTAATGTTAATGTATATAAGGGGAAGCCGGTTCTGCAGCTCACTAGGCTAATCCTCCGCCTTGCGGCGCCGGCACACTGGGTTGTAGTCCCAGTTGGGGTGCCAGATTCTGTCCTGGTTGCCTCTCTTCCAGGCCAGCTCTCTGCTGTGGCCCAGGAGGGCAGTGGAGGATGGCCCAGGTGCTTGGGCCCTGCACTCCATGGGAGACCAGGAGAAGCACCTGGCTCCTGCCATCGGATCAGCGTGGTACACCAGCCACAGCGTACTGGCCGCGGGGGCCATTGGAGGGTGAACCAATGGCAAAGGAAGACCTTTCTCTCTGTCTCTGTCTCTCTCACTGTCCACTCTGCCTGTCAAAAATTTAAATATATATATATATATATATATATATATATATATGGGGAGACACAGAGTCTAATACAATAGTAATGGGGGAATTAAATACCCCATTCTCAGCAATGGATAGATCAACCAGAAAGAAAATCAACAAGGAAAGAACAGTTAGTTGATACTATAGATCAAATGGACCTAATGAATATCTACAGAACTTTTCATCCTACAGTTACAAAATACACATTCTTCTCACCAGCCCATGGAACTTTCTCTAGGATAGACCACAGGCTAGGCCATAAAGCAAGTCTCAGCAATTTCAAAAAAATTGAATTTTCATACCATGCATCTTCTCTGACCACTATGGAATGAAGCTGTAAGTCCACAACTCAAGGATCTCTAAAACAAATGCAAACACATGAGACTGAATAACATGCTCCTGAAATGAACAGTGAATTATAGAAGAAATCAGAAAACTGCTGAAGAACAGTTTTTTATACTATTTGTTGAACTCCTTACTTGGTATAGAGTTAATCTTCTGTGTATAAAGTTAATTGAAAATAGATAATAATAAAAAGCAAGAATGGGACTAGGAGAAAGGAAGAAGGGTGGAAGAGTGGGCGGCAGGGCAGGTACAGTGGGAAAAATCACTGTGTTCCCAAACTTAATGAGTCACATGAATTTGGATACCTTAAATAAAAGTTTTTTGGGAAAAAAGCAAACAAAATATTGTTTTGGTTGCTTCTTTTTTATCTTTATTTTTAAAATTTTTTAACTTTTATTTAATGAATATAAATTTCCAAAGTACAGCTTATGGGTTACAATGGCTTCACCCCCCCATAACTTCCTCCCCACCCCCAACCCTCCCATTTCCCACTCCCTCTCCCTTTCCATTCTCATCAAGATTCATTTTCAATTCTCTTTATATACAGAAGATCAGTTTAGCATATATTAAGTAAAGATTTCAACAGTTTGCACCCACATAGAAACACAAAGTGAAAAATACCATTTGAGTACTAGTTATAGCATTAAATCACAATGTACAGCACATTAAGGACAGAGCTCCTACATGAGGAGTAAGTGCACAGTGACTCCTGTTGTTGACTTAACAAATTGACACTCTTGTTTATGGCATCAGTAATCACCCTAAGCTCTTGTGATGAGTTGCCAAGGCTATGGAAGCCTTTTGAGTTCACCGACTCTAAAAGGGATCACATAAACAAGACTAGTGTCTGCAAATACTAACAGAATAAAAAAGGGAGAGAACGATCCAACACGGGAAGCGAGATACACAGCAGACTCAGAATGGCGGATGTACTAAACAGCACTCTGGCCTCAGAATCAGCCCTTAAGGCATGCGGATCCAGCTGAAAAGCCCATGAGAGTATTTCAGGCATGGAAAGCCAAGACACTCTGTCAAAAAAAATGACCTAAATGAAATATCTCTGTGAGTGAGATCCTAGTGGAAAAAACAGGTCATCAAAGAAGGGGTTACCTTCCTCTGAAGGGAGGAGAGAACTTCCACTTTGACTACAACCTCATGATAATACATGTTTAAAATCTTTTCATTTATTTGTATTTAAATATTTTGATTAATAAGTAACACTTGCACAGTTTTCTGGGACACTGTGTAATATCTGAACACATGTACACAGTATAAACTGAATAATCAACCTTTCCATTTTCTTAGCTGTTTTTGATGTATGGAGCCTACACACACCTCTTTCTAACCAGTGATTTAACTTGTTTACATGCAATGGCAATCAAGTCAGCATATGGAAGACATTCTGCAGCCCCACCTTCACTGCAGCATTACTTTTTATTTACATTCTTTATTGGCTCATACATCTTTCTCCAGATTTCCTTAATGCTTTGTCAATGATTTCAGTTACGCTACTGAGCATTCATAGGCCATTTAACTAAATGTTTAGAAAAGTAATTATTGTTTCCCCCAGCAGTCCAGGAGAGGGAACCATGTAGGAGTAGAATGAAAAGTGCTGGTGAGGAAAGTAAATGAAATTATTCTGAAAAATGTTTTGAAAAAAATTCAAGAAAACTATTTACTGGTTGAGCATTTAGTGTTGCTGTAATTTAGAGTAGAAAGGTGAGGACCATGTTCTTTTGAACTTCAGAAAGTGAAATGAACGAAGCTCACAAAGGTGGTAAGTATAACAGTAAATGCTTATTATTAACAAGATATGAGCTGGCCAACAGGCAGGAACCCAAGACATTAAATGTGCATATGGCCTACACATTTACAGACTGGCTATTTGTTGAGTGGCACTCCTCAGTGGGGTCCTGAAGTCATCTGCCATGTAGGCCATCTGGCCCGGTAAAAGTCAAAATTGCATTTTTTTCTCAGTTTTCCCAGCCCTTCTGTGTCTCCTGCCTCATAGTCAAAGATAAGAACAGGGAGACAGACAGGGAAAAGGAAAATTATACTGAGACTGCAACAGGATATTGGAATTTGCTCTTCTGTCTCCAAATTAACCTTTAGCAGTTTCCTGCTTAAAGAGAGATAGAGGAAAAAGAGAAAGAGAGAGAGAGAGAGAGGTCTTCCATCCATTGGTTTACTCCTCATATAACTACAATGGCCAGAGATGAGCTGATCCGAAGCCTGGAGCCAGGAGCTTCTTACAGGTCTCCCACACAAGTGCAGGGGCCCAAGGACTTGGGCCATCTTCCACTGCTTTCCCAGGCCATCGCAGAGAGCAAGATCAGAAGTGGAGCAACTGGGCCTCAAACTGGCACCCATAGGGGATGTCATTTCTGCAGGCCAGGGCTTAAACCTGCTGTGCCACTGCACCAGCCCCTCAAATGCCCTTTAATGTTGTGAGACTGAGTGAGATTCCCCAGGAAAGAAGTGCAGCTAGAAAAAAGTAAGAAGGCAAGCAATAAGGTTTGTTGCATCCCACACTGTACAAATCAAGTAAAGCCAAGAAAGTAAAATAAACACATTGATAGGCTCTGGACATTTGACCTGAGAATATCCAGTAATTGATTTTCCTCATGTAATTTGCAAACTTAGTGATCGAGGGGCTGCCCAGGGAAGAAATGAAAATACACAAATGAGACATATCAAAAAGGAACGCGGGGCCTGGAAGTGAGGAGCATGGTAAGACCATGTCATGGTGTGTTTTGGAGGAGGAAGCTGCTGGGAGTCAAATGGCAGAGCCGGTCAATAAGGAGACGATCACAGCACTGAGATGCACAAAGAAAACATGCTGAGAATGGGGAGGGAGAGAAAACAGAGGGGGAGACCTCTTTCATGAGAGAAAGAAATCACAGCCAAGTGTCAGGGTTTCCTCAGTCCTGCTGTTGCTTCCAGGTCTAATGTGACTGGCTCTCAATCCTGAAACATGATCAACTGTTCACAAAAACAGTGAAAAACAGCAAGAGCCCAGGGACTGTTTGAACTCATGCTGATGGTAAAACACTTGAGCCATTTAGCTATGTCTGTGGGACCTCACTGGTTAATTTTACAAATCCACTGCTCACAGTAAGATTTGCATGTCCAAAAGGATATTCAAGTGATCTCCATGATCTAGCAGATTTTCCAGGATTTCTCATATGCCAACAGTGATATGTGTGAGTCTGATTGACTGTAGCATGGGAGGGAGATGCAGAATAGCAGGCATTCCTGCATATCCACTACTTTTGATTTTCAGTGAACTCTTTGAAATGCTGTCTGTCTTAATACATTATGTCTGTTTCATCTGCCTTCGTGGAATACTCACTGTCCTGGTGATCCTCAGACTAGGTTCCTCTAACTGAGTGTCTGCCTTACACGACGTCCAAATTTTCAGCATCATGAGGCTTCAGATCTGTTACTTTCACCTTACCCTTTCCCTCAACAGTTTAAGATATGCAAAATGTGATGTTTTAGAATTTCCCAGTAGCATTTTATTTATTTGTTTGTTTATTTAAGAGTCAGTGTTTCACAGAGAAAGAGGAGAGACAGAGAGACACAGAGAGAGAGAGAGGTCCTCCATCTGCTGGTTCACCCCCAATTGGCCACAATGGCTGGTGCTGCACTGATCTGAAGCCAGGAGCCAGGAGCTTCTTCTGGGTCTCCCATGTGGGTGCAGGGGCCCAAGGACTTAGGCCATCTTCTACTGATTTTGCAGGCCATAGCAGAGAAGTGGATTGGAAGTGGAGCAGCCAGGTCTCAAACCAGCATCCATATGGGATGCCGGCACTGCAGGTGGTGGCATTACCCTCTAGGCCACAGTGTAGGCCCCCATAAGTAGACTTTTGAAGTGGAATCAGTGGCTATGAAAATGTACAATCTAAAGTTGAACAAGGGAAATAGAAAGAAGCTTCTTCTAACTACAGTTGGTTCCAGAGACCTTTATTGGACATCGGCTCTGACTGGGCCAATAAGCAAAGCAAAAAAGTTGGAGCTTTAGTTAACATTCTGCTCTAAATCAGAGTGGGGAATATCCATACTGTGGGCCATTATAAGGTCCATGAAACCATTTGTTCTGGCCCTGCCAAGGCAACTTCAGGTGGGAATGGATAATCGATCTACAGCATGCTAATTTTTCAGTTGATAATTTTATATGGTCCATGAATGATATAAATATACAAACGGTCTTGGAATAAAAAACATTCCCTCTTCTGCAAGATGTTAATGGCAAATCCAGTGCACTTTACACTCCTTTTGTGACCTGTTGTCTAAATCTGTAACTCTTTTTCTTTCATGCATTCATTTCTTGTTTGTCTGTAACTCTTTTTCTTTGATGAATTCATTTCTTGTTTATTTATTGAAGAAACTTAGAGGATTCCTGCCCACTAATTTACTACCCAAATGCCCACAGATGCCATGGTGAGGACCATGGCAAAACCAGGTTGCTGAGAGCTCCATCCTGGTTTTCCATGTGAGTTTCATGAACCCAATCACTTAAACAATCACCTCTGCTTCCCACAGTCTGCTTTAATAGGAAAATGGACTCAGGAGCCCTATCCATATCCAGGAATTAAGCTCAGATACTCAAGTAAAAAAGACACAAGATTTTTTCTTTTATTTAATATTTATTTATTTACTTGAAAGTCAGAGTTACACAGAGAAAGGAGAGGCAGAGAGAGAAAGGGAGAGAGAGGTGGGGGCTCTTCCATTCTATGGTCCACTTCCCAATTGGCTGCAATGGCTGGAGCTGCACGTATCCAACACCAGGATCCAGGAGCTTCTTCCAGGTCTCCCACTTGGGTGCAGGGGCCCAAGGACTTGAGCCACCTTCTACTGCTTTCCCAGGCCACAGCAGAGAGCTGGATCAGAAGTGGAGCAGCTGGTTCTCGAATCAGCACCCATATTGGATTCCGGCACTTCAGGCCAGGGCCTATAAGGAACATGAAATTTTCAAGAGATATATAAATACTGAGTGACTTGTTGAGGCACCAGGGAGGTGAATTCAGACCCCTTGTCTGAATGGAGGGAGGAGGAGAAGCCAAAACATGAGATAGCAGTATAAGCACTGAATAGACCAGATTTAGGATCTGTCTGAGTTCCAGTTTCCCCACAGTGGCATTTTCAAAATACCAGTTTAATCTGGTTGTTAATCATGTGAGGATTGATCAGAAAACTAAAGTGGGAAGGCCACCTCGATTTTCTTGATTATCAAGCTGGGTGTTTCATTAATCACTGAGAGTGCTGGAGGATATTTTTTCTGTTTGTTATGCTGTTATACATATTACACATGTTTTACTAATTTCATTTTCTAATAGTTCATTATTAGTATGTACAAATGCTTTGGCTTTTTAAAGTTTCATTTAAGCTATTTTGATTAATGTGTACCAGTCATACATTATTATAGGATATAGTGCAATATTTGAACACATATACACAGTAGAAACTGATTAAGCTACATAACTAGTTTTCCATTTCCTCTTCACAATTTGAGCCTACCAGCTCCTCTCCTCCAGTTCTTTACATAGTACCTAATATGGTGCATTCTAGTCATCAAACCGTATTATGGAACACCAGAAGTTACTTCTACCTCCCTGTGCTTTGCTACCTGTTAGCCAATACCCCTCTCTCCCTAGCCTCCACCCTTCTCAGCCTCTAATCATCACAATTCAGACCCATTTTTTTGGTCACTTCAATATATGACAAGGAACATGTGACATTTGTGTTTCTGTGTCTGGCTTATTTTGGTTAATTTAATTATCTCTATGTTTTAAAAGATATAAAAATATTTTATTTTTTGTGTCCAAATCATGTTCCTTTGTCCACTGTCTCGTTGATTGACAGCTAGATTGGTTCTAAATCATGGCTGCTGTGAACTGTATTGTAGTGACTGTAGGAAACTTGCTAACTCTTTGATATTCTTTCATTTTCTTTTAATGTATAGCCAGGAATAAGATAACTACGTCATGTAGATTTTTGTTTTCTGAGTAATGTACTGTTCTCCATAACACATGTACTAATTTACATTTTTACCTGTAGTATATGAGGGTATTCTTTTCCCACATCCTCTCTAGCATTTATTTTCTTTTTTATATTGTTGGAATAAGATGCTATAATATTGTGGGGTTTTTTCTATTGGTTTATTTATTTGTTTATTAAGTATTTAATTTGTTTATTTGAAAAAGTTATATAGAGAGAGGGAGAGGCAGAGAGATCTCTTATCTGCTAGCACACTCCACAAAAAGTTGCAACAACTGGGGCTGGGCCAGGCTGAAGTCAGGGTTTCCCACATGAAAGGCAGGGGCACAAGTCCTTGGGCCATCTTCTGCTGCTTTCCCAGGTGCAATAGCAGGTGACTGAGTTGGAAGTGGAGTAACCCAGAGTCAAATTGGCACACCCATGGTATGGTGGAAGTTTACTCACTATGCCACAATGACAGCCCCTCTCCCTATCAATTTATAGTCCTCAAAAAAAGTCATTAATGTCAGCATCCACCCCATTTTTTCTGCTATTATTCAATTTATTGAAGTCTTATTTTTATTTCCACTATTCCTCATATTGTTCTTCCCAAGGTCATTAGTGATTACTGTGTTGGTTAAATGCAATTTTTGTTTTTAATCTCTCATTTACGGAGTGCACTTTGTAGAATTCTACTGTGTGCCAAACCCTCTTCTAGGCAGAGAACACAGGCTCTTTTTCTCTTAAGGGTTAATATGACAACATGCTTACAAGAAAACAAAGTACACTTTCATTGAGAATAAATTGTGTTATGAAAATGAAGCATAGTAATGGGATAAGTAACTAATCAGAATGAAGAATGGGTTTAGAAGGCATCATCTGACACATGTCCTAGCTCCCTCCTCAAACACTGACTCCTTCAGTAACACTGTATCTCATCTCCTTCAATTTCCTCTGCACTTCTGATTACTCCTTTTCAGTTCATTTGCAGTCTCATCTGCTTAAAATCAAACATTGATATTGCTCTGATGTTTACCATTGCAGTGGTTGTCTACACACTTTAAAAATACATGTAGTGCTTGGCTAAACTTATCTACTCCTCATGACTTCATACTTTATGTTATATTAAATAAATTTACATTTCTCCTGAGCATAGAACTCATATATGCAACTATGACCTTCACGAGTTCCTCAAAATCAATATGAGCAAAAGTAAAAGTAAAACTTGCTTCCCCTTTGGTAAAGCTTATCTCAGAATATGTCACCGACATTCAACTTTCTATAAAAGGTAAATATTTGGGAACAAGCAATTCTTTCCTTTTTTTGTTCACTTATCTATGACTGGATGATTGTATTCCTTAGATATTTTTCAAATCTCTTCATTCCACCTGCTACCTCCTTGGTCCCACCTTCCTTATATCTGTTGTCTCCTACATAAATAAAATTGCAATAGTTACCTAAGATGATTCCCATTCTTGCTCTCAACTTCAGTCCATTCCCCAAGCAGAAAACTAAACACAATAGTTGTCACCTATTTCTCTTTCATATCTTCATCTAAACCACATGACTCTTCCACATCTCACTTCTGCCTGCTTCTCCATCTTCATCTTTGTCAGGGAACCCCTGACCCCAACTCTGCTTCCATCACTGTGAACTTTTGCTCAGTTCCTGCTCTATGCCTTTCCCTTTATATACTACTTGACATGGAAAACCATGGCTCATGAAAACTACTGACTGCATCTTTTGAGGGGTACAATTTCTTGGAGGAACGTAATAAGGAATAAAAAAAAATCCTTGGTATACAGCAGGTATATTATTTTTGCAAGCCACAGAGAAGAGACTAAATAGAAGTTCAGCAGAAGGAAAGTAGTGTGATACAAAAGTTTGTGGGCTGGCGCCATGACTCACTTGGCTAATCCTCCATCTGCAGCACTGGCACCCCAGGTTCTAGTCCCGGTTGGAGCACTGGATTCTGTCCTGGTTGCTCCTCTTCCAGTCCAGCTCTCTGCTGTGGTCCAGGAGTGCAGTGGAGGATGGCTCAGGTCCTTGGGCCCTGCACCCACATGGGAGACCAGGAGGAAGCACCTGGCTCCTTGCTTTGGATCGGTGCAGCGCACCGGCTGCAATGCACCAGCCATAGCAGGCTTTGGGGGGGTGCACCAACAAAAAAAGGAAGACCTTTCTCTCTGTCTCTCTCTCTCACTAACTGTCAAAAAAATAAAAATTAAAAAAAATTAAAGTTTGTGGCGGGGCTAACAGGCACTGGTCAAGAATCTAACAAATCCATTGAGAAAAAAGTAAGAGTTTCTTTACCTCCTTCAATTATACAAATTATTTCAATCTAGGAAAAACAAAACTTTCCAAATTTTATATATTATATATAATTTTTTCATCATTGTTTTGTGGTTTTATTGTAGAAGGCTTTCATATCCTGGGTTAAATTTACTGCGTGGTATTTTATTTTCTTGTGACAATTATAAATATGTTTGTTCTTAAAATTTATTTCTCACTGAGTTCACTATTATATACCAAAGTGCTACTGAATTCATTTTGTATTGTCAATTTTACTAAATTCATTTATCAGTTCCAGTATTCTCTTGATGATGTTCTTAGATTTATTCTCATATAGAACCATGTTATCTGCAAACAGAAATATAAATGTAAATTCTTACTTTCCTGTTTGAATAGATATTATTTATTTTCTTCTTCACTTGTATTCATTTGAATCATTTCCTGTTTCTCTTAATTTAGCTAGAAAATTTTTTTTCAAAGAACCAGCTCTTCATTTTTTTTGTTGTTTTTATAATGCTTTTATTTAAAGAATATAAATTTCCAAAATACAGCTTATGGATTACAATGGCTTCCCCCCCCCCCCGCCATAACTTCCCTCCCACCCGCAACCCGCCCCTTTCCCACTCCCTCTCCCCTTGCATTCACATCAAGATTCATTTTCAATTCTCTTTATATACAGAAGATCAGTTTAGTATATATTACATAAAGATTTCAACAGTTTACCCTCACATAGCAACACAAAGTGAAAAATACTGTTGGAGTACTAGTTATAGTATTAATTCACAATGCACAGCGCATTAAGGACAGAGATCCTACATGACATATATTTTTTAAATTGATTAATTTTCTAGGCAATTTCCAATTTAACACCAAGATTTTTTTTTCATTTTTAATTATCTATATACAGAAGATTGATTCAGTATATACTAAGTAAAGATTTCATCTGTTTGCATCCACACAGAAACACAAAGTGTAAAATACTGTTTCAGTGCTAATTATAGTATTACTTCACATTGGACAACACATTAAGGACAGATCCCACATGAGACGTAAGTACACAGTGACTCCTGAAGTTGATTTAACAATTTGACACTCATGTTTATGGCGTCAGTAATCTCCCTAGGGTCTAGTCATGAGTTGCCAAGGCTATGGAAGCCTTTAGGGTTCGCCGACTTCAATCTTATTCCGAAAGGGCCATAGTCAAAGTGGAGGTTCTCTCCTCCCTTCAGAGAAAGGTACCTCCTTCTTTGATGGCCTCGTTCTTTCCACTGGGATCTCACTCACAGAGATCTTTCATTTAGGTCGTCTTTTTTTTCCAGAGTGTCTTGGCTTTCCATGCCTAGAATATTCTCATGGGCTCTTGAGCCAGATCTGAATGCCTTAAGGGCTGATTCTGAGGCCAGAGTGCTATTTAGGACATCTGCCATTCTATGAGTCTGCTGTGTATCTCGTTTCCTATGTTGGATCATTCTCTCCCTTTTTGATTCCATCAGTTAGTATTAGCAGACACTAGTCTTGTTTGTGTCATCCCTTTGACTCTTAGACCTATCAGTGTGATCAACTGTGAACTGAAATTGATCACTTGGACTAGTGAGATGGCGTTGGTACATGCCACCTTGATGGGATTGTATTGGAATTCCCTGGCACATTTCTAACTCCATCATTTGGGGCACAACTGATTGAGCATCTCTCAAATTGTACATCTCCTCCCTCTCTTATTCCCACTCTTATATTTCACAGGGATCACTTTTCAGTCAAAATTTAAACACCTAAGAATAATTGTTTGTTAATTACAGAGTTTAACCTATAGTACTAGAATAAAAAAAATACTAAAATGGATAAAGTATTACATTGTACAACAACAGTCAGCACAAGAGCTGATCAAGTCACCGTTTCTCATAGTGTCCATTTCATTTCAATAGGTTTCACCTTTGGAGCTCAATTAGTTGTCACCGATCAGGGAGAACAAATGATATTTGTCCCTTTGGGACTGGCTTAATTCACTCAGAATGATGTTTTCCAGATTCCTCCATCTTGTTGCAAATGACCGGATTTCATTGTTTTTGACTGCTGTATAGTATTCTATAGAGTACATGTCCCATAATTTCTTTATCCAAATGTATGCTTTGAATTCCCTGTGATCTTTTGCTGTGAGGTTCCCTTCGTTTATCTTCTTGCATGTTGATGGCCGTGTTTCTGTGTTTCTGTGTGTAACACATCTTTAAGCATCTTTTGCAGGGCTGGACGAGTGGCAACAAATTCTTTCAATTTCTGTTTGCAATGAAAAGTCTTTATTTTGCCTTCATTCACAAATGAGAGCTTTGCAGGATATAATATTCTGGGCTGGCAGTTTTTCTCTCTTAGTACCTGGGCTATGTCTTGCCATTCCCTTCTAGCTTGTAGGGTTTCTGATGAGAAGTTTGCTGTGAGTCTAATTGGAGATCCTCTGAGAGTAATCTGACGTTTCTCTCTTGCACATTTTAGGATCTTTTCTTTCTGTTTCACTGTGGTGAGTTTAATTACAATGTGTCGTGATGAGGATCTCTTTTGGTCATGTTTCCTAGGGGTTCTATGAGCTTCCTGTACTAGGATGTCTCTGTCCTTCTCCAAAACTGGGAAATTTTCTGCTAATATCTCACTAAAAAGGCCTTCTAATCCTTTCTCCCTCTCCATGCCTTCAGGAACTCCTAGCACTCGAATGTTGGGTTTTTTAACAGTATCCTGTAGATTCCCAACAATATTTTTTAGATTTCTAATTTCCTCTTCTTTTCTTTGGTTTGACTGTATAGTTTCCTGTGCTCTGTCTTCTAAGTCCGATATCCTCTCTTCTGCCTCACCCATTCTGTTTGTAAGGCTCTCTAATGTCTTTTTCATTTGATCTATTGAATTCTTCACTTCATTATGATTTTTCGTCACTATCACAGTTTCATGTTCTACTAGTTGTTTCATTTCAGCTTGATTCCTCCTTAATATTTCATTTTCACGAGATTTTCTACCTTGTCCATTAAGGATTTCTGTAGTTCAAGAATTTGTTTTTGAGTACTTCTTAGTGTTCTTAACAATTTTTTGAGATCTGCTTCTTGCATTTCTTCTATCTCATCATCTTCATAATCTTGAATTGGGGTGTCTTTTTCATTTGGGGACGCCATAGTGTCTTCCTTGTTCTTATTACCTCGGTTTTTCTGTTTGTTGTTTGGCATATTGGTTTCTTCACTGTGGTGTTTTTTTCTTGTTATACTATGACTCTAGATTAAGTGGACTGTCTGCTTTTGATGGAGTCTTAGAGGCTTGAGATGGGTGTGGCCTGAGAGCTCTGTTTGGTTCCTCAGGGTTGAGGGTGTGTCAAAGGAGACACTCCCAGGTTAGGCATGGTAAATCTCTCTCTGTTACTTTTTTTTCTTTGGTTCAAAAGGGAAGTAATTCCACACAGCTGAATGGAATTGTGGGTGGTTAGCAGGCGAATGATATACCCACAGGAGCCAGAGATTGGAAGCTCTTTCCCAAGGACCAGAGAGGGAATCTTTGTGGCCCTTAGTGTGGGCTCAGATTCTCCTGTAGTCTCCCACTGGGCTGCCAAGACTACTGAACTGTAGCGTCTCTGGAGAGTACTCACATGAATTCGTGATTTCCGTGAGTTCTCTCTCCCACAGTCTCTTTTTTCACAGTCTCAGTTCATTAGCACCACACATTCATTAGGTTCTAATCTCCTGTTATTTCACCCCTCCCACCCAGAGTCAGGTTTTTCTGCTAGGCTCGGGGCCGGTGCCGACCCGAGGTCGCCCTGCTTATGACATATTCCAAAATGGCGCCTGCTCTTTGTCTGATTCACCTTTGAGAGGTGAGCGGAGAGAGAGAAACTCGTGTCCGTATGGGTCACTTTTTTTTTCCTCTCTCTCTCTCTCTCTCTCTCTCTGTTCTAGTTAGCCTGGTGAACTTTTCCCGGCAGGGTTTCAAGCCTTGTTCGCTCTAGTCTCCTCTTTCCACTTCCCTGCTGGTAATTCGGGCTATTGAGGTTTGGCTCACCTCGCGTTCCAGCGCTGGTGTGTTGAATCTGCTGCTGGTGTCCCAAACTGTGGGCTCCCAGGCTCTCCACACAGGTCCACTGTGGTTCACCAGTTCCGGAAGGGTTTCCTTTGCTGTTTCTTCCCCTACTCTTCCTTGAACCTGCAGTATCTCCACTTTTATTAAATTGTCTCTCCCCAGACTATCGGTGTGCTCCCTTCCTATTCCGCCATCTTGCCCCAAATACCAACTCTTCATTTTTTTAAGGATTTATTTATTTATTTTAAAGGCAGACTTACAGAGAAGTAGAGGCAGAGAGAGAGAGAGTGAGTCTTCCATCTACTGGTTCATGGCCCAAATGGCCTCAATGGCCAGAGCTGCACTGATCCAAAGCCAGGAGCTTCTTCCAGGTCTCACATGTGGGTTGAAGGGCTAAAGGACTTGGGCCATCTTCTACTGCTTTCCCAGGCCATAGCAGAGAACTGGACCAAAAGTGGAGCAGTCAGGACTTGCACCGGCCCCCGAACGGGATGCCTGCACTACAGGCGGTGGCCTTACCTGCCATGCCACAATGCTGGTCCCTCTTCATTTTATTTACTTTTAGTATACTTAAGATTCTTCCTTATTTATTTCTGCTTTGATCTTTATTATTCACTTTTTTTACTGCCCTTGGATTTGACTCATTCTTGTTTTTTCTGGGTCATTGAGAAGGATAGTAGGTTACGTATCTGATATCTTTATTGTGTTTTTAGATGTTTGGCCAACTGAAGTCATAGTTTCAATTTCTATGTTTCCCTGATAACTGTGGGGACCTTCTAGGTGACTGCAGAGAATGCCTGCAAAAATGAGGCTGTATTAGTTTGTTAACAAAATACCACAGATAGTGTGATTTTAATTAGAGAAATTTTCTTCTCAGAGTTGTGGAGATTGAAAACACAAGGTCAAAGTCATAACAAGGTTGATTTTTTTTCTAGATGTCTTTCTCCCAATGGACCTCACATATATGATATTATTTGATCTGCTCAAAAGCAATTTCTCCAGGTAGAGTCATATCGGCAGTTAGCACTTAAAGGTATGAGTTTTAGGGAGGCACATTTCAGTCCATAACGCTTAAATGGGCTACATGGTCTGACTCACAGACAGCCATCTCTGGGGAGGATAGAGATTTTGAAATGAATGTTAGGATTCTTACAGTATTACTTTCAGTACTAACTCCATTGAAAGTTGTGCATGAATGCACACACAGAAATAAAGAATCTTGCACATATAAACACATTCTACAGTGGAAATGCCTAATGGTTGTTACCTATAGGTAACATCAATACAATAACCATAAGGTGGAAAATTAGCAAACCATTAAAAAGAGTATTGGAAAGAATGACAACAAAATATGCAACTACAAAAATATGTGTGTATATATATATATATATGATATTCAATATTTATCGTTGCTAAAAGATAAATACTGATGTGTGGGAAATAAAACCTAAATCTTACCTTTCAATATTACAGACTATGCTACATGAAGAATGTCTTCCCAAAACCATTCACTGGGTTAATGCTGTGGCATAGTATGTTAGATCTTCAGCTGCAGCACTGGAATCCCATATGGGTGCCAATTCAAGTGCCAGCTGCTGCACTTCCAGTTCTGCTCTTGGTAATGGCCAAGAAAGCAGTGAAAGATGGTTCAAATACTAGGGCCCCTGCAACCATGTGGCAGACCTAGAGGATGTTCCTATCTCCTGGCTTTGGATCATCCCAGCTCCAGCCATTGTGGCCATTTGGGGAGTGAACCAGTGGATAGAAGACCCTTCTTTCTGCCTCTCCTTCTTTATGTCCATAGCTGCTTCTCAAATAAAAAAATACATCTTTATAAAATATTGAAAAATCTTCACATTTTAAATTTTGGTTACTCAAAGCTAGCACAGGACTACATTATACATAGGAAAGATAGATCCTGAAAATCATAAATGTAATGCATTGTAGCAAAATTTTCACAAATACTTCTGATGTTCTCAGCACTAGATACTAAATTAATGACATAGTGAGTCATTGTGGGTTTTTCAGCTCTTTGACAACCACTTGTACTTTACAGCTTTTCCAAATTTATCACTATGTGTGTTTTTCAAAACATGCACTGAATTTTACCAGTTTAGTGAACATGAAATTGCATTTTAGTGGCACATGTAATCAACATCTGCAAAGCCTCCAAAACATAGAAATAAAATTATGGATCAGTTATGAGACTTATATTTGATTGAGTTCAATTATTTTAAGCTAATTTGTCATTAGTTTGTGGCAATTACAAATATAATTAGTTATTAAGCATATAAGCATTAAAATTGAATGATTCATAGAATTCAGAAATGACAGTGTGTAGCAGTGGGGACACATTTTTTAGTATTGATGAGGATTACTTAAAATCTAAATAAGAAGCTATTCTTGTAAACTCCCAAAGACATACAGGAAGTAAAGAAATACCACAGAAAGTAAGAGCAAAGAGACTTGGTGCTGTTTGAAACCTGGTCTGCTTTCTTATCCCCTGACATGACACAATGAAATGGAAACATCAGGATCCCTCTCCTCTCTGCCACCAACTGAAGGGCAGGGCATCCTCAATTGTTTTGACTCCAGTTACCTGTTGCCAAGAATATGTTCTGGGTGAATGTGGCTGAGAGGTAGTGCCCTGTCCTATCTGAACGATGGAGGCTCTGTATTTGTCAAGAGAACACATAGATCCCATCTTCCACTACATGTCATGTCCACAGTAAGCATGTCTACAGAAACTGACCACATTTGTGGTGAATTTAGGTTGGAAGTTTTTAGGATAAGGAAGATCTCTCTCTCTCTCTCTCTCTCTCTCTCTCTCTCTCTCTGTGTGTGTGTGTGTGTTTTTCAAATAAGTAATTTTGTTTAAAAAATAACTCAATTCAAATTTCTGATATGGCTCAAAGGCCTTCACCTACTTGAGGCATTGCTTCTTGGAGGTGTTTTTCAGGGTGTGATTTTGCAGGAAGTGGGAATTGAATCAGGAGGGGAGCAGTCACTCAAATGGTACTTTGTAGTGAATCTTGGCTAGACCTTATCTCTTCCATAAGCAGGCCCCAGGGTTTTCCAGAAGATAACTGTGTCAAATAAGGAAAACCTGGGAAGGAAAGTGCTTTACAATGTGTGTTTCTCTCACATGTCCTGATGTCTCATAGGTGAAGGAAGTGAAATGGTGAAATCCAAGGTCTTGTGAAGGGATGGATACAGGGAATGATGTTATTTGAAATCATTACTGGAAAAGTATACTACATTAAATGTATATTATGTATGGTTGTTCCAATGCAATTTTGGCCAAAAATATGAAGTGTAAGTTGCATACTTTCTATAGACTTTCATGTCTAAAAATACAAGAAGTGTTCTAGTGTACACACATATATGGAATCCTGTATGGTACTTTTGAAATCATAGAAAAAGAGTAAATTCAAAATAACTTCTTTAGTGTAAACTTTGGTGAAAGGCTGAAAGGCCTGAAAGAGCATCTCAGGCATGGAAAGACAAGACTCTGCGGAAAAAGAAAAAAAAAACCTACACGGAGGATCTCTGCAAGACCTCAGAGGAAAGGAAGAGTCATCAAAGGAGACACTCTTCTCTGAAGGGAGAGGGGAACATTCCCTTTGCTTATGGCTGTGTCCAAACAACGACAGGGTCTATGGTCACAAAAGGCCTCCATATCCATGGCAGCTCATAACAGGAGCCTCGGGTGATCACTGATGTCATAAAAAAGGGTGTTAATTGTTAAAGGAATAATAGTAGTCAATGTGCACTTGCTCCCCAGGTAGGACATCTATCCCTATTGAATTGCAATATGAGAATCAACTGCAGATTCTCTCGCCAAACTATACTATATTGTGTGTGAGTGTGGGGGCAAATTGTTGAGCTCTATGATTAACATAGAGATGGTTCTTTATATATAAAGTCATACTAAAAATGATCCATAATGAAGGCGATGGGAGAGGGAATGGGAGGTGGAAGGGAGCAAGGTGGGGGGCATGAGGGAAAGAACCACTGTATTCCTAGTTGTATCTATGTAAAAATGCATTCATCAAATAAATAAAATAAATCTTAAAAAAATAAATAAATTTTAGTGACAACATAATGTTTATCTCTTTGATAACCTCATTTATTTGGATAATTGCCCTTATAATTTTTTTTTTTACTATCGTCTCATTATTTTACAAAATTTGTTTACAGTGCTTTCTCTTCCAGGTGTGACTCTAGGCACCTTCACATATTTCCAAGAGCAAAGAAAATACATCACCTGTAAGTGGATTTCTTAATTATTCCTCAGCTTATAGTCAGTTTTCATTTTAGAAAATCTATAATTATTTATTAATTAAAAAGGGAAATAAACATAATTTTGTTCTCAGAGAATATCCACAAATAAGATGAATGACAAATGTGGCATTATTATGAAACATTGCATTCATCTAACATAGGGCAATTTGGTCTCTGTCTTTCTGTTGCCATGGCAAAAATATATGAAATATTTGAGTTAAACCTCAGTGCAAAATATCCAAAAATTTTGGATCATGATGTCAAAAACCTTCTTTATTGTCACATACATGATGTAGTGGTCAATGTTTTAGTGCTACCCTGAAAAGAAACACTTAGCATTCTACAAAGGTAAAAATTGCCTGGTACTGAAACATCAATCAGTTAAGTTCATTTCTGAATTTTTAGAGTAATGCAGTCTCTAATAGTTTTGAAGAGCTGAACTTTATTTAGGTATAGGATCCAAAATGTGGGAAAAAAGAGTCAAGTGCAGGTTATTTTGTATTTTTAAGATTAATTTATTTATTTGAAAGGCAAAGTTACAGAGATTGGGAGAGACCGGAGGGGAGAGAAAAAGAGATATCTTCCATCTTTCTGCTCCATTTCCCAAATGGCCACAAAGGCTGGGGCTGGGTCAGGCTAAAGCAAGAGCCTGGGACTCCATCTTGGTCACCCATATTAGGGGATGGGGCCCAAATACTCAGGCCGTCTTTCAGTACTCTTTCAGGTATATCAGCAATGGAGCTGGGTTGGAATGGAGAGGCAGGACTCAAATTGTATGCTCACAAGGGATGACAGAATTGCAGATGGAGGCTTAACCTGCTACATCACATTGCTGGTGCCTACTGCAGTTTCTTAAACAAATCTTTATGCATTTCTCTCAATTAGTCAGAAATGCAGATTGTAGTGCGGACTTCCCAAGTACTGTTTTTGGGCAAATAATTTCATTGTTTTCCTTTAATTTGATGTAATGTTATTTCAGTTCTTCAAATGTTCATCAGTAGAATAGTCATAAACAAAGCCAAAAGCTATTTTCCATTGTCTGTCTTACCTGAATGTTCTCTCTTATTTAAAAATATTTATGAGCTTGATAGTGGAAGAAGTTAATGGACAGAAAGAGAGAGAGAGAGAGAGCTCCCATGCATGTATTCACTCCCTAAATACTGATACCAAGCAGAGGTGGGCAGGATGGAAACCAGGAGTTGGACTGGAGTCTAGGCCTGCCTCATTGGTGGCATCACTACTGCTTCCCCAGTTCTGCATTAGCTGAGAGCTGGAAACTAGAACGGGCACTAGAAATCCAACTGGGCATTCTGAAGTAGAAGTAGGGTTTCTCAGCTGGCGTCATAAACACTAAACTAAATGCCTGCCCTCTCCTTCAAATATTTTCCTCTGCCACATTTGAAGTGACTGTGGATGATGTTTTCCTGGAAATTCTTCTGTGTTCATTCTCATTAAAGCTTCACTGATAGGATCTTGTCTTTTTCCCTACATACTTCTAAATTCTTCATGTTTACATTGCTCACTCAAAAGTCAGTATTATCCCCCTTTCAGCCTGTTATGTAATCCTCTTGACAGATGTAGTCCTTTTGATCTGAAACTCCTCTTTTCCTCTAGCGTGGGCATTTTTCACAGTGTTCAGACAATAGTTTGACTCCCTGTTTAATCCTTCCTTCTTCCTTCATACCTATATACAAGATATACAACTTTCAGTGTTTGTTTTGTAACAGAGTTAATATGTTGACCAGAAGTGTTCTATTGCAGGTGATGATAGGATTTGAAGAACTGGCTGTGTATTTTACCTGGAAAGAATGGCAGAACATGGACAATGCTCAAAAAATCTTGTACAGGGATGTGATGCTGGAGACCTCTTGTTCTCCTTGGATGAGTGACACCCATCACATTTCCAATGGTAATATTTTTTTGCTCTTTGACAAATAAGTAAACACTTTATAAAGTATAATGTTTGGAAGGTGTAGAATTTAAGAACATGAATAATCTGAATTTCTAACATCAAGAAAGGATTCAAATTGGTATCTTTGTTGCAGAGCACCTGGACCAAGCTGTAGTCTTTTAAACTACCCAAGATTATGAGTTCACAAGTCTGACATTGTTTCCATTAATAGGGCACTGCATGACCAAACCTGACTTGATCTTGAAGTTGGAGCAAGGAGCAGAGCCCTGGGTGGGGGAAGAATGCCTACATTAGAGCCTTCCAGGTCAGTCTGCACATAATGGGCAGGGAGGCCAAAGTAGAAGTAGTGCAGCAGATGTTGACTGCTGCTCTTTCCATGAGTTTTTCTCAAATCTTTCTCCTGATGAAAGCTGGATTTGTATATCTGGTATTCTAGAATATCTAGGGATACCAACGTCTGTCTCTTTTTTTCTTGGTGAAGATGTTCTTTGGATTTAAAAAAAAATTCCAATGCTTCTCTGATGTTACTAAGGCCTTTTTCCAGGTTAGATTCATTCTACAAATTCTAACTTGTCATTCTCCACACTTCCATACCTTTTCCTTCATGCATTTATTAATTCCTTTTGATCTTTCTCTAGGCCTCTCAAATAAATAAGAAAATGATAGGTTGTTGGAAACATTTGAGGAGTGAGCCTGTGGCTGACAACTCTCTCTTTTATTCTCTTTGTGCCTCAATCTTTGTCTCTTTGGCTTTGAAGTAAGTAAATAAATGAGAAAATGCTAAAAGATGATCAAGAGTAAGCCTCTGTGCTGTGACATCAAAAATCATAAAGCTAAGCATGATATTGTATAGGAACATGAAAATAAATGATCCCGGACTCAACAAGAAATTCATGAGTTTCTCAATCCCAAGGTCAAGTAACCTCATAGGTTCATGTTGAATGGCTCAGATTTGTTTGGGAGAAGAGTTTGAATTATGAATTCTTATTTTTCATTGTCATTGAAAAACAAGAAAATGACAAAACAGCATCGGAAATGAAGTTTTCTGTGGAAATAGGAGACAACTAATCAAAAGCCTCCAGAAACTCTAATTATCACAGTGGAGTGTTTATAGAAAGAATTGAGAGGAGATAACCACAGCTGGTGTTTTTAGTATGAGTTAGAAAAGACTTTTCAAAGAAAGTGAACACACCCTGTGTTGTAGAAACATATTCTTTAAACTGATAGGGAGTTTATACTCAGGATGGTATACTGTGGCTTTTCTGACCAGTAGCAAATATGAGAAGCTGAAGATGTCAGATTTACTTAGGAATATGGGGAAGCTGTCATAAAGTGCAAACAAAAGAGTTTTTCATTTGAAAAATCCTACAAATGCTATTTTCTGGGGAAGACTGAACATAAGGCAATCATACATTCAAATACTGTTTCTTAAATGTGGTCCTATTTAGAATACAAACACATTTCATTCTTCTTCACCTGAAAGTAAATGATCCAGTAAAACTTTCTCATATTTCTACCTGAAATATTAGAGAAGCACAAAATACACAATTTTTATAAATATAAACTAAAGGAAAAAATTGTTGCTAGATAATGGGTGAGAATTTTTGCTAAATATTTGTCCATTCATTGAAATCTTGTGTAGTTGTTTCATCTCTGTGAAAAGCAGAATGACAATGAGAGGAGAGAGAGATCTTTTAACTCACTCTGCAAATGACTGCAACAGTTAGGTCTGACTAGTCTAAAGCCAATAGTCTGGAATTCCATCTAGTCTTCTCTGGTGCATCACAGGGTCCCAAGAACATGATCTTCTGAAGCCTCCCAGGTTACATAAGCAGAGAGCTATATTCAAAGCAGAGTGCTGTATTGGAGGCAGAGGAGTCAGGTCTTAAACTGGCACTGCTTTGCGATGCAGGCATCCCAAGCAGTGAGTTAATACATCTTACCACAAAAGCCATTCTGCGATACCTGAACAGAATTCAGGTAGTGAACAAGATCATGATTGAACTTTGGGAGACCTATTGATTCAATTTAATATATTAAGGAGAAAAACCATATAATGATCATAACTAAGTTTCTCATATAAATTTTGTTAATATCTTATGCCATTTGAATACCAAGTAACTTAATTCCATTTACATAAGTTAGCAAGGAGAAAGTTATATGTGATTCAGTGAAGTGGTTGTTTGTTTTTTTCTCATTTCAGTTGCTGTGAAAAGGTCTGACATGGTTAGGAACAACCACGAATGTAAGGACAAAAGTCTGAATCTTAATGTTAAGAAAAATAACAAGACATCAACTCCAAAGATGGTTGAATTAAGAAAAACATTTAATTTAAGTTCAAGCCATATTCCCAAACTAATTATCAGAAAGAGAAATTATTCAAGAATGAAACCCGAAGAATGCAATGTATGTCACAATGTGTATCCCCAAAGTGGGTCTGATCAACTACAAGCTGAAGAGAAATTTGATGCCACTAAGGTACCTGGGAACTCTCTCCAGGTCTGTGAGCTTCTTATTCAGTGTCACAAGATTCAGACTGTGAAGCAGACATCTGAGCATATTGGACAAGGGAAAGTCTTCACAAGGAAGATGTTCTGTAAATATGAGAGGGTTCGTAAGGGAGAAACCTGTAATAAGTCAACTATCACTGTTGGAAAGGCAACTCAAACCGTAAATGCTTTCCACGAAAGCTCTAACCTCAGTACACATCAACAAACCCACACAAGAGAGAAATTTTATGAACATATTAGGTATGTGGAGCCTGTTATTTACCAAGCACATCTTGCCATAAATCAGAGACCATATTTAGAGAAAAAAACCCTACGCAGGTGAACCCTGTGAAAAATCATTCAGTTGTAATTCCTGCCATAGCATCCACCACAGTACTCACATACAGGGAAACCCCCATACGTGTATTGAATGTGGAGAGACCACTCACCAGGAGTCAGATCTCATTAGACAACAGAAAATTCACATACAGATGAAACCTCATGAGTGCATTGATAGTAGAAAAGCCTTTTTCCCAAAACCATACCTCAAAACACAACAGAGAATTCGCATAGAGGAGAAACATTATGAATATAATGACTATGGAAAAGACTTTTTGAACAAGTCCGATCTCAGTAATCAGCAGAGAATTCACAAAGGGCAGAAGCCTTATGAATGCAATGACTATGGAAAAGCCTTTGGTCAGAAATCAAACCTCACAATGTATCAGAGAATTCACACAGGGGAGAAACTTTATGAATGTAATGACTGTGGAAAAGACTTTGATCAGATGTCAAACCTCACAATGCATCAGATAACACACACAGGTAAGAAACCTTATAAATGTTTTGACTGTGGAAAAGCTTTTGGCCAAAAGTCAAGCCTCATAATTCATCAGAGAATTCACACAGGGGAGAAGACTTATGAATGTAATGTCTGTAGAAAAGCTTTTGGCCACAAATCAAACCTAATGATTCATCAGAGAATTCACACGGGGAGAAACCTTATGAATGTAATGACTGTGGAAAAGCCTTTTTCCGGAAGACAAGCCTAATAGTGCATCAGAGAATTCACACAGGGGAGAAACCTTATGAACGTAATGACTGTGGAAAAGCCTTTTTCCGGAAGACAAGCCTAATAGTACATCAGAGAACTCACACAGGTGAGAAACCTTATGAACGTAATGACTGTGGAAAAGCCTTTGGCCAGAAGTCAAACCTCGTAACGCATCAGAGAACTCACACAGGTGAAAAACCCTATAAATGTAGTGACTGTGGAAAAGCCTTTGGCCATCAGGTAAACCTTGGCAGGCATCAGAAGTCACACAGGAGAGTAACCCTATTAATGTAATGATGAGAAAATACTTTTTCCTGAGGGAAAGCCTAGTAATACATCATAAAACTCACACAGGTAAGAGACCTTATGAATGTAATGACTGAGGAAAAGCCTTTGGAAATATGTCACAACTCAATGTGTCAGAGAATTAGCACAGGAGAGAAATGTCATGAGTGTAATGACTGGAAAAGCCTTATATGAAAAAGCACAACTCCTACACACCAGAGAATTCACACAGGTGAGAAACCTCATTAAGCTAATGACTAATGAAAAGGCTCTTGGCCAAAAATCAGGCCTCATTGAACACCAGAGAATTCATGCAGGGGAGAAGCCTTATGAATGTAATGAATGTGGAAAAGCCTTTGGCGATGAGTGAGAACTTAATGTACCAGAGAATTCACACAGGGGAGAAAACTTATGAATGTAATGACTCAGAAACTTTTTAACTATAATTCACCCCTAATTGCACATCATCAAATTCATATAGGGGAAAACCCTTTTGAATGTAATGCATGTGAAAAAGCCTTTATCTGGAAGCCACACCTCTTAAGACATCAGAAATTACATGGGGAGAAACCTTATGAATATAATGAATGTTGGAAAGCTCTTTGCCAAAATCACACCTTATAACATCAGAGAATTCACAGGGTAGAAACTTTTGAATGTAATAAATGTAAGAGATCCTTTTGTCAGAAGTAATGCCTCACAACAAATCATGGAATTCAAACAAAGAAAAGAGTTTAAGAATATACTGAATGTGGATGAGCTTTTTCCCAAAATTAATGTAATCTTGTGACAAAGCCTTTTGTTAGAAACTATGCCCCATACAATCAGGACTCATGTAAGGGAGAAAGCTAATGAATGTTATTAGTGTAAAAAAAAGCCATTCATCAGAAATCAATTGTTATAATCAAAGAATTCACACAGGGGGTTTCTCACAAGTGTAATGAATGTAGAAAAGTATTTTCCTGGGATTCATGCTTACATTGATACAGAATTCAAAAAAGAGGATCCTTCAAATGCAGTAAATATGAGAAAACCTTCAGCCAGAAATTAGATATCAATAGACATCAGGGAATCCATAAAGAAAAAAAATGTAAGAAATGCTTAAAAAATCATCTCCCATAAATCAGTCTTCAGTTCACAAGAAGTGACTCGGAAATGAGATTACCATAAGTCATCTCTCAATAGTTAACTGAGAGCTCACCAAAGGGAAAATCCTTTGATTGTAATGCAATTGAAAAAACCTTTACTGTAAGGCAAACTTCTGCAAAACTTAGCAGGATTACAGGGAGAAGTCTCTGAAAATGTCATGTGTCTAGAAGAATTCTTAGATACAACCACACCTCATCAAGTGTTAGGCAGTTCACATGATGAATTGTGACTGAGATGGGCTAACCATGCATCCATGTGTAAATTTTGCTAACAAACATTCAACAGTTGCAACAGTTGATTCAATGGTTATTGTAACAGTTACTTGGAATATCTTCACCAATTACAAAGTTATTGTTGTATAGCAGTGTTATTGCCTGCCTAGGATTCTTTCCCCACATCATTGTAGTATTGTAGTACAAATAAGTGATATGACCACAGGCATGTGAACTGACACATGTTCCAGCCATAATTCTGTACTCCCTGGGTGATGAGTGTTTCATCCAGTATAGGGAATAAGCCTGTGGTCACCTGTATACTCATGTGAACTCCCAAGTTATATGTGTGCATTTCTGGATTAGACTATACTACTTGCAGTCTGTTTATTCAAGTAGGAGTTTTTGCACACATCACCCTCATTCTATAATGGGAGTATCTCAAATCCTATAAATTGCAAGACTTTATCTCCTAAATTTTTCCTGTATTACTGAGTGTACAATCCATTTTAAATATTTCATTATGATCCCCTATTTTATACTTTTCTTCCTTTAGTTTCTTGCCCAGAGACAAGAATTTGGGTTGTATTATTCCCTACTGCTAAAAGTGACCCTCAGTTTTACTGAAAATGTGTGTTTTCATCCTTTCCCAATTTACACAGTCCTTTCTGGATTTTAATTAGATTAACATTCAGTTCAGACCTCAGGATATACTTAGGATGGACAGTCTACCCAAGTTGCATGACCATTGCCTGAAAAATGGGCTACAAATGCTATGATGATCATCTAACTGTAATGTCTCTTTTATTTCCCATCTGGAGGACAATCCTGCATATCATCCTTCCACCTCCATTACTGCCCATTGGAAAAAGCTCATTGTCCCTGTTCAGGTGCTTCAGCTTCTTTCAAGTCTTCATCAAATCAAATCTTAGTATAATCAGAAATTTAAAAGAAAATGAATGGTGTTGTGGTTGGAAGTTTCAGTGAGGTCAAGTGATTTCCTGGACTGCTATTTTGTCTGGGTTAGCTTCCATCTTACTCAGAACTAATTTTCCTTAATATTGTATGGCTGAGGACTTTTTCTAGGCCCCCAACTAAGTTGGTGCATTTCTCATGGAAGGTGGGAGTATTATGTCCAAATACTTTATATATGTGATTGTATTAAAGACCTTTGGATTGTGTTAACTGGGGTTTTCCATGTAGTCCTGGCTAGAATCACATGTGTGCTCACAATCAAGAGGCAAAAGGAGATTTATACTCAAAGAAAATGAAAATCAATGTCATCATGAAGGCAAAGATGAAAGTGATGTAATCATAAAGACAGAGGCTACCAGAAGCTGGAGTTGGCAATGAAGAGATTATTCTGTAGATACTGGCTGGAGCACAGACCTTACTCCCTGCATTTCAGTTTGAGCCAGAGAGAGTGATTTCACTTTTATCCTTCAAATAGTGACAGTATACATTTTCCGTTTTTTAAGTCATTAAACTTGTGATCATTTTTGACAGGAATAATAGGTAACCATATTCTCTTGCAACTGACCTGGAGGTGACTGAAATTTCATGAAACATGAGCACAATCTGGTGGTAGAAGTAAAAAAACGGATCATATCTGGGAAATTTGACAGAAATTTGCTAGTAGGGTCAACAACAGATGGATCAATTAGCTCCCTGATTCACATCTAAGTATTGTATTAATTGAAAATTAATTGAAAACTATTTCCTTATAATTATTGTTGGAATATAAATAATGTGGTGTGCCTCTGGAAGCCATTTCTTAAGTTGGGATGGAATATGATTCTTTTGGTTTTTGATTTCTTTTGGTTTATTTGTTTTGTGTCATTTTTGCTTTCCCAATGTTTGTAATCATTGATGCCTCAATAAGTTTATTTCTTCTAAAGTTCATTGTGATATGTTTTATTTACAAATAATCCTCAGAGACAGGGAGAGAACAGTTATTGTCAGAAATCCACTAATTTCTTGCATTTTTGTTTTGTAGTTCATTTCCTACATGTGTTATGGGTTCTATTGAAAGAGGCACTAGTTAGTTCACTGACTAATGATGCCATAATTTCGTATGCCAAGTAATTGTACATTTTCTGGCTTTGAGTCTTGCTTTCCTCTATATTTAGGGAGTCTTTCTCTATGGGCTTTGATTATCTATGACTTGATCAGGGTGGGAGATATTTTGACCTCCTTGGATTTCTTTCCATCTTAGTTTTGTTTTCCTTCAAAACAAGGGTGAGATAGGAGTATATATGAGGGTCTTATTTGGAACCTGATGCCAGATGAAGAGTGAGGACATAGAAAATGTGAGAAGGGGAAACAAGTTCACAGAAGAAATGCTGGTCAATTAGTAGCTAATGTGAGCCAGTTGGTCTCCATATCACTTTGAAGTGTATTCAGCCAAGAATTTGCTATCAACTGATATCTTAAGATTTGGAGTCTAATGCCATTGTGAATTTTGGATATTGTCTCTGAACTTTTTATAGCTCTGTTAACTTGAGTGAGCTTTAAGAGAGCCTGGCATAGTCAATCTAGATGAATGAAAGAGCTTTGTGGGTTTGTTATAGCAAATGAAGATGAAGAACAGGTGATGAAGAACAGGTCACAGGGGGCCAATTAATAGAAACACAGTTAGCCACAAAACCGAAGGAATGAAATGTTGTGAACAAGGCCGGCGCCATGGCTCAACAGGCTAATCCTCCACCTTGCGGCGCTGGCACACTGGGTTCTAGGCCCGGTTGGGGCGCCGGATTCTGTCCCGGTTGCCCCTCTTCCAGGCCAGCTCTCTGCTGTGGCCCAGGAGGGCAGTGGAGGATGGCCCAAGTGCTTGGGCCCTGCACCCGCATGGGAGACCAGGAAAAGCACCTGGCTCCTGCCATCGGATGAGTGCGGTGCGCCGGCCACAGCGTGCTGACTGCGATGGCCATTGGAGGGTGAACCAACGGCAAAGGAAGACCTTTCTCTCTGTCTCTCTCTCTCACTGTCCACTCTGCCTGTCAAAAATAAAAAAAAAAATTTTGTGAACAAGCATTATATTATGGATTCAAGTTTAAACTTAGTTGATTTGGAGAAAGATCTTTGGTGCAGTGTTTAATAAAGCACTTGGGATGTCTGAATACCTAAATTCAGCTTCCCTTCTCATTCTAGTTGCCTGATACTGCACATACTTGGAGGCACCAGGTCATGGTTTAAATATTTGGATCTTGCCATTCAAATGGGAAGACCAAATTGAGTTCTAGCCTCCTGGCATTAAGCGGTGCTGAATCAAGTCCCAGCTGCTCCACTTCTGATCTAGCACTCTGTAATATGCCTAGGAAAACAGCAGAATATGGCCCTAGTCCTTGGACCCTGCATCCACGTGGGAGACTCCAAAAAAAGCTCCTGGTTCCTGGTTTCAGAATAGTTCAGTTCCAGCCATTGCAGCCATTTGGGGTATGAGCCAGCAGATGGAAGACCTCTAGCTCCCTCTGTCTCTCTGCCTTGCCCCTCTCTGTAACACTTTCAAATGAATAAATTTTACAAAAACCAGAAGATTGTATAAGTTTATTAATTCCTATCCCCCTTAAGGTAAAATATCAGTCCATGATTTCTTATGTGTCTGCCCTGGATGGGCAGGTATACAGTGGCTCAGTTCTGAGGGCCCAACAGAGAAGATTCTCAGGGTGGGGTCAACCATGGATTCTCAGTTATGGCATTGTACAACCATAAATCCAAAGACTAGATATTGGATAAATACAGAATTTTCAAAATGGTGTACAACAATTTAACCCATCAAATTTTCACATCAGATTTGGACTAATCAATTTGGGATATTTGAGGGGCCTGAATACTAGTAGAGACTTATACCCTGTTCTCTAAGTCTCTATGTGCATAAAATATTTTATCATGAGAGTAAAAATGAGGATCATGACATATAGAAGTCTTTAAATTTTTTATTTAAAATATATAAATTGCTGTACTTCATATATATAGATTCAGGAACATAGTGATACTTTCCATCTTGCCCTCCATAAGTGCATGTGCCCAACCTTTTCTTCCCCCACCCCATTAATATTTTTTTATAAACGTCTATTTTCAATTTGTTATACTCATGAAAATAATCATTGTCATTCAGCGCCGTGGCTCAATAGGCTAATTCTCTGCCTGCAGCACTGGCACATCGGGGTCTAGTCCCGGTCAGGGCACTGGATCTGTCCTGGTTGCCCCTTCTTCCAGGCCAGCTCTCTGCTGTGGCCCGGGAGTGCAGTGGAGGATGACCCAAAGTACTTGGGCCCTGCACCCCATAGGAGACCAGGAGAAGCACCTGGATCCTGCCTTCAGATCAGCACGGTGTGCCAGCCACGGTGGCTGTTGGAGGGTGAACCAACGGCAATGGAAGACCTTTCTCTCTGTCTCTCTCTCTCTCACTGTCCACTCTGCCTGTGAAAAAACAAAAAAAAAAAGGAAATAACCATCGTCTAAGTAAAGAGCTCAACAAATAGTATGAAGAAAAAGCACAAAAGAACACTGAACCTGAACAGTAGAGACAAAGACTTAAAAAATCACTGCAAGGGGCTGGCATTGTGGCACAGTGGGTTAAAGCCAGCATCCCAAATGGGCACAAGTTTGAGTCCCAGATGCTCCTCTTCTGATCCAACTCTCTGCTGGTGGCCTGGAAAAACAGTAGAAGATGGCCCAAGTCCTTGGGCCACTGTACCTGCGTGGGAGAACTGGAAGAGGCTCCTGGCTCCTGACTTTGGATCAGCTCAGCTCTGGCCATTGCAGTCAGTCATTTTGGGAGTGAACCAGTGGAATGGAAGACCTCTCTCTCTCTCTCTCTCTCTCTCTCTCTCTCTCTCTCTCTCTTTCTCTCTCTGGCTCTATCTCTCTAAATCTGTCTTTCAAATAAATAACACAATTCTTTAAGAAAAATCATTGAATTCAAAATGTCAACTTCATTCCTATCGATTACTTTTTAGGTACTCTATTACTTACCACAGATCAGAAATAATATATGATCTTTTTTTCTTTTGGGGACTGGCTTATTTCATTAAGTATAATGATTTCCAGTTGCATCCATTTTTTTGCAGACAACAGGATATCACTTTTTAAACCGTGTGTAGTATTCCTTGGTGTATATATACCACATTTTCTTTATCCAGTCTTTAATTGATGGACATCTGGGTTTATCTCATATCTTAGCTCTTGTAGACTGAGTTGCATTAAACATGGGGGTACAGATAAATTTTTCATATACTGATTTGTTTTAATGTAACTGCACCAGTTTACATTCCCATCAACAATGGATTAGGATAGATTAGGATATTTTTTCCTTCATCCTGGCCAGAATTTGTTGTTTGCTGATTTCTACATTGGAACTATTGTAACTGTGGTGATGTAAAACATCATTGTAGTTTTATATGCATTTCTCTAATGGCTAGTGACCCTGAACATTTTTTCATGTGTTTATTGCCATTTGAATATCCTCTCTTGACAAAAAGGCTGTTCAAGATTTTTGCCCCCTTTTTAACCAGATTATTTGTTTTCTTCTTGTTATACTTCTTGACATTTTGTGTATTCTGATTACTAGTTTGCAAATGTTTTCTCCCATTCTGTCAGTTGCTTCTCCATTTGGCTGAGTTTTTTCTTTGTAGGGCAGAAGCTTCTCCACTTGGTGTAATCCCGTTTGTCAATTTTAGCTTTGATTGCTTGTGCTTCTGGTATCTTTTCCAGTAAGATTCTTCCTCTGCCAATGTGTTGCAGAGTTCCTCCAATGAATACTCTAGTAATTTGATGGTATTGGATCATATAGATTTGGGTCTTCGATCCATGTTGGATGGATTTTTGTTTAAGGTGTAAAGTAGGCATCTTGCTTCATACTTCTGTATGTGGAGATCCAGTTTTCCCAGCATCATTTGTTGAAGAGACTACACTTGATTCAAGGATTTATTTTAGCTCCTTTGTCAATGATCAGTTGGTTGCAGATGCATGGATGATTTCTGAAGTGTCTACTCCTTCCATCGGTCTACACATCTCTCTCTCTCTCCCTCTTCCTCTCTCTCTCTCTCTCTCTTTTTTTTTTTTTTACCAATACCAGGATGTTTTGAGTTCATCTCGCTGATCTTTTGTATTTTTTGTTTCAATTGTGTTTATTTTCCCTAATATTAATTATTTATTTTCTCCTAATAATTTGGAGTTTGTTTTGTTGTTGCTTTACTAGGTCCTTGAGATGCATTGATAGCTCATTTATTTGGTATGTTTCCAATTCATTGATGTAGGCACCAATTGCTATAAATTTCTCTCTTAACACTGCTTTTGTTATATCTCATAAGTTTTGATATATTATCATCTTCATTTGTTACAGGAATTTTTTTGATTTTTTAAATTTCTTCTGTTACTATTCATTCATGAGCATGTTGTTCATCCTCCATGTATTCACATATGTTCTGGAGCTTCTTGAGTTCTTGATTCCAACTCCATTCCTTTGTGGTATGAGATGATGCATGGTATTGTTGAGATATGCTTTATTGCCTAGCATATGATCTATTCTAGAGAAAGTCCCATGGACTGATGAAAAGAATGAGTATTCTTTAACTATGGAATGAAAAATTTTGCAGATTTCAGTCAGATCTATTTGGTCCCTGGTGTCAATTAACCATCATTTCTTTGTTGATTTTCTGTCTAGTAGATCTGTCCATTGATGAAAGTGGCTTGTCAACGTCCTCCGTTACTATTGTAGTCTTTGCTTCTCTTTGAACTCATTAATATTTCTTTTAAATACCCAGGTACCTTATAATTGGATTTACATTCATTTACTGTAGTCACAACTTCCTATTGAGTTTATCCCTTAACCATTACATAGTGTCCCTCTTAGTCTCTTTTAATAGTTTTTTTCTTAAAGTCTATTTTGTCTGATATTAGGATTTGTATAGCTGCTCTTTTTTGCTTTCCATTAACATCAAATATCTTTTTCCATTCTTTCAGTTTCAGTCTCTGTGTGTCTTTGTTGGTGAGGTGTGATTCTTGAAAGCTACATCTTGGTGGGTCTTAGTTTTTAATCTTTTCAACCAGTCTATATCTTTTAACTGGAGAGTTTACACCCTTTCATTCAAGGTTATTATTATTTTATTCAAGGTTTCATTCAAGGCCCTGAGATTTTCCATATATACTCCTATTGTTTACTTTAGATTTATTTTGTACTTTATTGGGAGATTTTTTTGTCTTCCCATTTTTTCATAATGATGAATATCTTCCTGTATTTCTGTGAGTAGCATATCCTGAAACATATTTCATAAGGCTGGGTGAATGGTGACAAATTCAAATTCTGTTTGTTATGAAAGGTTGTTATTTCACCTTCATTCATAAGTGATAGCTTTGCAGAGTACAGTATTTTCTGATTTCATTTTTTCTCTTAAAACTTGGACTGTATATCTGCATTCTTCCTTAGCCAATAGAGATTCTGATGAGAACTCAGCTGTGGGTCTAGTTGGAATGTCTCTGAAAATAATCTGGCATTTCTCTCATGCATAACTTAGAAACTTTTCTTTATGTTTTATTGTTGAAAGTTTGACTGCAATGCACTGCGGTGAAGATCTTTTCTGGTCATGTCTATTAGGAATTCTGTATGCTTCTGATACTTGGACATTCTTTTCTTTCTCCAAATTGGAGCATTTTTCTGTAACTATTTTATGGAAATGCTTTCTAAGCAATTCTCTCCACTCCTTCAGGAACTCCTAAGACCCATAAGTTGGGTCATTTGATTATACCCTTTAAATTTCCAAAAAATTTTTTAAAATTTTATTTCATGTGTACAAGTTTCATGTATTTCATATATATGTAGAGAGAGGTAGAAGTAAGAAAAATAGTGACACTTCCGTCCTACCCTCCCTCCTGCTCAGGCTCCAACTCTTCCTCCTCCCTCACCTATTCCCAACTTAATTTTTACAAAGATCATTTTTCAGTTTACTTTATACTCACTCATAAAGGTTGTTACTCTAAATTGTTTAACCCTACACTAAATAAAAGCTCAGAAAATCGTATGAAGAAAAATACATTGCTGTTTAACAAAGCAGGCAAGGGCTCTAACAAGTCAAAAAATCTCAAAATGTCCATTTTACTCAAATACATTTTATTGTAGTTATCACTGATCATGGAAGATGTATGATACCTGTCTTTTGGGGACTGCCTGATTTCACTAAGTATAATGGTTTCCAGTTGCATTCATTTTATTACAAAATATAGGATTTCACGTTTTTTTTTTTTTACTACTAGGTAGTGCTCCATAATGTATATATACCATAATTGCTTTATCCAGTTTTCAACTGATGGACATCAGGGTTGATTACATATCTTATCTATTGTTAATTGAGCTTCAGTGAACATGGGGATACATATAACCCTTTCATATGCTGATTTCTTTTGATTTTTGGGAATTCCAAGGAGTAGTTGGCTGGATCCTATTTTAGATTTTTATTCAATTTCTGAGGTATCTTCCTGTCTCCATAGTGGCTGGACCTTTCGCGTTCCTACCAACAATGGATTAGGATACCTTTTTCTCTGCATCCTTGCCAGCATTTGATATTTGTTGATTTCTGTATGTGAGCCATTCTAACTGGGGTGAGGGGACCTCATTAGGGATTTGATTGGCATTTCCATAATGGTTAGTGATCCTGTCCCGAATATTTTTAACTGTGTGTTGGACATCTGATTTTTTTTCAGAAATGCCCATTTAAGTCCATTTCCCATTTCCTAATTGGATTGCTTATATTGCTGTTGAATTTCTTGATATATTTGTAGAATCTGGATATTAACCCTTTATCACTTACATAATTTGAAAAAATATTTTCTTCCATTCTATCTGTTGCCTCTTCACTTTGCTGAGTGTTTCTTTTGCCAAGCAGAAGCATCTCAGCTTGATGTAATCCCATTTGTCAACTTTGATTTTGATTGCCTGTGTTTCTGGGGTCTTTCTCAAGAAGTGTTTGCCTCTTCCAATATTTTACAGAGATTCCCCAATGACTTTGATGTATTGGCTTGTATATTGATGTCTTGGATCCATTCTGAATGGATTTTTGTGTAAGTTGTAAAGTAGCTTCACACTTTCCCACATGGAGATCCAATTTTCCTGGCACCATTTTTTAAAGAGATTTTTCCTTTTTCAAGAGATTTTTTAAGCTCCATTGTCAAAGATAAGTTAATTGTGGATGAATGGATTGAATTATGGAGATAATATTCTGTTCCATTGGTCTGTTTTTCTGCCAATATCAGGCTATTTTGATGGTAACTACCCTGTGTACACCTTAACATTTGGTATTTTGATATCTCTGGTTTTGTGTTGTATAAAAGAGCTTTAGCTATTTGAGGTCTTCTGTGTTTCCATATGAATTTTAGCATAATTTTGTTCTATGTATGAGAAGAATGTCATTGGTATTTTGATTTGGAAATCTGAATTGCTTTTGGTAGTATGGACAATTTAATAATATTCATTTTTTCAATCCATGAACATGGAACATTCTTCCATTTTTGTGTCTTCTTCTATTTCTTTATTTAATGTTTTGTAATTTTCATCCTAGGGATCATTTACATCCTTGGTTAAATTTATTCCAAAGTAACTTTTGTAGCTATTGTGAATGGGATTAATTTTAGAAATTCTTTCTATACATGTCATTGTCTGTGTATACAAAGACTATTGGTTTTTTTTCCTGTGTTGATTTTATATCCTGCCATGTTACCAAACAGTTTTACGAGTTTCAAAAGTCTCTCGGTGGAGTCTTTCAGATCTCCTATATATAGAATCATGTTGTCCATAAATACAGATAGTTGGAATACCTCTTTTCCAATATTTATCCATTTTATCGTTTTTTTTCCTTTTTTGCTTTATGGTTATGGCTGAAATTTCCTGGACTATACTGAATAGCAATTGTGAGAGTGGGCATACTTGTGTGGTTCTGGATTTTAGTGGTAATGCTTCCAATTTTTCCTCCATTCAATAAGATACTGGTTGTGAATTTGTCATAAATTACTCTGATTGTGTTTAGGAATATTCCTTATATACCTTGTTTGTTTAAGGTTGTTATCACGAAAGGGTATTATATTTTATCAAATGCTTTATTGACTAATTATATGGTTTTCTCCTTCAGTATGTTGATGTGACAAATCACACTGATTGATTTGTGAATGTTGAACCATCCCTGTATTACAGAACTAAATCCCACATAGTCTAGGAGAATGATCTTTCTGATGTGTTGTTGGAATCGATTAGCTAGTATTAAGAGAGGATTTTTGTATCTATGTTCATCAGGGTTATTGTTCTATAGTTTTCTTTCCTTGTTGTATGCTTTTCAGATTTAGGAATTAAGGTGATACTGGCTTCCTAGTTGGTTCACAGAAACAACTTCACTTCATAGTTCACAGAAACATGGTCATCAATACAAAAGAAGGTAAAGGAAGAAAATCTCTCAGTAAAAGATCACAGGAAGTTCCAAGTATATATTAGAAATATCTGTGGGAAAATGGCAGGGAAAGTCACTACTTATCAATAGTCACATTGAATATAATGGCCTCAACTCTCCAGTTAAATGACTCAGACTGGCTGAATGGATTAAAAAACAAAACCCATCTATTTGCTGCTTACAAGAAACACATCTTTCCAACAAAGGTGCATACAGACTGAAAGTTAAAGGTTAGAAAATATATTCCATGCCAGTAGAAACCAAAAAAGAACTGGTGTAGCCATCTTAATATCAGAGAAAATAAACTTTAACACAAAAAACTGTTAAGAGAGACAAATAGGGTCACTATATAATGATTAAGGGATCAATTCAACAGGAAGCTTTTCATATTATTTCAGAACCCTTTCCAAACTACCCATTTCCAAAATATTTACAAATCAAGTATTATGAAAGTATTTCAGTGGCTGTTTGAATCTTGAATTTGTTCATTTTTATGAACTTTTAATAGGATGGGGAAAATCAGTTTATGTATATGCTATCATCTGGTTAGAAGACTACTTTGGCTCATTTCTAGGATGAGATCATACAGTGCTAGAAAAGAAGCCTCTGTGTACAGTCTCCAATGGTATACCACTGGCTTTCTAAGGAAATCTCAACAGTTCCATCATCTGCACAGTTTATGTATTCATGATTATTTTCTACTTACTAACAGAAATTTTCAACCATGAAGCCTAAGATGGACAGTGGAAGAGTCTTAGGTTTTCAGAATTTCAGTGACATAAGTAAAGTAGGCACTAAAGACCTTGGAAGATAATTAAAGCAGTAATTTGGAGAACAATAGCTTTGTGCTGGTCCATTATAAATATACCAAGGTGCCAGCACTGTGACATAGTGGGTAAAGCTGCTGCTTGCAGTGCCAGCATCACATAAGGGTGCTGGTTCAAGACCTGGCTGCTCCACTTCCAATCTAGCTCTCTGCTATGGCCTGGGAAAGCAGTAGAAGATGGCCCAGGTTCCTTGGGCCCCTGGAATCAAGTGGGAGACCCCAAAGAAGCTCCTGGCTCCTGGCTTCAGATTAGCAAAGCTCCGGCTGTTGCAGACAATTGGGGAATGAACCAGCGGATGGAAGACACCCCCCCTCTCCCTCTCCCCCTCTTCTTCTCTCTCTGTGTAACTCTGGATTTCAAATAAATAAATAAAATCTTTAAATATATATATATATATATATATATATATATATATATACACACCAAGTAGAGGAAACTGACTAGAAATTTCCAGTATTCTTTTATAAATTTGGCTAGCAAAAACCTATTCTTTTTTGAAGAACCAAAAATAATTTATTAAACACAGTGTAAAATATTCCACTCACGTGGAAATATATACATTCACCTCATAGTTCATGTCTAGGTCAATCCACTTGATTACAAAATGGAGTTTCTTGTTAACCAAATCACAAAGATTTAATGAAAAAGTGACAGTGTTAAAATACTACTGCATATCTGTACAACAATCAGACAAATAGAATACAGGTTTTTAAAGTAAATTTGCCTGTACACTGCAGAATTCTAGAGGCAGACAAGATAATAACACTTAAAAAATAGTGTCAATTATTTTCCACATCACCAATTCAATACTTCTTCAAGGAGTAAATGTATATAAGTGTCATTGCCATGACAATGGAATACGTCAGAACAGGAATGTGGAACTATTTCAATACATTGAATACTTATGGGTATGCATTTTTAAATATCTGGTAACTTATTATAAATTTTTGTGAAAAGTTGGACATTAACAATTTATTTCTAATTTCCAGATTCATTGCTGTGATTTGGGACAAGCCACAGAAAGTGTATAAGGAGAGGCATGACAGCTATTAAGAAAAGGCCTATTTGACTGGGGACTCATTCTAGGTAGTGGGGTCGTGGAAATCCCAAAAGCTATCCACACGTGGTCATGGGTAAGGTATGATCTGAGAAACCTGATCACTACCCATTAAAACATGTATTTCAATTAAACAATGGAGGAAGGATAGTGAGATAGAAGAGTAGAATCTTTTAGCCCACACTAGGCATTGAGTGCTTCCATCTAAATTCTCAGGAGGTTCTTCTTGGATATGTTAACAGAAGACATCTTGGTTACAAAATATTTGCTTTATTTAGTACTGCAAAAGCAGCTACCTGAGGTTAACCATTTTCTTTTGACTATTAAAACATAATAACTATGAATTACTTTTGGTATATGTCAAGCAACATGAATATGAGAGAGAAAGAAAGGAGAGATCATCAGAAGTATGGTTATGTGGGTGATGATAAATGTGTACTAGTAAATAATACCTTACACTTATTGAAAGTAAGATTTCACTGATAAGAAATAATCACTCTGTACTATAAATATGAATATTTTATATGAATAATAAAATTTTAAAAGATTATTAGAGATTGCCCTGTTTACCCTTAAAAATAGTGATTTCAAACCTGAATAAGGTATGTCTTTTCATAAAAGCAGATTCTATTGACTATTCTTTATAATAGTGAGTGCCTGAGAGTTAGACTTTCTCCTCTCAAAGTTTCTCCATGGAATATATATCTACAAGTGCAAAATGAACAACTCCTCCTGGCAGAGGTATGTGACCACCACTACAAGAAAAAACAATTCTTGAGAAAGGAGATGAGTGTTCATAATTCCTTGATGTTAATCTAGTTATTTGATCACTACAATTTCATTTACTATTTAAATTTATAGGAAGCTCTGTGGCCCAGGAGTGCAGTGGAGGATGGCCCAGGTGCTTGGGCCCTGCACCCCATGGGGAGACCAGGAAAAGCACCTGGCTCCTAGCTCCTGCCATCGGATGAGCGCGGTGCGCCGGCCGCAGCGCGCCGACCGCGGCGGCCATTGGAGGGTGAACCAACGGCAAAAAGGAAGACCTTTCTCTCTGTCTCTCTCTCTCACTGTCCACTCTGCCTGTAAAAAAAAAAAAAAAAAAATTTATAGGAAGCTGAGACCTAAGTATTGGGGGTACAATTACTTCTGTGGTCTGAAATAAAGGCACTTGGGCTAGGAAGTCTCTTGAGTGTCATTGATGGACAATTTCAGAAGCTGAAAAGATAAAGGAGCCAGTCAATTCATACCTTATGCAGAGAGTAAATGTGAGATCACCTGTGGGCCAAGAATCAGCTTCCCCATGATATTGCCACACAAGTTTGCATCAACCTGATCACAGAATCCATGTCCACCCTCATTTGATAGGAACAAGAGTAAGAGCAGAAGCTTTAGGAAACCCTTGAGTTCACCTCTACTTAGTTCATGGCAGAAACCAGCAAGGGGAAAATAAAGTTGAAGTCCAGATCTTAAAAATGTAATTAATTTTTTAGATGTATGGACAGAGGAATGAGTGGGAAGATGATCACATGGATTTAAAAACTCTAGATAAGCAAATACCAGACAGTGCAAATTTAAATTTGCAGAATGATTTCGGAATACACACACAGTATTACCCAGGTATATTATGTGAATAATTCCACTAGAATACTTTGCCTATATGCAGAATATTATTCATTGATGGCTAACAAGTTATTTTAGTTAATGGGATTGAGCATCATTTTAAATAATCATACAGGAGCTCCCAAACAAATATTAGTTTTTAAAATATTTTCAAATGGAGTCCTTTTGGTTTTTACCCTCCTAAAGTATCTGTCATGAGTAAATGTGGGTTCTATAACCACAATGCACTCAGAAGAATTAAAAAATAAAGCTGCAGATGTTCTTGAATTTCAATTTATCCATTATAGCACAGTTTTTAAAAACACAAACTGATCAAACCAGCAATTAATAAATAATCAGAATCCCTCATGGGTGTCATATATGTAGACCTGAGTTCTGATGCAATCACTCTGTTCCCAGGAGGCTGATTATACAGGAAATACATAGATCACCATGTTTAGTACCTAATGGGGATATATAGCATCATGTGTTATGTAGCCACATCTTCCCATGATGGTAGCAGCACAGGTCACTGGGGGTCTCTTCTGGGTTAATGAGAGAATGAGCTCCTCTATACCAGCTTTTTCTATTTCATGTAAGTGTCATTTTTGCAGAAATTTGTGCATCATTTACCTTATATTTTTCCTCTCCCTATCTGTAGAGTTTTATCTCTTTCACAAAAATTTAATCTTTCCTCAAAACATCCTTTCACTGAAAGTAAAATATCATGCTCAGATTTTTACTTTTACATGGCAAAGTTTCTCAAATTTCTCTCTAGATGTTTTTGGTAGCTTTCTCATTAGTAGTGGCTAACACCCAATTATATCAGTTTGATAGTTCATTTCTGGCACTATTTTTTGTTCTATTTCTAAATTTTTTGGATTCCTTTTATTATTCTTGATATATGAGAGATATGCATTATCACAGCCACCATATGGTTTAAGTTTTACTTAGAAAAGTACTTACAATATTTTTGAAAATACCATTATCTTCTTTGAATACGAAAAGTAGGAATATATTATTTATTGGGGAAATGTACTTATGCTTTAGCAAAAAATAATATTTGTGTTTTTTTAAAAAAAGTATTTATTTAAAAGGCAGAGCTACAGAGAGGCAGAGGTAATGAGGGAGAGAGAGAAAGAGAGAGAGAGAAATAGAGAGAGAGAGAGAGAGTTCTTTCATCTGCTGGTTCACTGCCCTGATGGTTCCAATAGCCGGAGCTGAGCTGATCCAAAGCCAGGATAAAGGAGCTTCCTCACAGTCTCCCTCGCGGGTGCAGGGGCCCAAGGAGTTGAGCCATCTTTTACTGCTTTCCCAGGGAATAATAGAGAGCTGGATCAGAAGCGGAGCTACCAAGACTTGAACTGGCACCCATATAGGATGCTGGCACTGCAGGCAGTGGCTTTACCTGCTATACCACAGTGCTGGCCCCCAGTAATGTGTCTTATATATAGTACGGCTATTTGAATAACTGTTCTTGGACCTGAAGACTCAAGTTTATTTGGGGTTAGTGTGTAGATTTTCTCAATTTCTTCTACACAGTGCCATTCTTTTCCCTTTATTCCCAGTGCCCTTTGCAAGGTATCCTCTGCATCTTGCTCATTCAGCATGGCATCTGACTTCAATCAACAGAATCAACTAGCTATAGTTTAAGTACAACTATAAACTGGACTTATTTTGAGGAGACTGTGGATGCATATTTGCAAAATTTGATTTGTACCCTGTATCATTCTTCTCACTGTTTTCATTTCTGGAATGCCTCCTATTTTCAAACATCTATCTAGCTTTCAATCTTGGCTTATGTGTAACTCAGGAAACAGCTGAATTTAACTCAGAGCACAGTTCTTTTCCAGTCATGTGCCTCACCATTTAGTCAATTTTGATGTTTGAAGGGAATGAAACAAAATGTTTGTATTTTTCTTCTTAGCTGCTGACTTTGGTAAAATATATTTTCTTCTGAACCTTGATATTCCATTTGAGGCCCATAATTTGGTTAGTCCCAGCCATTTGGTGATTGTTTATTGTGATGGTTGCCTGACTCCCTGTGTCAATATAAATCATTTGTTATTTTTACATTTTGATTTTCACTAACAATAGCTGATACGACTCCTGTAGAGTACAATTGCACCTAGTTTTGCTTCAGAAATTGTTTAAAAGACTATGAAAAAAAGATTCATTAGGAAAACATTCACTCTGATATAGAATGTCATTAAAATTACATCATTTTGTGAGGAATGTGAATGATATTGACATGAGTGACCATCATGCTTTAGATCTCCTGATAAAGCAGCCTATGTTATCCTTATTGCCTTATATGTTGTCACTTCCATATACCATATAGAAAAGCAAAGTCATTATTTTATCTAAATTAAGTCAGAATCAAGCCATTAAAGACACAAACATGTATATTATGTAGTTGTCTTAAATGTGATTTAATTTATTATAAAATATTGTCAGTTTGGAGTTGAATTTCTAGTATCAGCCTATCTTTTTTCTTTTCTTAAAGGTTTTATTCATTTATTTGAGAGGTAGAGTGACAGACAGTGAGAGGGAGAAACAGAAAGAAAGATCTTCCTCCACTGGTTCACTCCCCAAATGGCCACAATGGCCAGAGCTGCACCAATCTGAAGCCAGGAGCCAGGAGCTTCTTCTGGGCCTCCCATGTGTGTGCACATGCCCAGACACTTGGGTCACGTTACACTGATTTTCCAGGCCATAGCAGAGAGCTGGATTGGAAGAGGAGCCGCTGGGACTAGAACCGGCTCCCATATGGGATGCCAGTGCTTCAGCTCAGGGCTTTAACCCACTGCACCACAGAGCTAGCCCCAGCCTTTCTTTTATCCACCTTTCATTTTAAGTTTAGTTAATTACTAATAGAATCAATATTTCTTTCATTTTAGTTTTTGAGATAATACATTTTAAATTTACATTGCAGTAAAATGGCTCAATACTTCACTGAATAAGAAGTTTATCAAGTAAAAAAGGAAGACCCTAATTTAATGGGAACATACACAAAGGTTTTAAACAATAATTGAATGGAAAAATGACTATATGCATTTTTGTCAGCTAGTCATTCACAGTTTCATTCAATGAAATAGAACCAATGAAAATATAACATCTAATTATTTCCTATGTGCTTACATGATAATAATTAAGTTTGTTTAGACTGTAAGCCATTTCTTCTCGGTTTATGCTCAGGAATATTTGCATGCAGATTGCAATGCAAATAATTAGATTACATTTTTTACATTAGTTACCTTAGATCAGGGAAAATTTATGGTTTTTATCTATTTCACTAAGTATTATGATTTTCAGTTGGATTCATTTTGTTGTGAAAGACAGGATTCCTTTCTTTTTTACAGCTGAGTAGTATACGATAGTATGTACATATATATACACACATATAGATATATATATATCTATCTATATAATATATAGATAGATCACAAATTCTTTATCTAATCATCTGTTGATGGACATCTGATCTGGATTGATTCCAAATCATAGACATTATAAATTGAGTTGCAATAAACATGGGGGTACAGACAACACATTCATATGCTTATTTTGTTTCATTTGTGTAAAATCCCAAAAATAATATGATTGGTCATATAGTAGATCTATTTTCAGGTTTCTGAATTTCTCCATACTGACTTCCACAATGGCTATACTAGCTTGCATTCCCAACAACAATGGACTAGGAAACTTTCCCCCCACATCCTAAACAGCATTTTTTAAAATTTCAGTATGAGAACCATTCTAACTGGGATTAGGTGAAACCTCACTTTGTTTTTTAATTTGCATTTCCCTGATGGCAAGCAATCTTCAGCATTTTTCATGTGTCAGCTGGCCATTTGAATTTCCTCTTTTGAAAAATGACTTTTCACATCCTTCACCCATTTTCTAACTTGATTGATTGCTTTTTGCTGTTTGTTTCTTGAGCTCTTTATAGAGTATATACACTAGTTCTGTGTCAGTTGCATAGTTTGCAAATATTTTCTTCCAGTCTGTTGGTTGCCTCTTAATTTTGTTAAGTGTTTCTTTTGCTGTACAGAACCTTATTAATTTGATGAAATCACATTTTCTGTATTGGCTTTGATTGTCCGTATTTATGGGGTCTTTCCCAAGATGGCTTTGCCTAGGCCAATGTCTTGCAGATTTTTCTCAATGGTCTACTCCAGAAGATTTACGATATCAGGTCATAGATTTAGATCCTTGATCCATTTTGAATTGATTTTTGTATAAGTTGCAAATTTTTGGACATGGATATCCAATTATGATCACCATTGTTTGAAAAGACATTCCTTTCTCCAGGGATGGATTATAGCTTCTATGTCAAAAATAAGTTCATTGTAGATTGCATGGATTGAATTCTGAGGATTTGATTCCATTCCATTGGTCTACATTTATGTCTATTTTTGTGCCAGATATTTTGATTATTACTGTCCTGCAGCATGTCTTCAAATCTGACATTGTGAAACCTCTAGTTTATTTGTGTTGTTTAATATTGCTTTAGCTCTTTGGGGGTGTATGTGTTTACCTGTGAATTTTTGCATTATTTTTTTCTGGATCAGAGTAGAATATCATTGTTATTTTCACTTAAATTGCATTAAATCTGTAAATTACTTTTGGTTGTTTGAACATTTTGATGAAATCAATTCTTCCAATCCACATTCACAGATTTTTCCATTTTTTGTTGCTTCTTTTTCTTTCTAAATATTTTATACATTTTTTCTCAGAGACATTTTACATCCTGTTATATTTATCCCAAGTTTTTGTAGTTAGAATGAATGGGACTGATTTTACAAGATGTTTTTCAGGCATGACATTGCTTCTGCAATCAAAAGCTGATTTCTATGTGTTAATTTTATGTGCTGAAACTACCAAACTCTGTAATGAGTTCCAATAGTCTCTTAGTGGAATCTTTTGGTTGCCCTGTATTTGGAAACATCATCTGCATTAAAGGGATAATTTGTCTTTTCCAATTTGTATCATTTTGACTTATTTTTCTTCCTTAATGGCTCTGGATGAATCTTCTAGGACTATATTTAATGGCAGTGGAGCTAGTTCTGGATTGTAATGGAAATGCTCCAAACCTCTCTCTGTTTAGTATGAGGCTGACTATGGTTTTGTCAAATATTGCTTTGATGGTGCTGAGGGATGTTCTATCTGTACCCAATTTGCTCATGGTCTTAATCATGAAAAGATATTGTAATTGTCAGGTGCCACAGCTCACTTGGCTAATCCTCCAACTGCGACGTTAGCACCCCTGCTTCTAGTCTCGGTTGGGCGCCGGATTCTGTCCCGGTTGCTCCTCTTCCAGTCCAGCTCTCTGCTGTGGCCTGGGAAGGCAGTGGAGGATGGCCCAGGTGCTTGGACCCTGCACCTGCTTGGGAGACCAGGAGGAAGCACCTGGCTCCCGGCTTCAGATCAACGCAGCGTGCCAGCCGCAGTGGCCATATAGAGGGTGAACCAATGGAAGGAAGACCTTTCTCTCTGTCTCTCTCTCTCGCTGTCTAACTCTGCCTGACAAAGAAAAAAGAAAGGAAATTGTAATTTATCAAATGTTCTCTGTGCATTTGTTGAGATAATTATGTTATTTGTTATTTAGTTGGTTAATGTGATGTATGACATTTATTGATTTGCGAATGTTCAACCTTCTCTGCATATCAGGGATAAACCCCACTAAGTCCAAGGGTATGATTTTTCTGAAGTATTGTTGGATTCGATTAGCATTTTATAGGCCCCAATTGCTAGCCAGTATCGTGTTGAAGATTTTGCATCTATGTTTGTAGAGGATACTGCCAAAATGTTCTCAGGGAAGCACATCCCCTTGACACAGGGCGTAGCAGCAGTTCTGTCTCCGCATATGCAGTTTGGACAATGGCACACCCTCCCAGCAGAATGTGTGGCAGAAGGCAGCAGGGTGGGTGACCTGTAATTATGATGAATATTGGTTTTGAGAATTCAAGATTGTAAAAAAGATTCTGCATCCTTTTGACATTTTCCAAGATATGTTTCATGATATGGATCACCTTGCTGTCCCTTGTTCTGGAACATAAGGTTTAATTTTTCCTGTTCATACAGTGAGCTTCTGTTAATGTATTGCTTGCTATCTTGTAAAATTGTCTGTACTCTCTTATAAAAAGTGCTGGCCAAGAGTTATCAAGCAGCACTCTCTTCTGATGGAGGCTCTTGTGTTTTGTCTCCTTTTTTGAAAACTCATCATATGTTCATCAGCGATATCAGTCTATAGTTCTCATTCTTGTATCTTTTTCTGACTTTGAAATTCAGGTGATGCTGGCCACCATCTAGGAGTTCTGGAGGATTCCCTCCCTTTCGATTATTTTCAATAGAATCAGAGCAATGGGAATTAGGACTTCTTTAGAAGTCTTATAAGACTCAGCAGTGGTTCCATCCTGTCCTGGACTTTTTTATTCAAAGAGTCTTTATTACTAGGTGAATCTCTATCTTGTTTATTTGTCAGTTTAGATTTTCACTATCTTCATGACTCAGCATTCATAGATTGTATGTGTCCAGGAATATGTACATATCTTCTAGATTTTCCAATTTGTTGGCATATAGCTGTTTATATTAAATATGGATGATTCATTTTATTTCTAATTTTATAGATTTGAGTGTTATATTTTTGATTAGTTGGGTCAATAGTATATCAGCTTTCCCCCATTCATTTATTAATTGCCTCTATTGTGTTGAGGAATGTTTTTTCTAAACCCAATTTGCTTAATGTTTTCATCATAAAAGGGTGTTGTATTTTCTCAAATGCTTTCTCTGCATATACTGAGGTAACATTAAATTTTGTTTGTTAATGTTATGTATCACATTTATTGTTTTGCCCATATTGAAACAAATATGCCACCAGGGATGAAATCCCACTTGGCCCAGATGAATGATCTTTCTGATGTGTTGTTAGATTTGATTGTCACGGATTTTGTTGAGTGTTTTTGCACCTATTTTTATCAGGGAATAAGTTCTAGAGTTCTCTTTCGCTGGTGTTTCTGTTTCAGGTTTAGGAATTAATGTAATGCTGACTTCACAGAAGGAGTCTGGAGGCTACCCTCTCTTTCAATTGTTTTGAAAAGCTGGAGAAGAATTGGAATTATTTCTTCTTAAAATGTCTGGTAGAATTCAGCAGTTAAACCATCCAGTCCTGGATTTTTCTTTGTAGGGAAGGTCTTTATTACTGATTCAATCTCTGTCTTGGTTATTATTCTATTTAAGTGTTATGTGTATTCATGACTCGATCTTCGCTGATTGTATGTATCCAGGATCTGCCCATTTCCTCTAGGTTTCCCAATTTATTGGCATACAGCTCTTGGTAGCAATTCCTGATGACTTTTTTTATTTCTGTATTTATTGGCACATTTCCTTTTTCATCTCTGAATTTATTGATTTGGGTCTTCTCCCTCTTTTTTTGGTTATTTGGGCCAATGGTATACCAATTTTATTTATTTTTTCAAAAAAACTTGCTCTTCATTTCACTTAGATGGATTTTTTGTTTCAATTTGTTTATTTTTATCTAATTTTAATTATTTCATTTTTTCTACTAATTTGGGGTTTGGTTTGTTGTTGTTGTTCTAATCCTTGACATTTTTTCACTTAGGCAGCAATTGCTATAAATTTTCATTTTAACACTGCTCTTCCTGTATCCCTTAAGTTTTGATATTATGTATTGTCATCTTCATTTATTTCCAGAAATTTTTTGTTTTCTCTTTTAATTTCTTGTTCACTCATGAACATGTTGTGCAGTCTCCATGTGTTTGCATAGGATCTAGAGATTCTTGAGTTGTTGATTAATCTTTTGAATTCCATTCCAAGCATTTCATCCATCTCTTCATCTTCTAATATTCTGATATTCAAATGTTATTATGTTTCTCTGGAGTGTCATGGTATCTTCCTTATTTTTGTTTCTTATATTTCTGCATTTATTTTTAGGTATTTGTGGAGTCCAGCTCTCTGCTGTGGCCTGAGAAGGCAGTGGAGCATGGCCCAAGTGCTTGGGCCCTGCACCTGCATGGGAGACCAGGAGGAAGCACCTGGCTCCTGGCTTCAGATCAGTGCAGTGTGCTGGCTGTAGTGACCATTTGGGGGTGAACCAACAGAAGGAAGACCTTTCTCTCTGTTTCTCTCTCATACTAACTCTGCCTGTCAAAAAAAAAAAAAGAAAGAAAAGATAAAAAAGAAAAAGAAATTGGCAGTCAGTCTAATTGAAGATCTTCTGAAGGTAACCTGGTCTTTTTCTCCTGAACATTGTAGAATTATTGTTCAAAATTTGGCTAGAATGTGTTGTGAAGATCTTTTCTGCTTGTGTCTATCAGCAGTATCGTGTACTGTACTTGGCTGCCCTTTTTTTTCTCCTAATTAAGGTAGTCTTCTGTAATGATTTCACTGAATAAGCTTTCTAATCTATTCTCTCTTTCCATACCTTCAGGAAATTCTGAAACCTGTATGTGATGTCATTTGGTGGTATTATCTAAATCTTGAACACTGTTTTTAATTTTTGTTATCTTTTTTATTGTCCTGAGGTATTTCTAGATTTGTCTTCTAGCTTAGATAGTCTCTCTCCTGCCTCACTAAGTCTGTTTTTAAGGCTTTCCACTATATTTTTATTTGACATATTGATTTATTCATTTCTAACATTTGAGTGTAATTTCTCTTAAAAGTTTCTATATCATGGGAAAATTTTTTCATGCATATTATGTATGGATTCCTTTAATTCATGATTTTGCTTCTCATTGCTACTGAGTAATCTTATTATCATTCATTTGAATTCCGTTTCAGGTATGTTGTCAATCTCTTTGTCTTCACATTTTAATATTGGAGTGTTTTTGTGTTCCTTTGGGGGAGTCACATTGCCTTTCTTGTTCTTGTTTCTTGTATTTGTGTAATTATTTTAGTCATTTGTGAAAACACTTGTTGGTTTTCTCCACTGATATGGTTTATCTTCAACCTGTGCCTATGTGGTTTAGTGGGGTGTCTGCTCCTTCACTGAATACTCAGATGTGTGTACTGAGTAAGGCTAGGGAGCTCAGTCAGCATGAAACCTTCTGCAATGACCCAGGCCAGCCAGTCAAAGAACTCAGATTCTTAGGCCAGACCCAGTGATTGCCTGACAACACAGGTAGGCCCCATTCCCCATGTTGCAGTCACATGATTCCCACAGTCATGGGATGTAGAGGATCCCCACTCTGCCATGTGAGCCTTCCCTGTCCATAGAAAGAGCAGAGTCTTTCCAGAGCCACCTTCCTTTGGGCACTTCCTCTTGGCATTTTGAGCACCTGAACCTGTGGTAGGTTGAGATTTTGGGGGTACCTCTCCATCCTAAGTCATGCCCACCCCCTGTCAGCCTACCCAAAGTCAGCAGCTAACACAGCCTTTCCCCTCTGGTAAAATCCCCTGTTGGTGGGAATGCAAACTGGTTAAGCCACTATGCAAGTCTGTCTGGAGATTCCTAGGGTCTGCAAGCAAGGAAGAGGCCATCAACAGATGAAGCTCCATATGCTTCAGGCAGAACTGTGAGCCAGAATACACCTCTTCTCCCTTTAACATGTTCAGTGTCTTTTTTTAACTTTTATTTAATGAATATAAATTTCCAAAGTACAGCTTATGGATTACAATGTCTACCCACACCATAGCTTCCCTCCCACTCACAACCCTCCCCTTTCCCACTTCATCTCCCCTTCCATTCACATCAAGATTCATTTTCAATTCTCTTTATATACAGAAGTAAATATATTTAATATATTTATATATATTTAATAAATATATTTAATATATTTAATAATATATATATTAAGTAAAGATTTCAATAATTTGAACCCACATAGAAACACAAAGTGAAAAATACTGTTTGAGTACTAGTTATAGCATTAAATCACAATGTACAGCACATTAAGGACAGAGATCCTACATGAGGAGTAAGTGCACAGTGACTCCTGTTGTTGACTTAACAAATTGACACTCTTGTTTATGGCATCAGTAATCACTCCAGGCTCTTGTCAGGAGTTGCCAAGGCTATGGAAGCCTTTTGAGTTCACCGACTCTGATCATATTTAGACAAAGTCGTAGTCAAAGTGGAAGTTCTCTCCTCCCTTCAGAGAAAGGTACCTCCTTCTTTGATGACCCGTTCTTTCCACTGGGATCTCACTCAAGGAGATCTTTCATTTAGGTCATTTTTTTTTTGACAGAGTGTCTTGGCTTTGCGTGCCTGAAATACTCTCATGGGCTTTTCAGCCGGATCCGCATGCCTTAAGGGTTAATTCTGAGGCCAGAGTGCTGGTTAGGACGTCCACCATTCTATGAGTCTGCTGTGTATCTCGCTTCCCATGTTGGATCATTCTCTCCCTTTATTATTCTATCAGTTAGTATTTGCAGACACCAGTCTTGTTTATGTGATCCCTTTGACTCTTAGTCCTATCATTATGATCAATTGTGAACAGAAATTGATCACTTGGACTAGTGAGATGGCATTGTTTTGTTGTTGAATTTCTTTAGCTTTTAATAAATTCTGGATATTAATCCTTTATCTCATAATTAACACATCATTTTTCTCTTTTTATTGGCTGCTTCTTCACTTTGTTAAGGTTTCCTTTGCAGTACAGAAGCAGCTTAGCTTAGTGTAATTGCATTTGCCTAATTTTTCCCTTTTATTGCTTTGCTTCCTGGGTTTTCCCCAAGAAGTCTTTGGCTATGCCGTTTAATTGCAGAGTTTCTCTGATGTTTTTCTTTAGTCATTTGATGGCATTTGGTCATAGATTTAGATCATTGATCCGTTTTGTTTTGATTTTTGTATAAGGTGTAAGGTACCTGCACTGTTTCATACTTCTGTATGTGTAAAACTAATTTTCCCAACAGCATTTGTTAAAGCATCATTTGTCCTTTCTCCAAGGATTGATTTTAGCTCCTTTGAAAATATTAATTTATGATAGATGTGAGTTAGTTTCTGGGGCTTCTATTCTGTTCCATTGGTCTACATGTCTATTTTAGTGCCGGTACCAAGCTGTTTTAATTACAGTGGCCTTGTGCACTTAGTCTTGAAATCTGATATTGTGATGCCTATGGTTTTGTTTGAGTTGTTCCAGATTACTTTAGCTATTCAGGGACTCTTTTGTTTCCACAGCATTTTAGCATTGATTTTTCTAGATCTGGCATTTTGATTGGGATTGCAGTGAATCTGTAAATTGCTTTGGGTAGAATTGACATGTTGATGATATTAATTCTTTCAATCCATGAACATGCAAGAGTCTTCCATTTTTTGTGTATTCTGTTTCTCTCTTTAATGTTTTGTGATTTTCATTGTACAAATATTTCACATCTTGCTTAAATTTATTTCAAAGTATTTATTTTTTTGTAACTATTGTGAATGGTACTATTCTTACAAGTTCTTTTTCAGACATGACCCTGTATATACAAAGGCTATTGGTTTTTATGTGTTGGTTTTATATTTTGCAACTGTATCAGACTCTTTTATGAGTTCTAGTAGTCTCTTGGTGGGACTCTTGATTTCACTATATATGGGATTGTGTCATTTGCAAACAGGGATAATTGGACTTCCTCCTTTTCAGTTGGTATTTCTTTGGTTTATTTTCTTGTCAAAATGGCTCTGAATAAAATTTTCAGAACAGTATTGACTATCAGTGGTGAGAGTGGACATCCTTTCCTGGTTCTTGGTCTTAGAAGAAATGTTTGCTCATTCAGTGTGAGGCTGCCTGTGAGTCTGTCATATATTGCCTTGACTATGTTAAGGCATGAAGGCTTTTCATGATAGGATGTTGTATTTTATCAAGTTATTCTTCTGCATCTATTGAGATAATCATATAGTTTACTTCTATTTGTTAATGTGATCTGTCACATTTATTATTTTCTGTATGTTGATAAGTCCCACTTCATATGTGCTTTTGGTTAGTATATTTTGTTGATGATTTTTGTATCAGTGATCATCACGAATATTGGTCTATAGTTCTTTTTCTCTGTTGCACCTTTTTTAAATTTAGAATTTAGTTAATACTGGCCTCACAGAAGCAGTTTTGGAGGGTTCCCTCCCTTTCAATGTTTTGAATAGTTTGGGAATTGGAACTAGTTTCTCTTTAAAAGTTTGGTAGAATTCAGCAGTGAAACCATCCAGTTCTGTGCTTTTATTTGTTAGGAGAGTCTTTATCATTGATTCAATCTCCATCTTGATTATTGCTGTGCTTAGGTTTTCCATGGCTTCAGGAATCAATTTTGGGCAATTGCATGTGTCCTTTATTACTTACTCAATCTCCATCTTGCTTATTGGTCTGTTTGGGTTCTTATGCCATCATGAATCAATCATGCAAATTAATATTCCAGTTAAAGAAGTATTCTCAGAACAAAAAAATGCTGAAAAAGATGTGGAAAAAGGGGGCCTTTATAAATTATTAGAATGAAATTGAATATGACCATTTTAGAGAACTATCCCACATCTAATCACAGGTGTAAATGAAATTAAATGAACACATGAAAGAGAGCTCCTGTGTTCAACACTATTCTAAAAAGCAAGGTATAAAATCAACATAGGTGTCTATTGATGCATGAATAGATGAAGAAAATGCAATGTAGAAAATAAAAAAAATTTGGCTATAAAAAGAATGAGTTCCTAACATTAACCACAAAATGGATTTAACTGGAGGTTTTTATGTTAGATGAAATCAGCCAGACATGGAAAGTTGAATATTACATTTTATCTCTGTCATGTGGAAGTTTATCAAATGTAGACCTGAAGTTGGAATAATGATTAGTAGAGACTAGGTATTTTGGGGGCAGGATAGAGAAAGGATGGATAAAGAGTACCAAAACAAAATAAATAAATTTTAATGTTCCACAGCACAAAGAGGTGCCTGCAGCTCATAATAATGCATTTTGTGTTTACTTTTTTGAAAACAAATATATTAGTATCACAAAATGGATTCATGGCAGTGAGCATAACATGGGGAAAGTGGCATATTCTCATATACATGATGTAATTCAGAAAAGCATTATTTATAACTATATAAAAATATATATTAAGTAATTATTATACTCTGTTGATATAAATTTCCACAAATAACAGAAGATATGTGATATAGTTGCTTCTGAGTCTGTCTTTTCCCTTAGCATGAGTGTGTCCCTTTTGTGGCAAATGTCGGAATCCATTCGTTTTTTGAGGCTGGGTCATATTATGCCATGTATATATAATATTTGCTTTATCTGACTTTCAGTTTATGGAGATCTTGACTGATTCCATACCCTCTCTGTTGTAGATTTGGCGGCAATAAACATGGGAATAACTCTTTGATATGCTGATTTCATTATATTTAATTTTAAATATGCTGATTTCAATATAATTTTGTTATATTTCCCTGATTCTTTTTTAAAAACTTTTATTTAATGAATATAAATTTCCAAAGTACAGCTTAAGGATTACAATGGCTTCCCCCCCATAACTTCCCTCCCACCTGCAACTCTCCCCTTTCCTACTCCCTCTCCCCTTGCATTCACATCAAGATTCATTTAAAATTCTCTTTATATACAGAAGATCAGTTTAGTACATATTACGTAAAGATTTCAACAGTTTGCCCTCACATAGCAACACAAAGTGAAAAATACTGTTGGAGTACTAGTTATAGTATTAATTCACAATGTACAGCACATTAAGGACAGAGATCCTACATGATTTTTTTTTTAAATTGATTAATTTTCTATGCAATTTCCAATTTAACACCAAGTTTCCTTTTTCATTTTCAGTTTACTTTATATACAGAAGATCGATTCAGTATATACTATGTAAAGATTTCATCAGTTTGTACCCACACAGAAACACAAGGTGTAAACATACTGTTTCAGTACTAGTTATAGCATTACTTCACATTGGACAACACATTAAGGACAGGTGTCCTAAATAACACTCTGGCCTCAGAATCAGCCCTTAAGGCATTCAGATCTGGCTCAAGAGCCCATGAGAGTATTTTAGGCATGGAAAGCCAATACACTCTAGGAAAAAAAAAGAAGAAGACCTAAATGAAAGATCTCTGCGAGTGAGATCCCAGTGGAAAGAACGAGGCCATCAAAGAAGGAGGTACCTTTCTCTGAAGGAGGGAGAGAACTTCCACTTTGACTATGACCCTGTCGGAATAACATTGAAGTCGGTGAACCCTAAAGGCTTCCATAGCCTCGGCAACTCATGACTAGAGCCTAGAGAGATTACTGACGCCATATTTCCCTGATTCTTACAATTGGATCATAAAAGAAATGCACCTTGATTTTATTGAGGTTTTCCACAATGGTTATGATAATTTGCATTCCCACCATGTTGTAATAGGGTATCCTTTTCTCTACAGCCTTTTCAGCATTTTTTATATTTTGATTTTGGCCTCATAGCCATTCTAACTTCGGTGAGATGAAATCTCATTGCGGTTTTTATTTTCATTTCCTAATGGCTAGTGATACTAAGTATTTATATGTTTCTGTTGGTAATTTGTGTTTCTTCCTTTGAAAAATATCCATTACTATCCTTTGCCCATTTCTTTACTAGATTATATTGTTATTGATTTTGTGGGCTCTTTATATATTCTGGATATTAACATTTTATCAGAAACATAATTTGCAAGTATTTTCTTCCATTCTGTCAGTTTTCCTTTTGCTTTGTTTCCCTTGCTGTGCAGAAACACATTAAGATTGATATAATCCCATTTTTCTATTTTTTTGCTGTATTGCTTGTGCTTCTGGGGTGTTATGAAAAAATCTTTGCCTAGAGTAATTCTCTACAGCAATTCCTCTATGCTTTCTTCCAGCAGTGTGATAGTTTCAGATGTTAAGGTTATATCCTTCATTCATTTTGAGTCGACTTTTTGTATAAAGTAGAGGTCTTGTATCAATCTTCTGCATGCAGAAATCCAATATTCCCAATACCTTTTCAAGGGAATTTTTAGCATGTTTGTCAAAGATTAATTGATTATAAATGAGAAGACTGGCCGGCACCACAGCTCACTAGGCTAATCCTTCACCTGCGGCACCAGCATCCCGGGTTCTTGTCTTGGTCGGGGTGCTGGATTCTGTCCCAGTTGCTCCTCTTCCAGTCCATCTCTCTGCTATGGCCCAGGAGTGCAGTGGAGGATGGCCCAGGTTCTTGGGCCCTGCACCCGCATGGGAGACCAGGTGAAGCACCTGGCTCCTGGCTTCGGATCAGCACATTGCCGGCTGCAGCGGCCATTGGGGGCTGAACCAATGGAAAAGGAAGACCTTTCTCTCTGTCTCTCTCTCTCACTGTCCACTCTGCCTGTCAAAAAATATAAATAAATGAGAAGAGTTATTTCTGGTGCTTCTGTTTGGCATCGAGTTAAATGTTTACACAAGTGCCATACTGTTTTGATTATAATAGCCCTGTGTCTTCAAATCTTGTATTGTGGTACGTCTAGCTTTGTTTTTATTGTTTATGATTTCTTTGGCCATTTGATGTCTTTATATCTCTATATTGAATTTAGGATTTTTTTTCTGTGAGGAATGCCCTTGAAATAATTTTGATGGGGATTACAATGAATCTGTAAATTTGGGGGATTGTATGAACACTTAGAATAATATTAATTTCTCCAATGTTGAACCATGGAAAATTGTTTTCATTTTTTGTATCTTCTGTTTATTTCATTAATATTTTATGATTTTCATTGTAGAGATCATTCACATCTTCTGTTAAAATTATCCCATTATTTAACATTTGGTAGCTTTTCTGAATGGCGTGGTTCTTCTAAGTCCTTTCTCAGCCAGATAATTGTTGGTATGTGTCAATGATATCAATTTTTGTGTGTTGATTTTGTATCCTGAAATTGCTGAATAAGTTTGTAAATTCTAATAGTCTGTTATGACTGACTTTTTGTTTCCCAGTATAAAGAATCATATCATTTGCTGTAATATTTTATTTCCAGCTTTCCAATTTGTATCATTTTAGTTTCTTTTCCTTGCCTTATTTCAAAACAAAACTTCAAGAACTATATTTAATAAAAGAGGTGTCAGTGGAGATTCTTGTCTGGTTCCAGATCTTCATCAAAACAGTAGTAATGTTTCCCCATTCTCCATGATGTTGGCAGTGGGCTTCTCATACTTCCTTTATTGTGCTGAGGTATGTTCCTTCTATACCCATTTCTTATTATTTTATAATGAAATGGTATTGTATTTTATCAAATGCTTTCTCTTTATCCATTGTGACAATCATATGGATTTAGTATTTATTTTGTCAATGTTATGCATCACATTAGTCATCAGTGTGGCTGAAGCATTCCTAAATCATTTTGAGGTACCACATATAAAAAGTAAAATCATTATTTCATCTCAATGTAAATCAGACTTAAGACATTAGAAATATGAAAATGTATAATATGCAGCTGTCTATTAAATATTATGTAATTTCTTATTATAAAATATACTCAATTTGAAAAATGAATTTCTATTGTCAGCCTTTTCTTTTTTCTATGTCATTTTTACTTAAGTTTTGACAGATTCAATATGTCTTTCTTTTTAGTTTTTGTGATATCATATCTTAAACTTACATTACAGTAAATTGGATGGGGAGTTTAACAAGCAAAATGACCCCAGTTTAGTCAGAATATACACAAAGGCTATAAATCTGTATGCATTTTTGCCAGCTAGTCCTTCATAATTTCTTTCAATGAAACAGAACCCATGATAATATAATAACTAAATATTTCCTGTGTGGTTACAAAATAACAATTAAGTTAATTTAGCTTGTAAGCCATTTCCTCTGAGTTTATGCTCAAAAATATATTTATTTTCAGCTTTTTGATGTATCTCCACACTGTCTTCCACAATGGCTATACTAATTTACATTCCCACCAATAGTGAATTAGGGAACATGTTCCACCATCCTCATCAGCATTTATTGTTTTTTTATTTCAGTGTGAGAGCCATTCTAACTGGGTTGAGGTGAAACCTTAGTGTGGATTTGATCTGCATTTCCCTGATCACTGGTGATCCTGAGCGTTTTTTCATGTATCTGTTAGCCATTTGAGTTTCCTCTTAAAAATGCCTGTTAAAGTCCTTTACTCATTTCTTAACTGAATTATTTTGTTGTTGAATTTCTTGACCTCTTTATAGGTTCTAGATCTTAATGCTTTATCAGTTGTATAGTTTGCAAATATTGTCTCCCATTCTGTCAGTTGTCTCTTCACTTTGTTAAGTATTTCCTCTGCTGTGTAGATGCTTATTAAATTGATCAAATTCCATTTGTCTATTTCTGCTTCTATTTCCTGTGCTTCTCTGGTCTTTTATAATAAATTTTGGATATGCCAGTGTCTTGCAGAATTTCCTGAATGTTCTTCTCTAGTAATTGGATGGCCTCAAGTCATAGATTTAGATCCTCAATACATTTTGAGTTGATTTTTGTTTAAGTTTTAAGGTAGGAGTCTTATTTGATACTTCCACCCATGGAGATCCAATTTTCCCATGTCTGTTGAAGAGACAGTTCTTTCTTCAGGGATTTATTTTAGATCCTTTGACAAAGACTAGTTGGTTGTAGATGTGTGGATTGACTTTTGGGGATTCTATTCTGTTCTGTTGGTCTACACTTCTATTTTTGTGCCAGTACCAGGATATTTTTATTCTAACTGCCCTGTAGTATGTCTTGAAATCTGGTTTGTGATGCCTCTGAGTTTGTGCCATTTAAAATTTATTTAGCTATTTGGTAGTCTTGTGCTTACAGATGAGTTTTAGCATATTATTTTTCTAGATCTGAGAAAAATGTCTGGTATTTTGATTGGGATCACATTGAATCTGTAAAATGCTTTCAGTAGTATTTACCTTTTGATGATACAAATCTTTGAATCCATGAATATGGAAAGTTTTTCCAATTTTATATGTCTTTCTTTAATGTTTCATAATTTTTATATAGGTATTTTACTTCCTTGTTTAAACCTATTCTAGTGTGTTTAAGTTTTTGTAGCTATTGTGAATGCAGCTGATTTTACAGGTTCTTTCTCAGCTATGGTTTTGTCTCTATATTCAAAAGCTCTTGATTTTTCTGTGTTAATATTATATCCTTCAAATTCACCAGACTCTGTTATGAGCTTCCATAGTCTCTTAGAAGAGTCTTTTGTTTCCTATATATAGAAATGTATCATCTACAAACAGGGATAATCTGACTTACTCTTTTCCAATTTGTATCCATTTGATTACTTGTTCTTGCTTAATGTCTATGTCTAACACTTCCAGAATTATATTGAATAGCATTGGTGAAAGTGGGCATCTTGTTTGGTTCTAAATCTTAATGGAAATGTTTCTGGCTTCTCCCCATTCAGTATGAGGATTGCTGTGAATTTGTCATATATTGCCTTGATTGTGTAGAGTAATGTTCCTTCTATACTTAATTTGCTTAAGGTTTTCATCATTAAAGTTGTATTTTATCAAATGCTTTTTCTGAATCTATTGAGTTGGTCATATGGTTTTTATTCTTGTATTCATTAATGTGATGTATCACAACTATTGATTTGCAAATTTGAACCATCCCTGCATCCCTGCATAAAAGATAAATCTCATTTGGTTTGAGTGAATGATCTTTCTTATGTGTTGTATTCAATTAGCTGGTATTGAAAATACATGTTGTGAAAAATCTATGCTTATGTTTCAGAAGATTTCAGCCCAAAATATGCTTATGTCCTTTTAAAAAATAAGATTTATTTGTTGGAAGGATAGAGTGATAGGGAAGAGGAGAGACAGAGAAATTTATTTTTTTATTTAGTAAATATAAATTTCCAAAGTACAGCTTATGGATTACAATGGCTTCCCCCCCACACTCGCACCCCTCCCATCTCCTGCTCCCTTTCCCATTCCATTCACATCAAGATTCATTTTCAATTATCTTTCTATACAGAAGATCGATTTAGTATATATTAAGTAAAGAGTTCATCAGTTTGCACCCACACAGAAACACAAAGTACAAACACAAAGTGTAAAATACTGTTTCAGTACTAGTTATAGCATTACTTCACATTGGACAACACATTAAGGACCGATCCCTCATGAGACGTAAGTACACAGTGACTCCTGTTGTTGATTTAACAATTTGACACTCTTGTTTATGGCATCAGTCATCTCCCTAGGCTCTAGTCATGAGTTGCCGAGGCTATGGAAGCCTTTTGAGTTTGCCAACTTTGATCTTATTCCGACAGGGTCATAGTGAAAGTGGAAGTTCTCTCCCTCCTTCAGAGAAAGGTACCTCCTTCTTTGATGGCCCTGTTCTTTCCACTGGTACCTCACTCGCAGATATCTTACATTTAGGTCTTCTTCTTTTTTTGTTCCCAGAGTGTCTTGGCGTTCCATGCCTAAAATAGAGACAGAGAAATTTCATCACTGGTTCACTCCCCAAATATCCAAAACCACTGGAACTGCGGCCGGTTGAAGCCAGGACCCAGGAGCTCCCTCCAGGTCTCCCGGGTGGGTAACCTCAACAAGTGGACATTACTTGTTCTCTCCCAGATGCATTAGCCAGATGCTGGACTGGGTGAGTGGAGAGGCCAGGGGAATGTCAGTGTCCCTGGGGGTTGTCAGTCTCCCTGAGAGCTGTCAGTATTCCTGGGGCTGTCAGTGTCCCTGAGGGCTGTCAGCGCTCCTGGGGGCTGTTAGTGTCCCTGGGGACTGTCAGTGTTCTTGGGGGCTGTCAACATTTCTGGCAGCTGTCAGTCTCCCTGATGGCTGTTAGTCTTCCTGGGGGCTGTCAGTGTTCCTGGGGGCTGCCAGTCTCCCTGGTGGCTGTTAGTCTTTCTGGGGACTGTCAGTCTTTCTAGGGGCTGTCAGTGTTCCTGGGGGCTGTCAGTCTCCCTGGGGCTGGTTTGAAAGTCTCATATTTTCTTGCTTCCACACTCTGCACACCTGAAGTATTCCCCTGCAGTTCTGACCTCAGTGGCTTAAACATCATGTGCCGAGTGCCATGTGCATATCCATGTGCATCATCCTCTGTGTGGCTTACAGAGTCCCATGTGCGTCATCCTCTGTGTGGTTTACAGAGTGCCATGTGCATATCCATGTGCATAGTCCTGTATGTGGCTTACACAGCATCTCCTGAACTTGGGATTCATATTTGTCATCAATTCTGAACATTCCTGGCCGTTACTTCTTCATGTATCAATTCTTCTCTTTCTCTCCTCTGTATGAACGGTTCTACAGATAGATCTGATTTTCCTCCTCCTTCCGATATTTCTTATGCTCTCTTCTCTATTTTTTTCTTTCTCTCCATTCTCTATATTGAATATTTTCTAATGGTCTATGATTCTGTTCATGAGTTCCTTCTCTGGTATGATTTTTCTATTAGCAAACCCTGTCTCTCAAGTTCTTAATTTCAGCTATTCTATTTTTACAAGGCTGTAATTTTTAATTCTTTTTAAAAAATATTGTAGTTCTGTTGTGAATTTTTCTGCCTCATCACCTATCTTCCATGATTTTGTTATTTCAAACCTGCATCTGACACCTCCAGCACATGGGCACCTGTCCACCTGATCCTCCAGCACATGGGCACCTGTCCATCTCCTCTAGCACGTGGGCACCTGTCCATCTCCTCCAGCACATGGGCACCTGTCCACCTGATCCTCCAGCACATGGGCACCTGTCCATCTCCTCCAGCACGTGGGCACCTGTCCATCTCCTCCAGCACATGGGCACCTGTCCATCTCCTCCAGCACATGGGCACCTGTCCATCTCCTCCAGCACATGGGCACCTGTCCATCAGATCCTACTGCCTGTTTCTTCTCCTGTGTGCATTTCATCAGACACCTGCTGGTCTGGGCATCGGGTCTCAGTCACACAAGTGAACACTTCAGGGGATTTGTAAACATCTCAGTTTCCCCAGATGTCTCTCTCCATCCTCCCGAATGCAGCTCAATGCCATCAGGCTAAGACCTCATGCAGGGCTGGGGTTTGAACCTTTTATGGCCAGGGGACCTCCACTGGGTCTCTAGTGTTAGGAGACAGCTTTCACATCTACAGCCCAGGCATCACTCAGGCCCGCCTTCTCACCCCAAGACGGCCAGCACTGTGTGACCACATGGTCCGGCTCACATGGGGAGGGGCGCAGTGTCAGCTTCCTCTGTGTCCTTCCTCTCTTCCTCTGTGTGTTTGTGTCCTTCCTCTCCCTCCCCCCACCTTGGCATCTTTCCTCTCTGGGGCCTGAGCCCCTGAAAGCTGCCCACTTTCCCATCTCTCCACTTTTTTGCTTCCTCACTAGGTTGACGTTTTCTTCAAGGCAGGGCCAGTTTGCTGCCGCAGCCTTGTCAAACTGTGAGAGAAACCCTTCATTCCTAGGGTTCATGTGTTCCTGATATCCAAAACATGAAAGTGTTAGGATTGATTGAGAGGCTGTTAAAGCATAGGTGTTCAATGACCTGAATGAGAATGACAATGATGAAAGTTGTTATTGAGATGCGTGCTTCTGCTAATGATTGATGACGATATTTCAAAATCAAAACTTCACATTATATTTTGGCATTGTGATTTCACGTTCTGTGGAAGTAGGTATCCTTAGCATCATCTCTCTTGGTACTAGTATTTCTCACTTTGACATGTGATCCCTGTGTGGTTGCTGGTGAGTTTGGTGTGTGTAGCAGTAGTATTAATAGTGATGGAGTTAGAATTGTGCCAGGGGATTCCAATACAATCCCATCAAGGTGGCATGTACCAAGGCCATCTCACTAGTCCAAATGATCAATTTCAGTTCACATATGATCACACTGATAGGTCTAAGAGTCAAAGGGATCACACAAACAAGACTAGTGTCTGCTAATACTAACTGATAGAATGAAAAAGGGAGAGAATGATCCAACATGGGAAGCGGGATACACAGCAGACTCATAGAATGGCAGATGTCCTAAATAGCACTCTGGCCTCAGAATCAGCCCTTAAGGCATTCGGATCTGGCTCAAGAGCCCCTGAGAATATTTTAGGCATGGAAAGCTAAGACACTCTGAAAAACAAAAAAAAAGAAGACCTAAATGAAAGATCTCTGCGAGTGAGATCCCAGTGGAAAGAACGAGGCCATCAAAGAAGGAGGTACCTTTCTCTAAAGGGAGGAGAGAACTTCCACTTTCACTATGACCCTGTCGGAATAAGATCGAAGTCAGCGAACCCTAAAGACTTCCATAGCCTCGGCAACTCATGACTAGAGCCTAGGGAGATTACTGACGCCATAAACAAGAGTGTCAAATTGTTAAATCAACAACAGGAGTCACTGTGTACTTACATCTCATGAGGGATCGATCCTTAATGTGTTGTCCAATGTGAAGTAATGCTATAACTAGTACTGAAACAGTATTTTACACTTTGTTTTTCTAGATGGGTGCAAACTGATGAAATCTTTACTTAGTATATACTGAATCGATCTTCTGTATATAAAGATAATTGAAAATGAAAATAAAACTTGGTGTTAAATTGGAAATTGCATAGAAAATTAATCAATTTAAAAATATATATCATGTAGGATCTCTGTCCTTAATGTGCTATACATTGTGAATTAATAGTATAACTAGTACTCCAACTCCAACAGTATTTTTCTTTTTTTTTTTTTTTACAGGCAGAGTGGACAGTGAGAGAGAGAGACAGAGAGAAAGGTCTTCCTTTGCCATTGGTTCACCCTCCAATGGCTGCCGCGGTCGGCACGCTGCAGCCGGCGTACCGCGCTCATCCGATGGCAGGAGCCAGGTGCTAGGTGCTTTTTCCTGGTCTCCCATGGGGTGCAGGGCCCAAGCACTTGGGCCATCCTCCACTGCACTCCCGCGCCACAGCAGAGGGCTGGCCTGGAAGAGGGGAACCGGGACAGAATCCGGTGCCCCGACTGGGACTAGAACCTGGTGTGCCGGCGCCGCAAGGCGGAGGATTAGCCTGTTGAGCCACGGCGCCGGCCCCAGTATTTTTCACTTTGTGTTGCTATGTGAGGGCAAACTGTTGAAATCTTTACATAATATATACTAAACTGATCTTCTGTATATAAAGAGAATTTTAAATGAATCTTGATGTGAATGCAAGGGGAGAGGGAGTAGGAAAGGGGAGGGTTGCGGGTGGGAGGGAAGTTATGGGGGGGGGGAAGCCATTGTAATCCATAAGCTGTATTTTGGAAATTTATATTCTTTAAATAAAAGCTTTATAAAAAAATAAAATAAAAATAAAAAATCTTGGTATTAAATTGGAAATTGCATAGATAATTAATTAATTCTTTAAAAAATCATGTAGGATATCTGTCCTTAATGTGCTGTACATTGTGAATTAATACTATAACTAGTACTCCAACAGTATTTTCACTTTGTGTCTCTATGTGAGGGCAAACTGTTGAAATCTTTACGTAATATGTACTAAACTGATCTTCTGTGTATAAAGAGAATTGAAAATGAATCTTGATGTGAATGCAAGGGGAGAGGGAGTGGGAAAGGGGAGGGTAGCGGGTGGGAGGGAAGTTGTGGGGGGACATTGTAATCCATAAGCTGTACTTTGGAAATTTATATTCTTTAAATAAAAGCTATATATATATATATATATATATATATATATATATATAGTGATGATTATAACCAGTGGCATATGTTAACAGTGCCCAGAATGGCTCTACTTATTTTGTATCAATTTCTCACACCTGCTCACCTCCACCCATCCCACAAATTCCCTAGAATCACTCTTTGTGGTCAGACGCTCTTTGCGGCCAATTTCTCAGCTCCCCACACCCCTCTTGCCTCTCTCCCTCTCTCCTTTGCTCCTGAATGATTTCATGACTGTTTCACACTTGGTGTGCCCGTCTCCCCTGCTTAGAGTGCTACACCAAGAGTAGGTTGTGCCAGCAGGTCTCCAGTTTCTAATCCAGTTGGCCACAAAGCAGGTTCCCTGGTAACCATAGGGATCACATGGAACCCATGGCCTCATGGCCGGGCCATCTAAAATTGAAGTCCATGTTCAGAAAAGGACTCTGAGTGGAAATCCCCAAACACTACAAGAATCTTACAGGTTTCTAGGTCTTTCTTTATTACGAAAGAATACATTTTTTTTTTTTGCCTTAAAGTACTGATTACATAATAGGATCCCAGAAATTAAAACTGTGGGGACTTTAATGAGTTCCTAACCTAGAAAAATTCTGCTGTTCCAGGGAGGTTGTGATGGCCTGAACTGTGAGGCTCCCAAGGCCAGCAATTCCTTGTGAACACTTTGCAAATTTATTAAACCTATTAAACAATTCAGTGGATGCTAAGCAATCACTTGGTGATAAATAATAATTGCTAAAATTATCAGGTGTGCCCTGGTATTAGCTAGGTACTATTCTAAAATATTCACAAGGATTTTTAAGTTTTAAAGATTTACTTATTTATTTGAAAGGCAGAGAGAGAGAGAGAGAGAGAGAGAATTTTCCAGCCACTGAGTCACTGCTCAAATGGCTATAACAACTGAGCCAAGCCAAAGCCAAGAGCCAGAAACTCCATCCAGGTCTCCTACATGGGTGCAGGGACCTAAGTACTGGGGTCATGATCTGGTGCTTTCCCCAGCCATTAGTAATGGATCAGAAGTGGAGAAGGGGCAGGCGTTGTGGTTTAGCTGATAAAGCCACCTCCTGGTTCACGGGCATCCCATATGGGCTCCAGTTTGTGTCCCAGCTGCTGAAATTCTGATCCAAGTCCCTGCTAATGCTCCTGGGTAAAAGCAGTGGGAGATGGCCCAAGTGCTTGGGCCCTTACCACATACCCAGTGACCTGGATGAAGCTCCTGGCTCCTGGCTTCGGCCTGGCTCATCACTGGCCATTGCAGCCGTTTGGGGAGTGAACCAGCAAATGGAAAATCTCTAATCTCTGTCTCTCCCTCCTGCTCTGTAACTCTGACTTTCAAATAAATGAAAATCTTTAAAGAAAAACAAACGGAGAAGCTGGGACTTAAACCACTGCTCATATGGGATACCGGTGTCTTAGGCTATGGCTTACCCCCTGCCCCCCAGCACCAGCCCCAGCACTCACGTGGTGCGATGGCTGACTTTGCACCAGGGTTCCCAGGTTTTTAGCAGCCCTGAGGTTGCTATAGAGCATTTTTCAGATGTGATTGGTGGCTACAGCCTATGGACTCCGTGTAGCAGCTGCCCCTCCAGGATGCAGGGGTCCTCACTGAACCTGTAGAAGGTTAAAGAGCAAAGCCTCAGGCACCCTGTGGAGCAGGTGGTTCTGAACTGGGAAGGTGACCTGGAGATTCTGCCTGTCAGTTCTCAGCTGAGTGCCCTGCAGGTAGAGGACCTGCCAGCCATCTGGTTGTGCGAGCCACTTCCTTTCATATCCACACAGCCAGTTAGGAAGGTTCCCTCTTCCACCACTGACTTCCAAGTGCTGTCAGCAACCCACACAGCACACGTCAGCACCACCATACTCCAGGCAAATCCACCGTAAAAATCTACCCAGGGAATTTCAGGAATTATTAATAGATTTTGGTAAATGATGATGCTGGTAATGATAGAAAGATACATGGATAAATGATAGATAGGGGACAGATAGATGATGGATGATGATCCTAGATAGGTAAGTATATAGAAGATAGATAGGTAATCATAGATAGATGGTCACAGATAAATGATGGATAGATGCTCATAGATGATTAATAGATAATAGCTAGACATACGTAGATGATGATCATAGATGATAGATAATTATAGATGGATGACAGGTAAATAGACAATAGATGATGACAATCATAGCTAGATGACAGACAGATAGATGACAGACGGTGGTCATAGATGAGTGATGATGATAGATGCATAATCATAGATAATAGATTTGGTCGTAGATAGATGATTAATAGATAACAGATAGATGATGATCACAGATGATAATCATAGATGATGATCATAGAAGGTAGATAATGACAGATACATAATCATAGATACAGATGATAGATGATTGATAGAAAATAGGTGATAGATGGTGATCACAGATGACAGATAAGGACAGATGCATAATCGCAGCTAGGTGACAGACAGGCAGACTGGAATCTTCTAGGGGCTCTGTTCTGTGGTGCTAGAAGTGCACTGAAGTGCACGCCTTAGTGCCTTAGTTTATAGGACAGCCCTGCAAAGGCAGCCCACTGGCCTGGGCCTGGTTCCCGGTGGGGGCCTGGTGGGGCTTGGAGCCCAAGGCCTTCAGCAGAGCTGAGCTGCCAAACAGAGAGACAGCTCCCAGAAAGCTCCAGAGCCTCCCCTAGTTCTTCCTGCCACACGTCAGTCTGTCATCCAGGCCCAGGGATGAGCTGACACTGGTCCAGCCTGTAGCCAGGACCTGCAGGACTGCGCAAAGAGCAGCAGAGGATTCTGCTCTGAGATGGACTTGCTCCTCAGCCTGGCCTCATCCAGAGGTGGTGGAACCTTCAAGGGGAGGGTCTGGGGGGTGCTGATCCCTGGGAAGGGATCAGGCAACTCTGGTGCTGTGGACACACGGAAGCCTGGGGAGCCTACCCCACTCATGGTCATGGCCAGCAGCTCTCTCCATGGCACCTGTGCCACCCTATGGCAGTCTCTCTAGGGCTGGCTTCCTTCCAGCTCCACCACTTGTCACCCTGGAGCTTGCATAATGTATGAATCTCCCTGAGCCGAGCTTCAGTTCAGGGCCACCATGTCAGATGCCACTAAGCCCACAGCCACAGGGCAGGCAGGCAAACACACTCAGTGAGACCTGCATCCTCAGCCTCCTTGGTACCTTGCCATTAGTGGAGCTTGGAGTGAACTCGGAGGCATCAGAGCCCATGCTAGGCTGCGTCCTGCTGGACAGGGCCACTCCCCAGCTGCCAGAGCCACATTGGTCACTCTGAGGTTCCTAGTACCATTGCCATGAGCAGGGGGAGCGGCCTCACTTCAGAGCCCATGCCCTCCATGTGCAGGGTTCACCGCCTGCCAGGGTTGTCCCCAGGACAGAGGCTGGGGCCCCCCAGGCCGTGGCTCCCAGCTGTCATGGGGATGGAGGGGAGGCTGCTGCCCAGGGCCCCTGTGGTGGCAGGATGCCTAATTCCCTGCAGATCAGGAAATTGCTCAGTGTTCCCAGTCTTCCAGGGGAAACAGGCTGTTCCTGAGTAGCCGTGGTCCCCTCGCTCCATGACACGGCGCTGACCCCTGCAACGCATGGGACCCAGAGCACCCCAGAGTCCACCTCAGTCCCGCCCCCAGCCACTGCCCCCAGCAGCCCACAGGAAAGCCATTCTGGTGGTGCACTGCATGCCCCTGCCATTTGCATCATTCCCATCACCCAGATCCTGCCCCTGTCACTCATGTCCTCCCCATCACTCAGGTCCTCCCCCTGTCACTCATATCCTCCCCATCACTCAGGTCCTCCCTCTGTCACTCATGTTCTCCCCCTGTCACATCCTCCCTCCATCACTCACATCCTCCCCCTGTCACTCATGTTCTCCCCCTGTCACATCCTCCCTCCATCACTCACATCTTCCCCCTGTCACTCTGGTCCTCCCCCGTCACACATCCTCCCCCATCACTCAGGTCCTCCCCCTGTCACTCATGTCCTCCCCATCACTCAGGTCCTCCCCCTGTCAATAATGTTCTCCCCCTGTCACATCCTCCCTCCATCACTCACGTCCTCCCTGTCACTCGGGTCCTCCCCTGTCACTCACATCCTCCCCCATCACTCAGGTCCTCTACCCATCACTCACATCCTCCCCATCACTCAGGTCCTCCCCCTGTCACTCATGTCCTCCCCCATCACTCAGGTCCTGCCCTTGTCACTCATGTCCTCCCCCTGTCACTCATGTCCTCCCCATCACTCTGGTCCTCCACCTGTCACTCACATCCTCCCCCTGTCACTCATGTCCTGCCCATCACTCACAACCTCCCCCATCATTCATGTCCTCCCCATCACTCAGGTCCTCCCCCATCACTCATGTTCTTCCCTGTCACATCCTCCCCATCACTCATGTCCTCCCCCTGTCACTCAGGTCCTCCCCATCACTCAGGTCCTCCCCCTGTCACTCATGTCCTCCCCATCACTCATGTCCTCCCCTATCACTCATGTCCTCCTCCATAACTCATGTCCTCCCTCTGTCTCTCATGTTCTCCCCCTGTCACTCATGTCCTCCCCATCACTCATGTCCTCCCCCATCACTCTGGTCCTCCCCCTGTCACTCACGTCCTCCCCCTGTCACTCATGTTCTCCCCCTGTCACTCACGTCCTCCCTATCACTCATGTCCTCCCCCTGTCACTCATGTCCTCCTCATCACTCAGGTCCTCCCCCTGTCACTCACGTCCTCCCTCTGTCTCTCATGTTCTCCCCCTGTCACTCTTGTCCTCCCCATCACTCATGTCCTCCCCCATCACTCACGTCCTCCCCCTGTCACTCATGTCCTCTCTATCCCACCCATTGTCCCAGGTCAGGGCCTACCTGCAGGACCCGAGCATGGACAGTGGCCACAGTGGGAAGAACTTGGGGTGCGTGCTTAGTGCCCACTGCGTTGGGGTGACAGGCGACTCGGAGGAGAGGCCCTGGCTGATGGTTTGGAAAGAAGAAAGCGCGGGTTGCCCATGAGGAAGAGGCCAGGGATGGCTTCTCCAAGCAGACCAGACCCCATGTCACCTGGGACCTTCACCTAATGGCTAGGGGGACAGGGACACACTCTGTGCAGGTCATCATGCCTCCCTCCCTCCCCGGCTGCCCTGGGGCTGGCTCAGAAGGCTCCCAGACAGCATGGCCACTGGCAGGGGTGGGGACTTCCCACCAGGGCTGACCCACAGTGGCCATCACTGAATACACCTAGAGCACTGCTCTGGTCCAGGCCGAAGACACTGGACTTTCCCCATCATGGAGGAGGCACAGTTGTTCTCACAGGAACAAAGGTGTGAGCCTGCACAGGATGTGCCCGCCCCACTGGGGTGCTCCTGCCACCCCCAGCACATGTGGATGCCCAGAATGCAGGGTCCCCCTGGCACCTCCTCTGCATGGATGCCACATCCATCACAGGGCTCCTGTGTGCCAGATTCACTGTTTGCAAAAGACCTGGCCTCATGGTCTAGCAGAATGGCATGTTAGAGGCCCTGAATGGACGGGCAGGATACGCCTTACCCCCTGTGCCCCAACAACAGGCACGGGAGCCCCGGGTGGCAGCAGCAATGAGTTCTCCCACTATTGCACCCAAAAATGCAGCAATTAAGTGTTAGCTAGACCAGTAATCGCCACACTGCTCCTGCTTTACTGGGAAAGGGGGAGGGCAGCTGAGGAAAAGAACTCATTGTCCAGCTCAGAAAACTGACCCTCTCAACACGAGAAATGGTAACCACCTCTGTTCATGACTCCAGGCTGAGGGTTGCACACTGAGACCCCACAGTGCAGCCCACAAGTGGGTACAGTTATTATGTGTCCATCAAGAACACAAATAGATACAGTGAATTCTCAAGAAAGCAGCTGCTAGCTGAATAAAGCACTTGGGCAAACACATTCACCCTCCAGAGTACAAGTACTTGGGCTGGTAGTTTCAACCTGAGCATTGCATGTCTGGCCAGCAAGTTTAATTGTATTTTTTTAAAGATTTATTTATTTATTTGAGAGTCACAGTTGCACAGAGAGATAAGGAGAGACAGAGACAGAGGTCTTCCATCCACTGGTTCACTCCCCAGTTGGCCTCAAAGCAGGAGCTTTGCTGATCCTAAGCCAGGAGCCAGGAGCTTCTTCATGGTCTCCCATGTGGGTGCAGGGGCACAAGGACTTGGGCCATCTTCTACTGCTTTCTCAGGCCATAGCAGAGAGCTGGATCGGAAGTGGAGCAGCTGGGACTTGAACCGGTGCCCATATTGCATGCCAGCACTGCAGGCAGCTGCTTTATCCACTGCACCACAGCGGGGGTCCCTATTTATATTTTAATTTTCATCTCTGCAGCTGCTTATTGTGCCAGTTTCTGTGCTGTATGTAGTTACTTTGTATTTCTTCAGATAAAATTATCTCAGCTGAATATGTGGCCTACGGCTACACTGGCAAGCTGGAGCTGCTGCCTTCTGCAGCCCGTAGGGCTTCTTTCTTCCCACAGCCCGAGTTCTGTTGCTGCATACACTGTCTTTTGTCAGCCAGAGAGGTCAGTTTTTCTTTGCATGATGTCGACTCTTCTTGGGTTTCATCCCCTGTGGCTTTGCAATCCCAGACTTCATTCGGGAAGAGTGATCCTCGGCCAGGTGACCCCAGCCTTCTCCCCCATCTGGTTGCACCTGTTGCTGATGGTTAGGGGGTCACCCCCATGGCACGCATTTCACGTCTGTCCTTTGCAACTTTACCATGAACTGGAACCTGACATGTATGTGGTATCTCCCACCTCTTGCTTGCCCAGTGCCTTATGCTGATTACCTCAGTGCTGTGCTGCTTTGCACAGCTCGTGGGAAACTACCCCCCTGCTTTGCTCCTTAAACCCCAAACCAGGAAAGAATCTGAGAGCTTCTTCCACTGTGAATTTTCTCCCATGCAACCTGCAACGTTGACTCGCCAGGTGGCAGGTGCTCCTGGACTTCCAAGATGGTCCATGGTCCCCACGGATGACCCAATGGACAGTTTCCCTGTCAAAGCAGGACACGTCCTCACAGGGACGAGGCTGGGGGCTGGAGGCAAGCTCTGAGCCTGCAGAAGCCACGCTCGGCTGCCAGGCTTGAGGGCACCTGGTGGCAGCGCCAAGAGTGTGAACCTGGCGAGATCAGTCAGGAGGCAACTGCATTGGCCACATCTTAGGCCATGTTGGGAATCCTGGAATTCCAGAGAGTGGCCAGTAGGATTGTTTAGGGATATGGTGTGTGGTGAGAAGACAGACATGAAGGGAGCCGACTGGTCAGGGCCTGAGAGCCCTTGGTTACATGGAAAAGCAGGCACAAAGGGGCCAGGGACTGGAACCGATCTATGCAGAAATGGCACTGACCCCAGCAGAGCCACAGGGCAGCCTGTCCAGGCCTCCATCCCAGCTCGGCCCCCTGCGCTCAGGCCATGAGGCCTCCCAGGTGTCCCGCCTGAAACTCGAGCCCTGCTCCCAGCATTTACTTTCCCTTAGCAAGTTCGAGGGTCTGACACCCAGCTGACACTTAGCATCTTCCTGTGGCTTCCCCAGGCAGCAGGCAGCACTTGCTTTTTCTCTTGTGTTCTTCCCTACACAGATGTAGTAGCTACAAAAAAAAAAACCACTCCTTGAGTTTATTTCTTGTGAACTCACAATGTTTCTTTTCTTGTCTTATTGCACTGGGAAGACTCTCAGATAAAAGTGGAGTCTCCTGCAGGGCCGTGTGCCAAGGATGCCAGCCTGAGCCTCCTCCCTGCAGGAGGGGCTTGAGGTCAATGCTATTTTAACTGCAACACTGCTGCTCTCAGACTCCAGCCACCCAGCGAGGGAAGCTTTGTCAGATTCTGTGTCTGCTTACAGCACAGCATCTCTGCGCTGCCAGTGGATGTGGGCACCATTCCCACTGACCATGGGGAAGGCAGGGACTGGCTGGCAGGCTTCTGCTCAGCTTTTCCTCCTAGAATTCGTTTGCAACAAAGCCTGTTTTCCGTTTCAGAAGGCCTGGGCTGTTCTCAAGGTGCAAACGTGTGCTGATGAGGAGCCAGCAGCTTTGGGGACAGCTATCTTGTTGACGAACGGCTCTTCCTTCTGCACACTTTTCCTGACCTCATGCCGAAGTGTTCCTCCTAATGATTGCCTTCCATGGAAGCTTCTGAACATTCTGATAAATTCTCACTCTCGTGAACTCCACCCACAGCCAGCCTCCTCCAGCTCCATGATTCCTAATTAAAAATGTGTTTATCAACTCTAGGCCAGAAGAGGCAAAGCTGGCCTCTCTGCTCTGACATCAGATGGCTGTGCTCCATCCCACAGAAAGTCAGACTTCCGCTCTCTCTGCAAAGACAGCTGCTTGAGGCCCAGTGGAGGTGAAACACAGCAAATGCCCAGAGGAAGGCAAAGGAAGAGGGGCAGGTGCCAGGGGGAACAGGGGCAGAGGAAGAAAAGGAGGGTGGAGGAGGAGTGCATGCAGGACCAGCCATGCAGCGCCAGGCTCCAGGACAGGACTGGACTCAAAAGCAATGTCTCCGTGGACAGGCACCTGCTCAGGCCCCTGACACAAGCTTCCTCCCACTGTCCACCTTGGAAGGGCGCTGCCACAGCCAGCCACCTGCACATCATGGAGCAATGGAGTCGTCTTTGATGTGAAGCAGCCCGAAGGGGAGAAGGCTGGCTCACTGCGAGCATGTGGAGCCCCATATGGGAGCCCTGTGTCTGGGGATTCCTTTGTGTCACCACACAGAACCGTGGTGGGTAGTCTCTGTGAGAGGCCACCTTGGCAGACTGAGCTGTGTCATGGCTGGCAAGCACTGGAGTTGTTCCCAGCATCCAGCAATTTTTTTAAAGATTTGTTTATTTAAAAGTCAGTTTGTTTATTTAAAAGTCAGGAGAGAGAGAGAGAGAGAGAGAGAGAGTTAGTTTTCTATCCACTGGTTTACTTCCTGATTAGCTGCAACTGCCAGAGCTGCGCGGATCCGAAGCCAGGAGCCAGGAGCTTCTTCCAGGTCTCCCATATGGTTGCAGGGGCCCAAGAACTTGGACCATCCTCTACTGCTTTCCCGGGCCATAGTAGAGAGCTGTACAGGAAGTGGAGCAGCTGGGTCTCGAACCAACACCTATATGGGATGCTTCAGGCCGGGGCGTTAACCCGCTATGCCACAGCACCAGCCCCAGTATCCAGCATTTAGAACACCACTTTGGTGACCTGGGGATCCCTGGGTGCTGCTCGCATCTGCACCTGGATCGTGGGACCCCCATCTTCGTGGCTTGGTAGAAGATGGCGCACAGCCTTGGAAGGTTGTGCTGGTAACCGTGCATCACCGTGGGAGTATTTGTACTTTTCCACACCCCACCAGGGCTTGGTGGGGTCGGCTTATGCAATGTTTGCTGCTTGCATGAGAAAGTTGGATTTCTTGTATGTTGGTGTTCATGCATTCCATCGAATTTGCAACATTTTCTGGCTGTTGCTTCTTCAAATCACCTGTGGAGCATGGTTGATGCTCCGTCTCCTCCTGAAGCTTCCATGGCACTTGTGCTGCTCTGCTCGTGGCTCCAACACGACCTCAAGCTTGCTCACTGTCCTCCAACACTTGTACTTTCTGGTCCTCAGCTGTAGGGATTTCCTTTGTCCCATCTTTAAGCTCACAACCCACTTTAGCTTCCAATTGCTGTTTGAATCTGTTTACTAATCCTTCCGGTAATTTTTTTATGTTTTAAAGAAGACTTATTTATTCATTTGAAAGGTAGAGTTACAGAGAGAGAGAGAGAGGGAGAGGCAGAGAGAGAGGTCTTCCATCCGCTGGTTCACTCCCCAAATGGCTGCAATGGCTGGAGCTGCACTGATTGGAAACCAGGAGCCAGGAGTTTCTTCTGGGTGTCCCATATGGGTGCGGGGGCCCAAGGACTTGGGTCATTTTCTACTACTTTCCCAGGCCATAGCAGAGAGTTGGATCAGAAGTGGAGAGCTGAGACTTGAACTGGCACACATATGGGATGCCGGCACTGTATTTTGAGATAGCTCTGCACCAAGGGCCAGTTCGGGTTTTATGGTAAGGTCTTCCAGGTCTCTCCACCCCACAGACCTGTGTTGTGAGCTTCCTACATCCCCTCCCCTGCGAGGTGGCTTTAAAACCCAACGTGGGGTAAATGGCTGGCTCCAGGGAGGGGGCAGAGGAGCGCGCAGCAGGCTGAGAAAGGCACCCAACTTATATATTCCCCTGCGGTTGCCTCAGCTGGAGGCTGAGGGGGTGGGAGGCTTGGGCAGCGATGGCCGCCCTCCTCAGGGTCTGCTCCCCTGTGGTCGGGACCGCCGTCGGTACTCGGGTCACAGACCCCTGGGGTTTGTGGGGCAGGGTGCTCACCTCCTGCCCTGGCCCTGGCTCCCACATGTGCGCATCAGCTTCCCTAGGAACGCACATGTGGTTTCCTGGCACAAGTGTGGGGCTGGAGAAGGGGCAGCCGCCATCAAACTAACAGCTGAAGTGGACCAAAATTAGGTGCAATTTCCTATCTAGGTCTTGTCCTGCAAGCTGCAAGCCTCCAGAGTTCCCTAGGAGTCACAGTCCTTCCTGGTGTTGCTAACTGCATCTCCCACCAGGGGCCCCAGCCGACGTCCCCTGTTTACTGCCACACCCAGCAGCTCCCAAGACCTGCTGATGCAATGGTGACAGTTATTCTTATCCTTCAAGACTGTGTTTATTTGCTGTTCTTGGCCCTTTGCATTTCTGTATGAATTATTTCTGTCTTTATCACCTGTTCTGCCTGCTATCTCCTTTCTCTCAACTCCGTCTGTTTCCCTCACACACACAGAGAAGAGATGTTTATTTGGGTTATGTTGAATCTTAGCTCAAATTGAAGAAAGGCAACATCCTTGTGGCAGTGTCTCTCAATTCACAGATGAGGTACATTTATTTATGTTTGTTTTGAGGTTTTTTGAATACTGTTCCTAGTTTTTATGGTGCATTCATGTATATATTTTATTCTTTTCCAGGTATTGAATTACCCCTAGATAGTATAATAAATGGCAGTTAAAATTATTTTCTTCTCCTCAATCCTGGGATAAACATGTAACTCATTTTGCCTTAAAAGTGAAGAATTTTGCTTTGCTCCTTACTCACTCTAACAATATTCATAATTTTTCTGTTGGTCATTTGGGGTTTTATTTTTTTTTAAAGATTTATTTATTTATCAGAAAAGCAGAGTTACACACAGAGAGAAGGACAGGCAGAGAGAGAGGAGAGACAGAGAAAGGTCTTCCATCCGCTGGTACACTCCGTGCATCTGCATGGGCCCTGTCAGGCCTGGGTGGGGAAGGGGGCCGGCTCCCGCTTTCTGGCCTTGGCCATCACCTGTGGCTGTGGCAGCCCTGCCCCAACCACATCTGTCTTGCTTTGGGAACTTTATTAATCTTGTCACTCGGCTTCTATGTATTTCTGCTCTTCTGTCTCTGACTTCTTTTGTCCCCGTGTTCTAGCAGTTTCTAAGAGGGCTTTGTGACAATCTTGGGCCATAAATTCTGTTGTCTCTATTTTCTCTCATGATTCTGCCAGTTGCCGCTTTATATATTGTTATGTGATATCTCCCAGGGCACATATATTCATAACTACTATATCTTATTGATCTAGTATTCTGTTTTGTCACTGTGTAGCACTGCCATGTGTCATTGAGATGTTTTTCTTCCTAAAATAATAATACATTTTAGTCTGATAATGAAACGTTACACCTTATGTTTGAAAAGAATTTTCAATGGCATCAACCTTGTGAACCATCCCCACATGTACACTGTTTTTAAAGAGTTATTTGTTTATTTGTAAAGCACAGTTACGGAGAGGCAGAGGGAGAGAGAGTGAGACAGAGAGAGAGGTCTTCCATCTGCTGGTTCACTCTCCAGATGGCTGCTATGGCTGGGGATGGGCCACGCCAAAACCAGGAGCCGGGAGGTCTCCACAGTGGTGCAGGGGCCCAAGGACTTGGGCCATCCTCCACTTCTTTCCCAGGCCACAGCAGAGAGCTGGATGATTAGTGGAGTAGTCGGGACTCATACCCAGATGGGATGGCAGCCCTGCAGGCAGAGGCTTTACCTGCTTTACTTGGCGCCTCTTCAGCTATGAACCAAGTGAACTATTTTCCCTGTGAGTGGCTGCCCCAGGCGCTGGCTGTGCTGGCAACACAAGATGTGCTGACTTCATGTTTAATTCCCTGATGGCCTGGGCAAAGGCATCTGAAATATGTGTGTCGGCCATTTGGATACTCTTTCCACATCTATTCCTGGCTTTTGCCTACAGTTTATTTTTGGGGGGATGTTGTGGGAGAGATTTTTGTCTTTTGATTGCTCTGTGTGGTTTTTTTAAAAGCACCCTTTGACACGAGCTGTGTGCTCTGGTTACGATGCTGCAAACATCTCCCACTCTGTGCCTTGCCTGTGGCCTTATTTGGTGTCTTTTGATGAATAGAACTCCTAATTTCAGCAATTTGATATTTGGGAGGCAGAGGTCTGAGCCTGCTCCAGTAGTGGGGACGCTCCCTGTGCCCAGTCCACTTCTGCTGGGCAGGCCTGCTCCCCACTGAGCCAGGAAGCCCCAGCTCAGTGCCGGCACAGGGGAGGGGCCTTGGTGTCTCTGCCCTGCATGTGGGGTCCTGGCTTTGCAGGGTCCCAGCGAGTGGGGACCCAGGGGATTGAAGACAAGGGTCTCTTCCATGTGCAAAAGTAAGGGGGCCTCCTTTCTCACTCCTCACCCAGTGCAGGGAAGGTGTGCCATCTGCACAAGGCCCCCTCACAAGTCTTCACCTGCTGCCCCTGTGAGACTCTCCAGGGCCCCACTTTTGGTCTAGGGCAGAGCTGAAGGCCATTGCTCTCAGAGGACCTGGGTTCCAGGCCGTGTCTTTGCAGAGCTGCCCAGAGTCAGCCCCTGGCTCTTGGACAATGTCACAGATGCATCCCCAAGGCCAGCCTGGCCTCCCTCCTTCCAAGCCTTCTCCCTCAAAGCCCTGGGACCATCATCCAGAAAAATTGAACCACATCCACCTGTCAGAAACCCAGGAGGGCTTCCTGTCATGTGGGACAGGCAGCTCAGACACGCTGGCCAGTCCATTCATGTGGCCTTGCCTGGCCTGCTTCCTGTCCCTTAGGCTCCACCCCCTATCACACGCAGCTTATGGGTGCCTCTCCACCATCTGAGGCAGAAGGCTGGTGTTTTTCTGTCCATCACTGATGGTATTTTGAAAATTACAGCCAGAGGCCGGCGCCGCGGCTCAACAGGCTAATCCTCCACCTTGCGGGGCCGGCACACCAGGTTCTAGTCCCGGTCGGGGCACTGGATTCTGTCCCGGTTGCCCCCCTTCCAGGCCAGCTCTCTGCTGTGGCCCGGGAGTGCAGTGGAGGATGGCCCAAGTGCTTGGGCCCTGCACCCCATGGGAGACCAGGAAAAGCACCTGGCACCTGGCTCCTGCCTTCGGATGAGCGCGGTGCGCTGGCCACAGCACACCGGCTGCAGCGGCCATTGGAGGGTGAACCAACGGCAAAGGAAGACCTTTCTCCCTGTCTCTCTTTCTCTCACTGTCCACTTTGCCTGTCAAAAAAAAAAAAAAAAAGAAAATAAAATTACAGCAAGAAGCTAAAAAAAAATCCAAGTGTTTTTGTTATTAATTTCCACAGACACAGAGGACTCTGTCGATTTTCATAAACATTTCCAAAGGTTTGCTCTTGGCTTTCACTCTCACCTCACGGGCTGCAAAAAACAGCTGGGTGCCCGGCACCTGCATGCAGACTGTGCTGGGAGAACCCCCCTGTCCATTCCAGAGGAGCCTCTAGCCCTGGCCCCCTCACTCCCCTGGCCCTCCCCAATCCCTCTTCCCTCTACCCTTCTCCCCCTAACTCCCTCCCCTCCCCCATCCCCTCGCCCCTGGCCACCCTCCTCACCCCTCCTCTCCTCGCTCCCTTTGCCCCCCACCTTCTGCCTCCTCACCCCTTACCCACTTGCTCTTCACCTCACTCCCTATTCCTCACCCCATCACCCCTCCTGCCCCCTCACTCTGGACACCCATGCTGGGTGCTGGATGCTCTGTGAGGTCCTCCTGTGCCATCAGGTGTAACCCAACTCCCACTCCCTTCCTGTGCCTGGTTCTGGGGCTGCCCCTGCTGGGAACACTTCCTGGGCCTCCAGTCCACTTGGGTGGCTCCAGCCTGGCCTCAGGCTGCCTGGGGTGGGCCCTGGGGCCTCCTGGGTATGCGTGGGGCAAGGGCAGCAATGTCCCAGTGCTGCTTTACCCCAGTGCTCCTGGAAGTGTGGGTCCCGCATCTCAAGGAGAGCTTCACAAACCCGGCAGGTGCAATGGTATGGCGGCAGGTGGATGCCCAACTGTGGCTCTGCAGTCTCCAAGCTACTCCTGTGTGGTGGGCTCCCCTGTGCATTTGTGGACTCTGATGAGGAACATTAACGCCATGTCCCTTAGCAGATGGCCATTGTGGCCTGAAAGCAGTGACTGAAACCCACAAGCTGAGGAAGGAAGTGGAGCCTGAGTTAACCCTCTCAGGGATGGGGTAGGCTGTGGAGTCAGAGACATGGAAGCAGGCAGTAGCTCAGGGTGTACAGAAGTCTGCTTTCAAAAGTGCATGGAAAATGCAATGAAGATTTGCTATTTTGTGCACTCATTTTTTTCCACAATATTTTCCCTGAAGCCCCTAAGTATGGATTTCACAAGTTTATATATCTCACAAGATAAACTCTTTCCATTCTGTTCCCCAGGAGTATGTGCAGTTTGGACTTTAGAAATGGCCCCAGTAAAGCACTCAGAACAGCTTGGGGAGCAGAACTCAGCTTCCAGGAGCAACGTCCAGCTCACCTGGCAGCTGCTGTCACTCGCACACCCACTCACGCCTCTGTGTGATGTGTTTTCATGCCTCCTGGGTGAACTCCACCCAGAGTGCAGAGTGGCTGGGTAAGCGTGGGCTTCACTTTTCTGGAAATTGACAGAATTATGTCTGAGGTGGTTGCTCCAGTTGTATCCTGAAGGTTTCAGCCCCCTCCCCCTCAGCACCTGCTGTGGTGTGACTGAGCTGTTTAAGTGGGTGTGGTGGGCGCCTCATTTGGGTTTCTGTGTTTTTACAAACCCTGATGATAATGGGCTGTATGATAATGATAAATGAGCTGTATCCACTGCATTTGGGGTGTGCATTAGCAGGAAGCAGAGACAGGACTCAGGATGGGGGGTGGGCATCTCACATGGTGGCCAGCCCTCGGCACCACAGGACCTGCCCCAGGTTCTTCACATAGCCTGGATGCAAGTTCTCCATTTCCAGACACGATTTGTTCTTTGGTGTGTCTGTTTATTTCATTGATGGGTTATTTTAGAGGCAAAGACTGCCTCACTCCCAAGTTACATCATGCTGGACTGAGAGACAGGACACATGTGAATGGCATTACTATCTGGAAGAAAAGAGGGAAGACTTTCCACATCCACAGACAGCACGTTGGTCTACGTACAAAATTCCTAATCAATCTTAACCAATAACCAATAACTAATAGATCATTAAGCACATTTGGCATAGACACAGAAAGCAAACTAATCTAAAATCAATAATTTTTCTTCATGACAGCAGCAAATGATTGGAAATAGCAATAACCATAAAAGAAAACAAATAGACAATTTGAGCTTCCTCAAAATTAAAAGCATCTTCTCATCAAGAGATCCTGTTAAGAAAATGAGAAGGCAAGTGTTGGCTGGGAGAAAATACCATGCAGTGTGGCAGTACAATAGAAACGCTGTTCCAAGACCAACGAGCTGTTCCAGAGAACACAGAGGAACTTCCCATAGTTCAGTTCCACAAGGTCAGGGCACTGCAGAAAAATGACAAATAGCACCTACTGCCCAAGGTGAGATATGCAGCCGATGAGCACACGAAAGGTGTAAAAACGCTTCAGGCATGATGGAAATACAAATTAAAACTGAGATGAAATACAGTCTCACATCCAGAGGGATGGCTGTATTCGAGATTCACAGTTCCGAACTCTGGCAGAAGCTGTGGACCAGTGAAACTCCCTGATGGCTGTGTAGGAAATGAAAACGCACACTGCCGTTTCGGACAGGTATTGGTCATTTCTCGTAAGCTTTGATGCACACCTACCCTAGGATTTGGTATTAGCTGCTTCAAGAGGAGTGAAATTAGGCATTCTGAGAACCCGTGTAGATGTATGCGTGTACTGGTGACACCTGCAGTGGCCTCTGGGTGCAGACCCTCGATGTCCACCACATGGAGTGAGCGTCATGCTGTGGTACATGAATTGCTACACTGGATTCCGATGCTGGCTTTATCTCTGCATATTTGCAGCCACAGATCCAGTCAGCCACAAATAGAAAATATTTGAAAAGAAATCGTGTATGTACTGAAATGTACATGTGTGATAAGCCACTGAACACAAAGGACTTGAGCTACCGGAGATTCTGTTCTCCTGAGGGGGGAGGGAGCTGGATTCGCAGATCCCGATTCAGGCATAAAAATCATCCACTGTTGGTGTGGATATGTGTGAGAAATTCTAAATGTCCAAAGAACTGCATTTGGTTATTTGAGTAATATGCATTTAAGTACATGTGTATACATATACAATGTTGGCAGTACTAAGGTTAAAATTCAATGTCATATTTCTAAGATTTTTGACTGTTAAATAATGTAATCATTAGAAATAGTTTCTTCTATACCTTGTTTAACTTAACATCGTTTAAAGAATATATGTGTCTGCCTTTACAGATCCGCCCCTCATAGTTCCTGCTAAGTCTTTTTTTTTTAATAATTCAAGCCATTTCATGGCAATCCAAATTTATTGAACTACTGATGCTAAGTTATATAAAATTGCACCACTGTAGTTAAGGCTTTTAGTTTACATTTGGCCACCTCAAATTAGTTGTAACATTAGGTTGGTAAATTTAAATACAATGGTTCCTTGTTGGATAGACACACAACCTTTACACCCAAACATTAATGCATACAAAGCAACAAGACATTGTTAAATAAAACAGCAACAATGACTGTAAATTAGGCCTTGTGACCAATTACACATGATTAAATTCACTTCCCACATTAAAATTTCTCAGCCATCTAGAGTCAGGGTCCTCTTATTCTTTTTTTGTTGTTGTTGTTATTTTTGACAGGCAGAGTGGACAGTGAGAGAGAGAGAGACAGAGAGAAAGGTCTTCCTTTGCTGTTGGTTCACCCTCCAATGAGCACACTGCGCTCATCCGATGGCAGGAGCCAGGTGCCAGGTGCTTTTCCTGGTCTCCCATGGGGTGCAGGGCCCAAACACTTGGGCCATCCTCCACTGCACTCCCTGGCCACAGCAGAGAGCTGGCCTGGAAGAGGGGCAACCGGGACAGAATCCGGCGCCCTGACCGGGACTAGAACCTGGTGTGCCGGCGCCGCAAGGCAGAGGATTAGCCTGTTGAGCCACGGCGCTGGCCAGGGTCCTCTTATTCTTATAAGGAGGCATTTTAGCATTTATGGATTTTTTGGGGACTATGTTTCCCATTGATGTTGAAATTTTCAATAGTATAGTTGTAAATGTTGGTGTTGCTCCTTTAAGATCATAAAGGAAGGACAAGATCTTTTCTGGATTTCAGCTCCTACAATTTTTTTATACTTTTACATGGAATACTAATAGGTAATTATTCATTACATTTGCTCATATTTTCTTGGCACTCATTGTTCCTACCAAAATAGTCATTCAGTTACACAATATTATTTTTATAATATTTATACACTTTTGTGCCTTTGAATTCCATGCTATAAAGTACATAAAATTTCAATTTTTTGTATAATGGTCCCAATATTATGAGTCCATAGAGATCGTGTTTTTTTTATTGTAAGATTATCAGTCCCCTGAAATTTTTCAAAGTTCTCTTGGGATCTTTTATGTACAGTGTATATCTGAACAGTCTAATACCAATGTACTACTTTATACTACCAGAATCATATATTTTATTTCAATTTTGGGGGTTTTAGGGAACTGAAAAGTATTCACCAGTGATGAATTTTTTACAGTATTATTCTAGAGAGGGAATCTTTTCCTTGAAATTCTTCTGTAAAGTGGCATTGTCTTTTCTTGATTTAAGCTACTCTGATAATAGTGCTTTCTAAACATTCCTTTAAAACCTATCTTTGATAAACTGCCATGTATTTCCTTAGAACTTTGTAGTTACTCCTACCAAGTCAGCAAGCTCTACACAAAGTAATCACTATGCAGTTATATAAACATCACTGTTTATTTTCTTTTATTTTTATTGCTGTCAACAGTGTGTATAATCAGTATCCTAATGTAAGCAAGTAGTAGGATTGCTGTTTATTGTTTTTTATTAAATGCCCCAAATTTCCTGGCCATATTCATGGGCAGTTTTTCTTGACTGTGTCTTGAATATTCTTTCACCCATCCAAGTTGATTTTCTTTTACTGCTTGTGCATTATGATGAAACAATTTAACTTTGATTCTGAAATAGCCTGCAGTATCATTCCAGGTACTATTGTCATTGCTTTAAGGTTTTCTTTAAACCTGAGCAGTGATATTTGCCCGATTTCAAATCCAGGAATTTTAAAATATTCATTCATATATATAATTTTAATTGAGCATTCTTATCAAATGTCTTTATACCAGTTTGTTACCCTATTATGGCTCCTACCATATTACTCAATTCTACTGATAGTGATTACAATCCATATTTTATATGAATATATAAATTATTTTCATTTTTACTTTTGTCCTATTTGCTATCACATGTGTAAACCATGAGTTTCACAGTTTGTGCCAATCCTGGCACTGAATATGCAGACAATTTGGTTGGTTTTTCCTATGGGAGGTAATGAGCTCACTGAAAAGTCTGTGGTTTACACTAGCATTTCTCAGAAGCCCGGTTTATCAGAGGTCTCTAGTTCCAGTATAGTGATTAATCCTATGAAGCTCATATATGTTTATACTCTAAAGATTTTTATGGAACACCATTTTGACCATTGTCTTTGAAAATGCCCCCCCCCGTGGTCTATATCCAGACACTTAGTATCATGTATGTAAGTATCCATTTTTGAGTGCATGATCTTTTCTAGATGTGAGTTAATATATTTGAAAGGTTTGTTTATTTATTTATTTAATTTGAATTGCAGAGTTACAGAGAAAGGAGTGAGTGAGAGAGAGAGAGAGAATATGAAAACCCCCCATCTAATCGTTCACTCCCCAAATGACTATACCATCCAGGCTGTGTCAGCTCAAACAAGGAGCCATGAAATCCACCAGCCCTCTCACATAGGTGGTGGCAGGTATATGGCAACTTTAACTATCATGTGCTCCCTGCCCAGGCATGTTAGAAATTATATGGATCCAAAGGAGTGTACCCAGGACTCAGATTGATACTCTGATGTGGGATGTAGGCATTGCAAACAGCAGATTATCCCACTGCATCAGGGCATAGACCTTGTATACATGCTCTTAAGTGGATGTAGCCCTTCTCCTTTTCAAAATGATGTACTCTTTACTTTTTCCATAGATGCATGGGAGTATAACTTAAAAATTGTGAAATTAATTGCTATAGTTCCTGATGTACATATCTTTAATATTATCCTGATAATTGGCCTGATTTTTCCTTTTGCCTTTTTGTATCTATTATTTTGTATTTAATTATTATTAGTTAATTGAGTATCTAATTTTTGTATCTAATTATTATTTGCTGAGTATTATTCAGCAAATTCCCGTTTTCTGTCTCTACCCTGCTATTGCTCCTATATTATTTCTGCGTACTACTTCTAGTAACTAGTATATATGATTTATGTTATTACAGATATATCTTTTTATTCTATCACCTGTATAAATCATTAATGTCCTAGCAAAGACCATTCATAGCCATATTAACCCTGGTAATCTTTTTCATTATGATATTATTAACTCAATGAAAATATCTATCTTCTCTTGACAATTTCATAGACAGTTTCTCAGAAATATCTTATCCAGTATAATTATTCTCATATTACAGTTGGTATATTTGTTAGTTTTTTAGCTTTAATATTAGATAAATTGTCTTATTGTTTTGAAATTCATAATACAGCCTTAATTATAAATATCTTCATTTAAGATTTATTGGGTATTCAGCATAATTTTATCTTATATTCACTCATTTGTATTTTTCCTGTCTTCTATTTTGATGTGAATGTAATGGACAGTTTTTCACCAAATAGTCACTATAGCTAGTTGTCATTTCTTATTGCTTTCATCAATGAACTGAGTCTTACTTGCTGTAAACAATATATAATTAGTATTAACAGTGTGGCCGTTTGTATTTTAGGTTTGTTTTTGAATTTATTTCCAATAGGTTTTACATCATAAATATTCTACTGTCAGCCTATTTATGTGAACCTTAGTGTATCTTTGTCACATTTTAATTCTGTGGTCACTTACCTTACAGTTCTCTAATTTCTTTTGTCCACTTTCATTTAAACATGTATGTGTCCAATCAAATATCTGAGCACAATCTATGGCCAATTTCATCTCTAATTAGCAGAAGATTGTATTTTAACCTTATGGACATTCACGTATATTGAAATACTATTTTAGTGTAGAAATGTAGGATTTTGTTTGGTCTTCAAAATCACTGAGCTCACTTTTTTTCAAAATATTCTAATTTAGACCAGTTTCAGCCCTGTGAACCTGTGGGCATGATGACATAAATTTTCATTGTGAGATCATCATCAGCTCCAACATTCTGTAAGCTGTCCTGGATACCTTTAGTTACACAGTGCCACGAGCCATCTTAGTCAAGGATAATGATTCTCCAAAAGTGTGTGTGTGTGTGTGTGTGTGTATGTGTATACGTATATATGTGTGTGTATATATATATATATATATATAAAATATTATACACAAAGTTATTTACATATATATATGATTCTGGATTTTGATGAGCTCTGAATTATTGCTTGATTATTCTAGTTTTTTTGGTTATTCAAAATATCTAATGTGGAACTAGATACTGGTACATGTGCTGACAATTATGTTGGCAAGTGTCAGGATGTGATGTGAATTTGGATCTCAGAATTATATTTAGTTGCTAGTTTATTTAATTTTAGAGGTTAGCAGAGAGGACAAAACAGAGTATGTGCTACAATGTGGCGGTTCAGTCCCTATTGCTGTAATGATAAGGAACTGTATTATGATGGAACTCCGAAATATACTTTTCTTTTTTTTTTTTTTTTTTTTTTTTTTTTTTTGACAGGCAGAGTGGACAGTGAGAGAGAGAGACAGAGAGAAAGGTCTTCCTTTGCCGTTGATTCACCCTCCAATGGCTGCCGCGGCATCCGATGGCAGGAGCCAGGTGCTAAGTGCTTATCCTGGTCTCCCATGGGGTGCAGGGCCCAAACACTTGGGCCATCCTCCACTGCACTCCTGGGCCACAGCAGAGGGCTGGCATGGAAGAGGGGCAACCGGGACAGAATCCGGCGCCCCGACCAGGACTAGAACCCGGTGTGCCGGCGCCGCAAGGCAGAGGATTAGCCTGTTGAGCCACGGCGCCGGCCCAAAATATATTTTTCTGATGTTAAATAAGTTACACACACACACACATAAAAAATTAGCAACCAAACAAAAGCCAATCCTAGAACTACACTTGTTGTCATGTTTCTTGGCTTTATATGGCTACTTTACTAACATACTAAAAATTATGTTAATTTTCTTTTCTACTTTTTTGTATACAATTAATCAGAAGGGTTTTAGGCACATATTATCATTCTCCCTTTTGTGATGATATAATTTTGACTTTTGTTCTGGTGGTTTATGTGAGTATAAATAAACTTTTTATTATTGATTGTTTTTAAATTTTGTTTTTATCTATTTGAAAGACAGAGTTACCAGGAGAGTTACAGAGAGAGGGGTCTTACATCCTGTTCACTCCTCAAATGGTCACAATGGTCAGAGCTGAGCCAGAAGCCTCCTCCAGGTCTCCCATGTGGGTGCAGGAGCCCAAGGACTTGGACCATCATCTGCTGCTTTCTCAAGTTCATTAACAGAGAACTGGAGAGAAAGTGGAACAGCCAGGACTTGAACTATTTTGTGGTTTTAGGGAACTCCAAATTTATCACCAGTACTGAAATTTTTGGTAGCATCCAACAACACAAGAGAATACCACAGATATTATCCTGGTAACTGCCCTGATGTTTACTTGATTTAACTATTTTAGCTTTTTGTAATTATCTAATTATTATTTAATTGTAATGGAACATTGTTTAACAAATTGCTTTTACTGGCTCTTACTCTACCATTGCTCCCATATCATTGCTCAGTACTGCTAACAGTAATTAGCATATAATTGTAACAGCTGTATTCACTTTTTTTTTTTTTTTTGCTGTCACAGACATTTATTGGAGCCTTTTGCTTAATTAAACATGAATGCGGACCAAGGGCCCCAGCCCTGGCCGGGCTGACAGCAGCCAGGCACACAGAGGGAGGGGAGGAGCCAGGAGCCATCTGTTCCCATTGTAGACAACGTTATTAAAAAAAATATTTACAGTAATACATTTTCGCTCACCTTGAGGTGGAAGAGTGGAAGGAGCAATATTTCAATAGGTCCATTTATTTAAAAAAATGGAAGAACAGGAAACCACAGGACAAACGGATGTGATGTGCATATATACACATTTGGAAAGACTGAATGTACAGCTGACTTAGGTCAGGAGAGGGGAACATGGGCACAAGAGGGGCACCACTTCATCACCCAAGTGCTCCACTCCTGATATTGCTTCCTGTAATTGGCCTAGGAAAGCAGCAGATGATGGCCCAGTTCTCTGGGCCCTGCCACCCATGTGAGAGACTTGAAAGAAGCTCCTGGCTTTGGCTGTGGCCAGTGCTGGCCATTGTGTCCATCTAGGGGGAGAATAGCATATATAAATTCTCTCTCTCTCCTCCCTCTGCAACTCCTTCAAAATAAATAATTAAATCTTGAAAAATAAAGAATGTCTGTAGACATAAATGCTTTTCCTTGAAAATTTTCCTAATTATTGCCATGATCTTTATTTTAAATACATATGGGGCCAGCGCTATGGGGCAATGGGTTAAAGCCCCGGCCTGCAGCACTGGCATCCCATTTGGGTGCTGATTCAAGTCCCAGCTGCTCCACTTCTGATGCAGCTCTCTGCTATGGCCTGGGAAAGCAGCAGAAGATGGCCCATGTCTTTGGGCCCCTGCATTCATGTGGGAGACCCGGAAGAAGTGCGTGGCTTAAGTTCTGGCTGTTGTGGTCATTTGTTAAATGAACCAGTGGATGTAAGACCTCCCCCTCTCTCTGGCACTACCTCTCTCTGTAACTCTTTCAAATAAATAAAATACATCTTAAAAAACACATATGCTTTTTCTTTTTTTAATTGTAATATAATATTTTTCAACAAGTCCCCCTTTTTATATCTACTTTTCATATTATTATTGTTCCTACCAAGTAATAAGGTCTATTTATGGATATGCAATATCATTTATGAGCACTGTATGTCTTTTGTATATTTGTTCATCTCTAAATTTACTGCTACCACTTGGATATATAATCATCCATGATGTTTTGATAAATGGATTGTCTTTCCTTGGTTTATCTTCATTAAGTTTTTAATTATCCATGTTAATGCAACTATAATAAACTCTTATTCAGCAGATGCATGAGCATGTTGTTGTCATTAGAGGATTGCTCATACAATATTGCTCAGTACTAATTCTGGCAACCAAAATGTAAATTATATTTTCTATATTTAAATTTACTACTACCAGCAGTATATATCATAATTAACCTAGGTAAGGCAATCCTAGCACTTACAAACTTAGTCCATCTTGCTTGGTTTTTTTATTGTGGGATGAACAAACCAAAAATTTTGCTTAAGATTTCTTGGTCACTTCCACATGTACCCTCCATGAGAACTGCCTTTTACCAATATAATAAATTTATCTTTTGAGGTGATAAAGGTTTAAACTTTTCTGGTGGTCTAGAAGACTGTAAATAACTTTATAGTTATTGACATTTTATAAAGTATAGATTTAGATGCTCATGCATTTCATTTGTGATTTTAATAATAAATGACATAAATATTCCTTGATTTTCCTAAATTTATTATTTATTTATTTATTATTTATTATTATTTTATCAAATTTAAAGTAACTGTTAGACCTTTTAGTTCACAAAATTACCTCACATCTGCTTGCTACCATATTTTTGTTCTTTAACCTATTGCTTTGTGCTACTTCTGGTAATCAATGTATAACTTATATGGTAACATGTGCATACTATTATTTTGTTTAGATGTTATTTTACTTGAGAATATCATTTTATCCTCCAGTTAGCCTATCTACCAGAGAACCTCAAATCATCCTGCTTGTAGGTTTTATTCTGATGTCATGAAATCAATGATAACTCTCTAAGTTTTATTGAAATATTCACATACACTTTTTCAGAACTGTCTCATGCTGCTTTACTCATTCTCCATTCCCAGGTGATATTTGTTCAGTATGAAGATAAGAGAAACATAAATTAACACTTTTATACAAAGATATGGTAACTTTCCCATTAACTGTAAAATATTTATTGAGAATACAAATATATATTGAGAATCCACACTATGTAAGATATTATTCTAGGCTCTGAAGATAGACAAAATTCTTGTTCTTATTCAAGTTAGAATCTAGTGGAGAAGAAATTAAAATAAAATTACAATTCTAAATTTAGGTAGTTTATTAAGATAACAGAGTTTAATGAAAGAATTTATTGGAATTAGAATTAGAAAATTAATTAGCATTACCAGACCCAGGGAAGATTTTTCTGAAGGGAGGATAAGTAGACTGAAAAAAAAAGATAGGCACAAAGCAGTTAAGAAAAGGGAGAAGATTATCCTAGCCAATCTATAACACATGCTGAAGCTCAAGTGCAGTTTGCTCGTGGCCAAGATAAAGTAAAGGCTGTTTATCTTCCTACATGAAACAATCAAAAATACCTGCATTATACACAATGCTCATAATAATGGGCCTCAAGAAATGAAGACAAAACCTGAAAGCCAGAAAAGAAGTGAAGTAGGCCCCACACACTCCACAGCTCCTTCTAGAGAGAGAGTCTAGACCAAATCACAGGGCAAGGAACTGAGGCAGTGTCTCCCCGACTCCCTGAGCAGATGTGATGAAGCTGAGCTTCTGGGAACACAAAGACAGTCCATATCACAGGGCAGAATATGGGGGAGGAAATGGCAGGAATGAGAAAGAAACCAGGAACTGTGGAGGGCCATCTTTGAATTCTAATTGAAGTCATTTACAGTGCATGCCCACCAGAAAACACCCAAATACTGTGGGTAGAACATTACAGGAAATTGTGCCTGGTGCCCAGGTAGTGCTGCACTTAATCATCCATTCCTATCAGCCAGACTGTAAACTCCTTCGTCATGGGACAGTGAAGAGAGCAATAATAAGTGTTTGTCTTAGGTGTAGGAAATTATTCATAGGTTAAGCATGGTTGTGATCATAAAACATCATAAAACAAGACTGGAAATGATGAACCTGTATAAGGAACTTAACCTCATCAAAAAATAAGTCTGGAAATAGGTAAATGGAAGCATGAAATTTTTTTTAAAAAAAACTAACCTACAGTGTAAATATATAAATCATAGTGCCAGTGATTGCCACTATACTAGACGGATGTTAACATAAATTACACATCATAAAAATATGTGCATGTTTGAGACTGTGCTGATTTATGATAAAACTTCAAGTGACTAATATAAGCCCCCAAAATTGAGAGGAAAAATATCTGAGGGAAAATAGCAATTTTTTTCCTAAATTTAATGAATTATAATCTTACACTGGCAGGAAGGGTGTAACAGGACAAGGAGAAAATATTGTATTTTTATTATATATAATGTGCTAAGGTGTTACTTCCATGTAGAATATGATAAGTTTAAATCTATGTTAATATTGGTAAAGCATCTACTAAGGTATCAAAACAAAGGATTTTAATTAATAATTCCTCCTAAAATAGAAATATAACTAAATCATAAAATAGTAATTGGGGTTGGTGGTGTGGCTGCAGGTTAGGGGGTAAAAGCCCTAACCTGCAGCATTGGCATCTCATATGGTCATCAGTTCAAGTCCCAGCTGCTCTACTTCTGATCCAGCTCCCTGCTGATGGCCTGGGAAAGCAGTAGAAGATGGCCCAAGTACTTGGGCTCCTGCATCTGTGTGGGAGACCCAGAAGAGTTCCTGGCTCCTGGTCTCAGATCAGCTGAGTTCTGGCTGTTTCTGTAACTCTGTCTTTCAAATAAATAATAGTAATCAAAAATAAAGCCGAATGGTATAACAAAATATGGAATTAAAAGAAAGCAATACTGTGACAGATAAGTTGAATTACATAAACAATCATTTTTAAAGGAAGCAGTCTAAAATCTCGATGAAAAGTCAAATGATTAGACACTACAGAGAAAATAAGATGAGTTATATATTCTATCAGATATATACATTAAATATAAAAACACAAATTCATTTAAAATGGAACATATTTGCCATACTAACATTTGACAAATCAAATATGAGCTTTTGCAAGATACATGGTCAGAATTCAAGACTCATCAGTCCACTTCCATTTTAACTTAGCAACTGTATTATTTGCTGCATTTCTAATCCTGTGTATGAAGCTGTAATAAATATTTTTAATGTAGATAAAGGGTATCACTACTCTCAAGGAATTCATTTTTATTTAAAAACAGAGATTTGAGTGCTGGGATAATAACAGTGGTGATAATAAATAGCTAGAAATTACCTAGCACTTGATAATGGAGCCCTGTACTAAATGGCTTACTTGTGTTATGTAATTTAATCCTGAAAGCAAGTCTACTACTCATCAGTATTACCCCTGTATGGTTGCTGGTGATCTCAAAGAAATTGAAGAACCCAGTGAGACAGGGGGAGGATTTGAATAAAGCCTTGCAACTCCAGAACAGGGCTCCTAGCTGCTGGAACCAAGGTTCTTCTGCCTTGCATCCTATGCACTTAAACAAATGGGAGGAAGGCTGCATATTTGGCACAGCAGTTGAAATGCCACTTGGGATGCCCACAACCCATGTCAGAGTACCTGAGTTCAAGTCCTGGATCTGCTTCCAATTGCAGCTTCTTGCCAGTGTGCACTTTGGGAAAGAGAAAGCAGGTGATGGCTCAAGCACTCAGGATCCTCACCACCACACAGGAGACCTGGATTGAGTTCCTGGCTCCTGCCTTTGGCCCAGCCCAGCCCAGCTCTAGCTGTTGTGAGCATTTGAGGAATGGACCAGGAGGTAGAAGATCTTCCCCACTCCTTCTACCTTCCTGATAAATAAGGATTTTTTTAAAAGTAAAAAAAAAAAATTGGCACAGGACAACTTAAAGCTCAGAAGCTGCTGGGCTGTCCTCTCCACCCCCCCCCCAAAAAAAAAAGAAAAGGAAGAATTTTAATATCTAAACTCTCTTGCAAGAATGTAATCAACTCTTGGAGGCATGGCCACATTTTTAGGGTCTTCATCTATCATGTAACAATATCTCATATGCAAAAGACATAAGACGCATTTCCATTTTTGTAATTATTAGATAGGTTTACCTAAGCCATATGCTTACAAACAGCAGGAACATCACACAAAACTCCTATAGCTAGGGGCTGGGGAGACATCAGCTTTGGAGTGCAAACTGAGGGCAGACTGTGGCAGCCCATGCCATTGGTGATATTTCATGAGTGAGAACCTTGAGGACTACACTGACTTTGAGTCTGGCCAGGAGACCTAGTTAGGCGGCAGGGTACCAACCCAATCCAGTGAAAGAAAAGCACATTCATGTCTCCCCATCACCCAGAAAAAGGCGCCTGGCAACTGGCAGGGAGATGGCACCATGTTGACAACAGTAGAAGCTGTGGCACGCTAGTATGTATGACCAGGAGATTTTACCAGAAGGAGAAATCTACCTTTCCCACCGACTTTGAATCTGGCTGGGAGGACTGACAGGGGCCTGGGAACCCACTTAGGACTATGAGGTGTCCCCATCTTCTCAACCTATCACAAGCTCCAGTGCTCAGACTTCCAAGGCAGCTGGATCTGGATGACTGCTCTCTCCGTGGACAACACAGGCTTGTGGGGTGGATAAGGGATCCTATGCACCCTGTGACTGCAGGAGCCTTGCACACTGTGCCTGTAGGAATTCTGACTGCATGATAGGGTGTAGTTGGGTCTCTGGGAAATCACATGTCTGATGTCAGAGGCTCAGAGCCCTCTCCCGAGGCTGGGCCATTGCTGAGGATTCTGTGATCACAGTGAATCTGTGAATCTGCACAGATTCTTTGTGTGGTTCATGCACCAGGGCAAGTGAGGGTTGTGCACACTGTGGACTAACCTCAGGCATTGATCACCTTAGAACAGAGGAGGTGAGGGTGTGATTACACCAAGAAGCATGGTGATATTCTCCTGCTGCTTGACAATAGAGGAGATCTACCAAACCCAACGTGGGTGTCACTGTGGACTTTCGCATACTGGAGCACTGACCAGAGCTCTTTGGCCCCACCCAGAATATGCTTCTTCGTATTCACTGAGGGAGAACTGTATTAAACCACAGGGGCATAGGTAAAAGATGAAACCTAACAATGGAGAAAACCAACAAGTGTTTCTATGAATACCTAAAAAACAAATGAGAAATCCAAGAAGCAAAAACAAGAAAAACAGTATGACTTCCTGAAAGGAACACAACCACAATTCACTATTAGAATGTGATGATGAAAGCTTGGTGAATTCCTAAAAAGGAATTCAAAAGAATGATAATGGAATTACTCACAAGCAATGAAATTCATGAGTTAAATAAATCCATACATGACATGAATGAAAAATTTTCCCATGAGATACAGATTTTTAATAAGAATCTGAAATATTAGAAATAAAGAATTCAATATGTCAAATAAAAATAGAGTGGAATGCCTTGACAATGGTCTTAGAGAGGCAGATGAAAGAATATCTGAGCTGGAAGATGAATACTTTGGAAATATCTAAATTACACAAAAAAAGAAGAAATTAGAAAAATAAAATAAAACAGTGTTGGAGACTTATGGGATGCTATCAAACAACCTAACATGTGGGTCTTAGGATTTTCTGAAGCTGTGGAAAGAGAATGGATTAGAAGTCCTATACAGTGAAATAGTAACAGAAAACTTTCCTAATTTAGAGAAAAAGGACATCCAAGTACAGGGAGCACATAGAACTCCTATGATCAGAAGATATTCACCATAATACATTGTAATCAAACTTCCAAAAGTAAGACAAAAAGAAAAGATTCTAAAATGTGAACAAAGAGAAATACAATTACCTTCAGAAGATCTTCAATTAGACTCACGGCTGATTTCTCATCAGAAATCCTACAGACTAGGAGAAAGTGGAAGGACAGTCCAATTCTTAAAAAAATTATCCCAGAATAGTGTACCCTGCAAAGCTCTCATTTATGATTGAAGGTAAAATAAGGACTCTTCATAACAGACATTTAGAGAATTTGTTACCACTCATCCACCCTTACAAACAATGAATTGGGATGTGCTACCCACAGAAACACAGAAAGATAGTCATCATTATGAAAAAAATGTGAAGACAGAAAATCTCCTACTAAAAGTGCTAAGGAATTCAAAGCAAACAATAGGAATATTTACAGAAATGTAAGTAGCCTAAATTCTCCAAATAAAAGGTAATTCAATATGTAAGCAGTAATCAGTCCATTAGTAATTGGGGAGATGCAGTCATATTCTGGGAGCAGCAAGTAAATCTCACCATATCACGTGGTGGCATGGGGACAAGCATAGAAAAGCTCTTCACTGAAGGCAGATTCAATTGGATCCAGCTAGTCTGGAAACACACTGACATGACATATTCCAGGGGCATGGGTTGGCCTGAGGCTCATCACCTCTATTCTTAGGCTATTTCAAGTGACATGATACAGTTCTGTAGCCCAGTGGGTATCGTCTTAAGAGTCCTCAAAATGTAAAAATGAGTGTGCCACAGATTGCCATGTAGCAATGAATTCAACGTCACATAAAATGAAAGAGGCAAGTGCCTGAACCTCACCTGCGTAAAGATAAGAAACAAGCAGAAAATGGCAGAGTCTATTAGAGGTGTGTGCTATGAAGAAGGGGAGGATGAGAAACTTGATTTCTCACATTCATATTCTGTTCACAAACCAAGGTTTGGGAAGGCAATTTGGACCCTCAGCTGGGGGCTACTACATAGTTTTCATTCTTTTACTTAAAAAGATGCACACAAAAGTTTTGTTCTTTCATCAGTATATGGGATGCATTCTAAATAACAATACCAGGACAGAGTCTGTGTAGGTGACCCACTCATCTATAAATTTGCTGGGGGAGACAGGGACAGCCTTACTTAAGAAGGGATTCACTACACCTACCTGGGATAGGGCTGTGTCATAGCATGAGTGTTTCTCCTTGAATAGACTGCACCTCTGTGGCTAGAGGACATGGTAGGGGCTAACACCAGAGTCCAGAAGTTTATTCACCACAGATGGAGCTGAATTCCTAGCATATGGAGCAGCCAGTGCTCAGGGCCTCTCAGATGTTCAGGGTTGACCTTACTTTGTTGGATCTGAGGTACTCACATTAGGGTACTTCATCCTAGAGCACTGTACCATCAAGATCAGCTGTTTGCCTCAGAAATCCCCTTGCTGCGACACATGCCGCACAACAGAATTGCATGGTCTCAGAAGTCCCCTTACTTGCCATACACCTCCATCAGCATCTCCATCGCATTGGCAGAGGATCAGGTGCCCCAGGCACTGAACTCATTAAGGAGCTGTGCCTGTCAAGGAATGACTGGGAGCTGGGTGCACCATTGCATGGCTGGAAACTGGGCATGTCACAGGACATCAGAGAGCTCAGCACACAAGGCAGTAGGGGGATAACCTTGGTACAAGAGCTGAGCCCACAGTAGAATAGCTAGGAATTGGGAACATCAAAGAAAACTGGGGACCATAGTGCACTGCAAGACAGTGGTGAGTTAATCAGCTGTATCCACTGCAGAGTAACTGGGAAGTGGATGTCAAAGAGGCAGATGCCATGGATATGCAGGGAGAGTCAGTGGCCATTCAGGTAGGAGCCAGCTCTCCCTCCTGACAGCAAAGACTGAAGCTTCCTGATCTGAGGACACTTGGGGCTCTGGGAAGGAAGTAGCCTCCTGTGGTTAGCTTCATATTAAGGAACAAGACATGAATTCTCAACATGTTTAACTAGGTTGAATAGTATGTTGGTAAGTGTGAGTTTCATGTAATTTTCAAGAGAGTTCATCCTTCTTATAGTAATAATTAATCTTAGTAGCAATAGACTTGATGCCTGGCTCTGAAAGCTTTACTTTCTCATAAAAGAGCAACATGGGCCCTGGTGAGAAGTCTTCTCTGTACAGAGAATGAGGAAGTTGAGCCTAAAAGACACAATAAGGCAAAAATCTGCAAAACAGAGAGCCCTCGCCAGAAAACAAATAAACAAGGACCTTGACATGGAACTTCCCAGCTTTCAGAACTATGAAAACTAGCTTACTTTCTTTAACCATTATAATATTGTATTTTTTGATGTGTCAGGGAGAGGGACCAACTTGGTGGTATAGAACAGGTTGTTCCAAGATGCACAGGGCAGAACAGATAGTAAGCAGAAGGGAAACAAGCCGGTGACATTGTCATGGGAAGTTCGTGCAAAGAAGCCCAGGAGTCTGCCAGAGACTGCTCAGGTCCACGCTAAGGGAGCAAAGAGGAAGGAGAAGTGGCAGAGGTGCAGCACATGTGCAGTGGAGAGGTCAAGTGAGGATATGGGTGCCACCCCTCCACCTGCAGTGAATGAGGCAAGGAGACAATGGCGAAACATATTCCAAGTACTAAGAGAAAAAAAAAAACTATCAACCCAGAATACTGTACCCTGTACCCTGCAAAACTCTCATTTATGAATGAAGGAGAAATAAAGATCTTCCACAACAAGTAGAAATTGAAAGAATTTGTAACTACTCTCTCAACCCTACAAAAGATGCTCAAGAATACACACAGAAACAGGAATATCACTACAAAAGATGAATGCAGAAAATGACCCAGCAAAAGTACAAATGAAATCCAAAATAAATAAACAGGACTATTTAAGGAAACATGGCAGGGCAAAGACAATACTTAACAATAGTCACACTGAATGTAAATAGCCTAACTCCCCAGTTAAAGGCACAGACTGGCTGAATGGATTAAAAAAAAAATCTATTTGCTGCCTGCAAGAAACACACCTTACCAACAAAGATGTACACAGACTGAAAGTGAATGGATGGAAAAAGGTAATCCATGCTAACAGACAACAAAAAAAGGTGGTGTGGCCATCCTAATATCAGACCAAATAGACTTTAACACAAAAACTATTAAAAGAGACAAAGAAGGACACTACATAATGATCAAAGGATCAACTCAACAGGAAGATGTGGCTATTATAAATGTATGTGTGCTTAAATAGAGGGCACTTAGCTATTTAAAAGAATTGTTAAGAGATTTAAAGGGAGATATAGACTCAAATACAATAGTATTTGGGGACTTCAATACCCTGCTTTCAGCAACGGATAGATGAACCAGAAAATCAACAAGGAAAAAACAGAGTTAATTTGACACCATAGACCAAATAGACCTAGTAGAGCCTTCCACCCTACAGCCAGAGAGTATACATTTTTCTCTTCAGTGCATGGAACTTTATTTAGGATTGACCACATGTTAGGCTATAAAGTGAGTCTCAGCAAATTCAAAAATATCAAAATCATACTATGCATCTTCTCAGACCACAATGCAATGAAGCTGGAAATCAACAACTCAAGAATTTCTACATCATATGAAAATGCATGGATAATGAAAAACATGCTTCTGAGTGAACAGTGGGTCATAGAAGAAATCAAAATAGATATCTAAAAATTAATGGAAACAAATGAAGATGACAATACAACTTACCAAAATTTGTGATATAGCAAAAGCAGTGTTAAGAGGAAAGTTTATAGCAATTAGTGCCTACATCAAGAAACTGGAATGCACCAAATAAATGATCTTTCTATACACCTCAAGTATCTAGAAAAACAGCAGCAAACCAAACCCAAGACTAGTAGAAGAAAATAAATAAATAAAATTAGAGAAGAAATTAACAAAATTGAGACCAAATATATATAAAAGATCAGGAAAATGAAGAGCTGGTTTTTTGAAAAAATAAACAAAATTGACACACCAATGGCTGAATTAACAAAAAAAGGAAAGAAAAGACCCAAATCAATAAACGTAGAAATGAAAAAGAGAATGTAACAACAGACACCACAGAAATAAAAAGAGTCAGGCCGGCACCATGGCTCAACAGGCTAATCCTCCGCTTTGCGGCGCTGGCACACTGAGTTCTAGTTCCGGATGGGGTACCGGATTCTGTCCCAGTTGCCCCTCTTCCAGGCCAGCTCTCTGCTGTGGCCCGAGAGTGCAGTGGAGGATGGCCCAAGTGTTTGGGCCCTGCACCCCATGGGAGACCAGGAAAAGCACCTGGCACCTGGCTCCTGCCATTGGATGAGTGCGGTGCGCCGGCCGCAGCGTGCCGGCCGCAGCGACCATTGGAGGGTGAACCAACAGCAAAAGGAAGACCTTTCTCTCTGTCTCTCTCTCACTGTCCACTCTGTCTGTCAAAAAAAAAAAAAAAAACGAAAAAGAAATAAAAAGAGTCATCAGAAACTACTGCAAAGAGCTGTATGCCAAGAAACTGGGAAACTCGGAAGAAATGGATAGATTCCTGGACACATACAACCTACCTAAATTGAACCATGAAGACATAGAAAACCTAAACAAACCCGTAACCAAGACAGAAATTAAATCAGTAATAAAAACCCTCCTAACAAAGAAAAGCTCAGGACTGGATGGATTCACTGCTGAATTATACCAGACATTTATTTATTTACTTATTTCTTAAGGGAAAGAGTTTATTAGGGAAAACCAGACAGACCAGAGGGAAAGGGCTAAGAGGGAAAAAGAGAAGGAGAGTGTGAGAGATCCAGAGAGAGATCAAGACACACAGAGAGAGACAGAGAGAGGGAGAGAGATGAGGAGATTGAGATAAAGAGAATCATGAGTTCAGGAACAGGTATTTTTAAAACTTTGCTGGGGGGTGGGCAGGGAAGTAGGAGCAGTGAATCCCATTAGGATGGGGTGGGGCTGGTGGTTGGGCATGTGGCCACCTGGCTTCCTGCAATGGCGGCAGAGGCTAGAGCCTAGGATGGTGTCGGGGTTCTACCAGACATTTAAAGAAGAACTAACTCCAATTCTTCTTAAGTTATTCGAAACAAGTGAAAGGGAGGAAATAATCCCAAATTCTTTCTATGAAGCCAGCATCACCTTAATTCCTAAACTTGGAAAAGATGCAACAGAGAAAGAGAATTAGAGACCAATTTCCTTGATGAACCTAGATGCAAAAATCTTCAACAAAACACTAGCCAACTGAATCAAACAACATATTAGAAAGATTATCCACCAAGACCAAGTAGGATTTATATCTGGTATGCAGGTATGGTACATCAATCACCAATCAATCAATGTAATACATCACATTAACTAATGAATAAAAACCATATGATTATTTCAATAGTTGCAGAGAAAGCGTTTGATAAAATACAACACCTTTTCATGATGAAAACTCTAAGCAAATTGGGTAGAGAAGGAACATTCCTCAAAACAGTCAAGGTAATTAATTCAAACCATGGCCAGCATCATATTGAATGGGTAAAAGTTGGAAGTATTCCCACTGAGATCTGGTGCCACACAGGGATGTGCAATTTCATCATTGCTATTCAATATAGAACTGGAAGTAAACGTAGCTGATGGCAAGAGCCTTGGTTGATCACTGACGTCATAAATAAGAGTATAAGAGTGTTGATTCTTAAATTAACAGCAGAAGTCACTATGCCCTTTCTCCCCATGTAGGACTTCTGTTCTTAATGAGTTGTGCTATCAGAATTAACTGAAAAACTTGTTCTCAAACAGTACTTTATACATTGTGTGTGGGGGGGTGCAAACTGTTGAAATCTTTACTTAGTATAGAGTTGGTCTTCTATATATAGTTAAGTAAAAATGAATCTTAATGAAGAATGGGATAGGAAATGGAGTAGGAGGTAGGACAGGAGTGGGGTTGCGAGGGTGGTTATGGGAGGAATAACTATATTCCTAAAGTTGTATCTATGACATTTGCATTCATTAAATAAAAGCTTTAAAAATATGTAGTATTTTTCTATGGTATCCACAAAAAATTGAGAGAAATGATGGCACTAAACTTGGGGTAGTTTTCTAACAAATACTTAGGCATGTGAAAGTAGATTTGTAATAGCATAATGGGGTGAAAATTAGAATGATATTCAAATATATACTAGAAGTATGAAGAAAAAAATTATTCTGTGATCTCAGTTGCAAATCAGGGACAAAGCCGTAAGAAATGAAATAAGGCAATTAAAATATCAAGCAACTTGGTTTTATTCCTTTACTGACAATCATACTTGTGAGCTATTAAATTGCATATTGAACAGAGTACATATAACAAAAATACTAAGCACCATAGGAGAACATGACAAATAAGTAGGCTTTTAAAGAACAGCATTTGTTGATTTCCATGTCTCACATTTAAAAAGGTATAGAACAACTATGGAAAAAAGGAGAAATATATGAACATTATAAGAGTAAAGTTAAACAGAAATATCACAACACTGAACAAGATAATATGCACTTTTCACAAATACATATATTTTAGAGAGAATATAATTTACTAGATTATAAAAGGTCTGAATGAATTTGAAATGATGGAAACCATATGAGGTATTTTCTCTGACCACAACAGATTTCAACTGAGAATCAGAAATGATTGCTTGGCCTGGCGTTTAAGAAGCTACCAAGGCCAGTGCTGCAGCTCACTAGGCTAATCCTCTGCCTATGGCACCAGTACCCTGGGTTCTAGTCCTTGTTGGGGCACTGGATTCTGTTCTGGTTGCTCCTCTTCCAGTCCAGCTCTCTGCTGTGGCCCGGGAAGGCGATGGAGGATGGCCCACGTCCTTGGGCCCTGCAGCTGCACCTGTTCCACTTCTGATCCAGGTCTCTGCTATGGCCTGTGAAAGCAAAAAAGGATGGCTGAAGTCCTTGGGCCCCTGCACCCATGTGGGAAACCTTCAAGAAGCTCCTGGTTCCTGGCTTCAGATTAGCTCAGCTATGGCTCTTGTGGCCATTTAGGGAGTGAACTAGCAGATATAAGATCTTTCTCTCTCTGTCTATCTCTACCTCTCTCTCTAACTCTGTCTTTCAAAATAAGAAAAATCCAGGGGTATAGGTAAAGTGTTATAGCTGCAACATGAGTCAAGTGATATAACTGTAGTCATACCACTGGTTTCTACTAGAATAATGTGAGAAAGGAATCATGGGCAGAAAAGAAAACCACTCCACCAAATAAGTTGGCAATCAAGGAAGGTGATATTTCAAGTAAGTGTTATAGACTGAACATTTGTTAAGAAAATTTGTGAAAGTGTAGCTCATTTACCATATCACACTCAAAATAATGGGAAGCTAAAAATGCAGATTGTATGTCAAAGAGAAAAGCAGATTCTGAAGAACATATAGTCAGCCTGTGTCACACACTTTACTCTGCCATATGAATTCCTTAATCCCTGCTCAGGCATGATTCCAGAAAGGGACTTTCCCATATGTATTACATTTTCAATGTTTTCTCTCTGAAATTTTTCTGACATTTGTGGCAGTTTGCCTTTTAGTAAAGGCTTTTCTACTTCCATTGCATACAGAGTGTTTTTTCAACTGTGTGATTTCTCACATAGTGAGATGACTTATGGTCATCACATACATGCATGCTTTCTCATCTCTGAACTGCTTAATTAAGTGTGCTGAAGATTGACAAGGCAAAAATATTTTCATATTCATTATAAGATTGGGCTTTTTTTCCACTTTGTGTGACTTCTCTGTTATCTGTTGAGGTTTAACTTCTGGTAAAGATTTTTTTTTACATTCATTGTATTCAAAAGTTTCCCTCCTGTGCATTCTATGCCTCTTGAGGCTTGGATTTCATAAAACTCTATTTTCACATTCATTACATGCATGCTTCCCCTCAATGAATTCTCTGATGGGTAATGAGGATTGACCTATGCCAAAAGGCTTTTTTAAAAGATTTTTTTTTGGCAGGTAAATTACAGACAGTGAGAGAGAAAGAGACAGAGAGAAAGATCTTCCTTCCTTTGGTTCACCCCCCCAAATGGCCAGAGCTATGGTGATCTGAAGCCAGGAGCCAGGTGCTTCCTCCTGGTCTCCCATGCAGGTGCAGGGGCCCAAGCACCTGGGCAATCCTCCACTGTTTTCCCAGGCCACAGCAGAGAGCTGGACTGGAAAAGGAGCAACCAGGACTAGAACCAGTGCCTATATGGGATGCCAGCGCCACAGGCGGAGGATTAACCTAGTGCACCAGCCCTGCTTAAATGCTTTTCTAAACTCATTACATCCAGAAGGTTTCTCCCTTGTGTGAATTTTCTGATTTGAGAATTGACATATGGAAAAAGACTTTTCCACTCTCATTACATTCATGTTGTTTTTGTCTCTTGTGAATTGTTCATTTCTAATGAAGTCTGGCTTCTGCTAAGTGACTCATTGCACACATGAGGGTTTGCTCCCAAGTGAATTCTGTGATGGATGGTATGGCAGGAACTACACTGAAAAATTTCCCATGAGGTTTACACAATAGAGTTTTTCTCTGTCTGTGGTTTTTTGATTTGCTGTACAGTCTGCTTTGTAAATGAAAGGTTTGTCATACCCAATTCATAAGGTTTCTCTGTTGTGTGATTGTTGACATAAGAGGTAAGAATTTATGAAAAGTGCATTTCATCGGGTTCACTAGTGAGATGCAGATTGTGGAATAGTTTGCATGCATTAGGTTTCATTTCTGAACAATTTCCTTTTTTGATATTCAGTTTTGGAATACAGTTTGAGCTTAAATTAAGTGCTTTTCTTAATTCAACTCTCTTGTGAGTTGATGTGTTATTGTTTGTGATTGTATCTTGCTTCAAATTTATGTCTTGAATCTTCTGTTTGGTCTCAATAAAGTCATTTCTTTTCAGGGCAACTGAAATGAGAAAAAAAGGCATATCAATGAATCACATCTAAATATTTCTTCTGAAATGTCCATGTAAAGGCAATGAAGATATATGTTAATCCAGTGCCATGAAATTTTAACATATCAGTAAAAGATATTCATTTCTGATTTTATCTTCCATACATTAAGGTAATAAAACTATATCAATAGACTTCCCAATGTTCAATGTTTTTTTTACTACCTTAAATATTCTCTGAAGTGTGACAGACTGGGTTGTAAGGTAACGTGTACTAAGCCAATGCTTGGGATGCCTGCATCCCATAACACTTGCAGTTTTGAGTCCTAACTATTCTGCTTCAGAGAGCTTTCTGCAAATGGACCATGTAATGCAACAAATGATGGTTCAAGCCTAGGCCTCTGTCACATACTGGAGAAACCAGATGGAACTGAGACTTCCGGCTTTAGTCTAGTCCAGCCCAAACTGTTGCTAGCATTTAGTGAGTGATGTAATGAATAGATGTCTTTCTATGTCCCTCTCCCACTGTCTACTCAGGTGAAAATTGTAAGATTTTAAATAATGGTGAAAACTTTAGTAAATATATGCATCTACCATCTTAAAATGGTGAGTCCTTTCCAGTATCCATTTGCCCCTGTTGCTTTTCTCTATTTTTTAAAAGTGGTTTCCTATTTCTGTACTGGTTTTCCAGCCTTGAAGATGATAAGGTTTTATCGGATCATTACTTGCAGGTAGAGAGGGACATATGCCTGTTTACTAGGAGGACCACAATTTTAGAACATGATTTGAATCTATGATTGTCTCATGTTCAGTCTTCCCAGGTTAATAGCGCTTGTTGGATTTTTCATCTCTTTATCTGCACTCAATGACAGTTTTCTCCATATTTATAAGAAAGCCTCACATTGTCGGCTTTTCAGACAGCAACAGGTACAGAAAAGGAAAGAAATTCCCCAATATACCACCCTGGGATGCGCTCTCTACCAGGTTAAGTGAGTTGTTTCTGCAACCCAGGGTGTGTTCACTTTTGAAAAGTGTTTTCTAAAGTGGGAAGCATTCCCTCTGAGTTCCGGTACCAGACAGGGATGCCCACTCTCACCATTGCTATTCAATATAGTCCTGGAAGATTTAGCTAGAGCCATTAGGCAAGAAATCAAGGGGTTAAAAATTGGGAAGGAGGAAGTCAAACTATCCTTGTTAGCAGATGGCATGATTCTATATATAGGGGATCCAAAAGACTCCACTAAGAGAATATTGGAACTCATAGACGAGGTTGGTAAAGTAGCAGGATAAAAATCAGCACACAAAAATCAACAACCTTTATATACACAGACAATACCTTGGCTGAGAAAGAACTTCTAAGATCAATCCCATTCATAACAGCTAAAAAAGAATCAAATACTTTGGAATAAATTTAACCAAAGAGATCAAGAAACTCTACGACAACAAAACAAACAACCCATTTAAGAGAAGGGCCAAGGACTAAAACATATATTTTTCAAAAGAGAAAATCCAAATGGCCAACAGACACAGGAAAAAAAATGTTCAGGATCACTAGCCATCAGGGAAATGCAACTAAAACCACAGTGAGCTTTCACCTCACCCTGGTTAGAATGGCTTACATACAGAAATCAACTAACAACAGATGCTGTAGGGGATGTGGGGAAAAAGGTACCTTAATCCACCTTTGATGGGAATGTAAACTGGTAAAGTCACTATGGAAGACAATGTGGAGATACCTCAAAAATCTGATTATAAACCTACCGCATGACCCAGCCACCCACTCCTGGAAATTTACCCAAGAGAAATGAAATCAGTAAACAAAAGAGCTAGCTGCACCCCCCATGTTTATTGCAGCTCAATTCACAATAACTAAGACCTGGAATCAACCTAAATGCTCATCAACCAAAGATTGAATCAAGAATTTATGGAGGGGGTGGCACTGTGGTTTAGTGAGTGAGGCCGCTGCCTCTAGTGCTAGCATCCCATGTGGGTGCCAGTTCCAGTCCTGGCTGCTCCAATTCTGATCAAGCTCTGTGCTGTGGCCTTGGAGAGCAGTGAAGGATGGCCCAGGTGCTTGGGTCCCTGCACCCACATGGGAGACTTGGAGAAGGTTCCTAGCTCCTGGCTTTGGATCAGTGCAGCTCCAGACATTGCGGCCAATTGGAGAATGGACCAGCAGATGGAAGACCTCTCTCTCTCTGCCTCTCCTTCTCTCTCTGTGTAGCTCTGATTTTCAAATAAATAAAGAAGTAAAGCTTTAAAAAAAGAACTTATGGGATATGTACACTATGGAATACTACACAGTGGGAAAAATAACAAAATCCAGTCATTTGCAACAAAATGGATGAGTCTGAAAAACATCCTACTTAGTGAAATAAGACAGTCCTAAAGGAACAAATAGCATATGTTCTCCCTGATCTGTGAGAGCTAATAGAGCACCTGAAATGAAATCTGTAGACATGACATTGACATTTTGTGAATGGGTGACTTGAGCTTCCCTTGTCTTGACTGTCAAGGAAGTTACATTTTCTTTTTTTGTCTTTTTTTCATACTATTTGTGGAACTCTTTAATTAACATAGAGTTAATCATATGTGTATAAAGTCAATTGAAAATAGATCTCTGTAAAAAATAATAATGGGAATAAGAGAGGGAGAAAGAAGTTTGTAACTATAAAGCTGTATAGTTCTGCATACATTCCTACAGATTTACTTCTAAGGATACAGTTTAAAAATTTGTCATGGGGGGCCGGCGCCATGGCTCAACAGGCTAATCCTCCGCCTTGCGGCGCCGGCACACCGGGTTCTAGTCCCGGTCGGGGCGCCGGATTCTGTCCCGGTTGCACCTCTTCCAGGCCAGCCCTCTGCTGTGGCCCGGGAGTGCAGTGGAGGATGGCCCAGGTGCTTGGGCCCTGCACCCCATGGGAGACCAGGAAAAGCACCTAGCACCTGGCTCCTGCCATCGGATGAGCACAGTGCGCCATCCGCGGTGGCCATTGGAGGGTGAACCAACGGCAAAGGAAGACCTTTCTCTCTGTCTCTCTCTCTCATTGTCCACTCTGCCTGTTAAAAAAAATAAAATAAAAAAAATTTAAAAAACATTGTCATGGGATCCCAAATCTCATTAAGCCTGGTGGTAAAAGGGCCATATTAATTGTTAAAGTGATCATATTAAGTGTTAAAGTGAGCATATGGGTAGGATTAAGAGTTAAAGAGAATTTATAAATAGAATCAAGTGCCTGGTAGTAATAATAGGTAGAATTAAAATGGAGAGAACTCCCTACATGGGAAGCAGTCCATACAGCGGACTCATAGGATGACAATTGCTTTAACTAACAAGAGAGAGAGAGAAGTAAGATTGTTTAAGTATCAATTTATTCTCAAGTAGAATTAACTACAAACCAGCTCTGATTAGAAAAAGAAAAGCAAATGCCAGAGACATTTTGGACATGTTAGACACTTGTAGACAGTACCATTTGCTTAAAGACTTCTGGCACAAACTACAGGCATAACAACAATTACATAAGATGCCACATGCTGACTGCAACAGTGTGCACATTATTGAATTTTTAGAGCAATCCATGATGATGAACAATTTGAGTTAATACAATAGTTTACCTTACGGATCCATTGGTTTATTTTTAACATAAAGGCGACTAATAAAAGGTGTTGCATATCTTCATCAAACGCTAGACAAAAATGTATGTAAATGGTCACACACACATGGGGAAGCACCAATTCCCACAAGACATTAGAAACATTAAATAAAAGGTTGGGGGACGTGATAAGGAAAACTCTCAGTGTTAACAGTGGTTTCAGCACCCAGTTTGTTTAGAGATGTCACACAAGCTGCATTCTGCCTTCTGCAGAAGCAATGGAGGAAAAAAAAATGAGAGAGGTGTTAAGTTTTAACAAGCACAGTGAACACAAAGTGCTCTGCTCCTTTCCCAAAGCCCTCTTTCCCTCTCTGAATGAGAAAAGACCCTCTGTGAGTGCAGAGTGCAGAGCGCACGGCTGTCCACACCGTCTGCGCAGACCAGAGTGGTGTGCCAGGGTCACTTTTCCTTCTTCCAGCCACATGCCCTTGCACCTAGGCCTGCACCCAGCGAGGGGCAGCGGGATGGCGGTGCATTCCTGTTGGGAGGCGGGGAAGGAAGGAGGAGACCAGAGTGCCTGCAGTTCTTCCCTGAAAAGGATCCATGTGCGGAAGGAATCCAGTCATACTTTGCTAACACTTTCTCTGGGCACCCGGGGGCGCCGCCATCGCCTGGCCATCTATGAAGCTGCATTCTGTGGCCTGTACCTGGATTATGTGGCCTGTATTCTGGCTCCCCGAGAGCACATGCCAGGGTCTCTTGGCCACCCATGCCCCGCTGCCTCACCTCTGTCAAGCTGGAGCTCTCTTGAGGCTGAGGCCAACCAAGAGCCTGGTGGCTAGGTGGCATTTCATGACCCTGGCTCTGGAAGTGACATCGGCTGGTCAGAGGTGGTTCCAAGGGGGCAAGGCAGCTGAGTATGCACCCCAGGGCAGCAGCCGACCCGCCCCTGTGCAGAACTCAGGGAGACTTCTTCCTGCAGCATTTTCCTACAGCAGTGCTTGGAGAGTCTGCACCCTTGCAGACCACGGTTGATCTAATGGTCATCCTGCCATTCTCATGCCTGGGATGAGCTGAAGCTAGGAGCTCCCGAGCTCTCTGGGGCTGCAGGCAGGGGGTTGGAGGTAGGAGGTGCGGTGTGTGGGAGCCGTGCTACATTCCCTGCCACCATTGCTGGAGTGACTTGGAAAACAACGAAGTATTTTCCAGAGGGGAGCAAGCACAGGACAGGAGCATACACACTGTGTACAGCGCATGTGAACCCAGCCGCCAGCCCTTATCCTTCTCTCTACTCCTCTCCCCTACTCCTCTCTCCCTGCCCCCTTGGCTCCTCTCCTTTCCTTCCCCCTTCACCGCTTCCCTCCCTTCTGCTTGGGAGAGAACAGGGAACAAGTCGCTGCCACCCGCCTGAAGTTCTTATATTGCCTGAACCTTCACAGCCACCAGAGGCTGGGTTTAAGCGAGGGAAAATTTGATGTCTGTGTTCCTCAGTTTCCAACATCAGCCACGTTAGGAACTCTCATAAACTTCCTTTCTCAACATAGCCAGCAAAAGCAGTTGGGGGATTTTGAAAAGGACCTGTTGTGGCACAGAGCTTCATGAGAAACTGAACCACTGAAAGTGAATTGCACTGGCTGAAATGCAGCTCTATCCACAGAGAGACCCTCCAGGCATAGGCCAGGCACTTCTCTGCTGTGTCAGCGCTCAGTACTGGGACAGAGGGCACTAGGTTCATGTGTTCATGGGACCAAAACCAAGAGCAGACCACCCTCTCCTGAGAAGGGCATCCTGTTTCATGGGGAAATAGTGGGGCTGAGTTCAGGACCTGCAAGGAATCAGAAGCTAGATGCATCACTGAGGCAGAACTGCTACCCACCAATACCAAAATAGATGCACCGGTCTTGGCAGTGAACGCGATTGAACCAAAAACATAACTCATGGCCTACGGTTGTGGTTTTCCCTGTGTTTTTTGGTTAGAATGCTTGCTCTACATGGATTCAATCCTGGCAGTTGCAGGTACCAAAAAAAAAAGTTTGCTAAGGGATGGGAGATACATTTAGTTACTTTCTCTTTTTTATGTCTAAATCCACAGATGTTGGAATAGGAGAACCAGAGTTGTGGCAAAGTGGTTTCAAGCAAATTCCAACTTCCTGGTAAACCATTATTACCCACTTTGAAAGCATGCTTTAGTTATCCCCTTGCATGATGATCAAAAGTATTTAATTTTTGTAATTTGTGATATTAGTTTTACGAAATTATTTCTCAAGGATAGTCTAAATCCCCAAATTAGAAAACTGGAAACCAGTTTCTTTCCGATGAAATATTTAAGTAAAAAGAGCAAGCTAAGAGGGTTTTTTAAAAAAAATTTATTTATTTATTTGAGTTACATACAGTGCCAAGAAGAGACAGAGAGAAAGGTCTTCCATCCGCTGGTTCACTCTTCAAATGGCCACTACATCCGGAGCTGAGCCAATCTGAATCCAGGAGCCAGGAGCTTCTTCTGGATCTCCCACTCAGATGCTGGGGCCCAAGCGCTTGAGCCATCTTCCACTGCTTTTCCAAGCCATAGCAGAGAGCTGGATCAGAAGTGGATCATCCGGGATTGAACCAGCTTCCATATGGAATGCTGGCACCACAGATGGACGATTAACCTACTATACCCCACAGTGCTGGCCCCACTAAGAGTTTTGATTTTTCACCTTTGCCTATATAAATAAGGAAAATTCTGGTAATATGTGTATCTTAAATAAGTATGTTAGGAAGTTAAGTAGCATTTGGTAATAGTGTATGTTACTAAACATCTTTTTTAATGTAAAGATCTTTTGAAAAATATCCAGAGAGCATAAAACTGCATTAAATGCATATTCTATGCACAAATGCCTGAAGCAGTGACAGTAAATGTCTGTCTTTATTATCTGGTAGACAACTTGTAAAAGGCATTTCAGTTCAATGCCTGTACTCTTTTTTTTTAAAGATTTTTTTATTTGAAAGCCAGAGTTACACAGAGAGAGAAGGAGGGGCAGAGAGAGTGAGAGCGAGAGCGAGAGCGAGAGAGAGAGAGAGAGAGAGAGGTCTTCCATTTGCTGATTCACTCCCCTGTTAGCCACAATTGCCAGAGCTGCGCCATCTGAAGCCAGGAGCCAGGAGCTTCCTCCTGGTCTTCCCACGCAGGCACAGGGGCCCAAGGACTTGGTCCATCTTTCACTGCTTTTCCACACCACAGCAGAGAGCTGGATCAGAAGAGGCGCCGCTGGGACTCAAACTGGCGCCATCCCCATATGGGACGTCGGCATTGCAGGTGGTAGCTTTACGTGCTATGCCACAGTGTCAGCCCCTGCCTGTACTTTCATCTAAGATCATCTTTCATTTTGAAGACTGTAGGTAGTTTTCCTAGTTTGCATTAAGAGGACTAATTTCACTGTTACCGAACATATATCTAGCCTATTCACAATTGGATTCTAGGAAATGTTAGAATACAATAGAAATTGAAATCAAAAAGAGAAAAAGGATAAAACTCTGTTCTGAATCTTTTGCCTCATATAAAATGGTAAGAGATCTTTATTAATCAAATACAACCCAGTCTACAGTTTTGTGGCTTCTCCAAAAATGTGCCTAAAGAACTGAAAAATAAATCTATTGCTTTTTGCAGGCCTCCTTCCCGCTTCCAAGTTGTTAGTCTACTTATGGAAATAAAGTTTCCTGGCCAAATAATTTTGTGGAACATCCCATATTTAATCAGCCTCTAATAAATTTATGGTGAATTGTAGCATATTAAGTAATCCAAAAGGCCCTACAATTAAGAAATATTTCCAAAAGAGTTTAATTCATCAGTTTGCAAACTATTCTCATTTTTTTAAACAAGTTTTTTCCCCAGAGCACCTGTTACCATATTGTAGATTGAGTGCTACAAGGAAGATAACTTATCTAATTAGATATCTTATTAGAATCAAGGAAAAAGAAAAACTGAAATATACCTTACAAATACATCAAGAGGAAAAGGCATTTTTGATAGTCTAGGGATACATACATTTCTGTGATCAGAGTCTGAAAAAAAAAAAACATACCCTATCCACATAGATCAAGTAGATGCACTTGATGGTATGGAGATAGGTGTGGGTACCAATATTAATACATTAATTTGATAGTGCTTAGACGGAAACTACTGAGTAAAAGCTTCCCGGAAATAGATTTCACATGCAACACAAATATTTCACTGGCCACATTTGTCCAAAGCTGCCAAGGAAATGCTGAATTCTTTAACACAAAGGTATTTGTGACAAGTTTTATGGTTTAAACATACTCCAATACTTCCCTAAAACCATTCCAAGGGTAACATCACAAAATATGGTATAAAGGGATTATTTGATGAGAAGTTGAAACTCTGGGTTTTCATCAAACTAAACTAATTTATGAAGTGATTAAAAATAACCTCTAACATTAAAATATAATGCTCTTCAAGGGCTTGAAGTTCTGTTTGTATTCACAGGCTGACAATCTTTGTTTTAACTTGTTGACAAGTCGAGAGTTTGGATGTATAGGACACACAAACACATACACACAGACAACATGCAAATACTGTTTCAGAAAAAATCATAGTGTTTTAATTTGATAAAGGACAATCTAAACTCAGTAAGAGAGGGTAAATAACATTAAAATTAACTGATTAGAAGTGATACTGTTTATTTCTGCTGTGTTTGGGGTACCCATGCATTTTGTGCTGATACATAATTTCAAACAACATGTGAGTACAAAATAAAAAACCAAAATCGGCTTCCCTGACAATTTACCCCAATTTTCACCCGTGATTGAATAAATATGCATCTCTTTTCCTTAAATCATTATCAACTTTATTTTTTAAACTGAGTTTTAAAAAAACATTTAATTTTTTAAAAGAGTCGAGAGAGAAAGTGGGAGACAGATATTCTATCTGCTGGTTCACTTCCCAGATCTCTCCAATGGCCAGGAGCTTCATCTGGGTCTCCCATAAGGCTGGCACAGGACCAAACAACTTGGGTAATCTTCTGCTGCTTTTCTTATGTTATTAGCATGGGGTGGAAAAGAAGTGGAGCAGCCAGGACTCGAACTGGCACCCATATGTAATGCTAGCATCACAGGCAGCTTAGCCATCCATACCATGCATCTTATTGCATTATATTATCTATATATATATATATATATATATTATGTATATATATTATATTATGTGTATATTATATATATATATATAGATAGATAGATAGATAGATAGATATATAGATATATCAGCAGGATCCCTGAACTCACATGGGAGACCTGGAAGAAGCGCTTGGCTTCAGTATGGTACTGCTCTGGCTGTTGCAGCCATTTGGAGATTGAACCAGCAGATGGGTGATCTCTATGTCTCCCCTCGCTCTGTAACTCTGTCACTCAAATAAGTTAGAATAAATATTTAAGAAAATTACTGATGTGTGGGGGCCAGTGCTGTGGTGTAACAAGTAAAGCCACTGCCTGCAGTGCTGGTATCCCATATGGGTGCTGGTCTGAATCTCAGCTGTTCCACTTCCAATCCAGTTTTCTGCTTATTGCCTGGGAAAGCAGTAGAGGATGGCCTAAGTCCTTGGGCCCCTGCACCCATGTGGGAGAACCGGAAGAAGCTCCTGGCTCCTGGATTTTGATCAGCTTAGCTTCAGCCATTGAGGCTACCTTGGGAGTGAACCAGCAGATGGAAGACCTTTCTCTCTCTCTCTCTCTCTCTATCTATCTATCTCTCTGTCCCTGTGTCTCTGTAATTCTGTCTTTCTTTTTTTTTTTGATTTCTTTTTTTTTTTTTTGCTTTTATTTAAAGAATATAAATTTCCAAAGTATAGCTTATGGATTTCAATGGCTCCCCCCCCCCACAACTTCCCTCCCTCCCGCTACCCTCCCCTCTCCCGCTCCCTCTCCCCTTCTGTTCACATCAAGATTCATTTTCAATTCTCTTTATACACAGAAGATCAGTTTAGAACATATTATGTAAAGATTTCAACAGTTTGCCCTCACATTGAGACACAAACTGAAATTATTGTTGGAGTACTAGTTATAGTATTAATTCACGATGTACAGTACATTAAAGAAAGAGATCCTACATGATTTTTTTTAAAGAATTGATTAATTATCTATGCAATTTCCAATTTAACACCAAGATTTTTTAATCATTTGCAATTATCTTTATACACAGAAGATCAATTTAATATTATAGTATGTAAGGATTTCATCAGTTTGCACCCACACAGAAACACAAAGTGAAAAAAATACTGTTTCATTACTAGTAATAGCGTTATTTCACATTGGATAACACATTAAGGATGGATCCGTCATGAGACATAAGTACACAGTGACTCCTGAAATTGATTTAACAAATTGACACTCTTGTTTATGGCGTCAGTAATCTCCCCAGGCTCTAGTCATGAGTTGCCGAGGCTATGGAAGCGTTTAGGGTTCGCCGACTTTGATCTTAATCTGACAGGGTCATAGTCAAAGTGGAGGTTCCCTCCTCCCTTCAGAGAAAGGTACCTCCTTCTTTGATGGCCCCGTTCTTTCTACTGGGATCTCACTCGCAGAGATCTTTCATTTAGGTCTTCTTTTTTTTTTTTGTTTTTCAGAGTGTCTTAGCTTTCCATGCCTAAAATATTCTCCTGGGCTCTTGAGCCAGATCCGAATGCCTTAAGGGCTGATTCTGAGGCCAGAGTGCTATTTAGGACATCTGCCATTCTATGAGTCTGCTGTGTATCTCGCTTCCCATGTTGGATCATTCTCTCCCTTTTTCATTCTATAATGTTAGTATTAGCAGACACTAGTCTTGTTTGTGTGAACCCTTCTACTCTTAGACCTATCCGTGTGATCACTTGTGAGCTGAAATTGGTCACCTGGACTAATGAGATGGCTTTGGTACATGCCACCTTGATGGGAATGTATTGGAATCCCCTGGCACACTTCTAACTCTATCATTTGGGGCAGTTCTGATTGAGCATGTCCCAGATTGTACATCTCCTCCCTCTCTTATTCCCACTCTTATATTTCACAGGGATCACTTTTCATTTAAAATTTAAACACCTACGGCTAATTGTGTGTTAGTTGCCAGATTCAACCCATAGTACTAGAACGAATACAAACAACAAGGGGAGATACTAAAATGGGTAAAGATTTAGATTGTACATCAATAGTTCAGGCAGGAGCTGATCGTGTCTTATTTCCCCATAGTGTTCATTTCATTTCAACAGGTTTCCTCTTTGGTGCTCAGTTAATCATCACCAATCAGGTTTGTCTCTTTGGGACTGGCTTAATTCACTCAGCATGATGTTTTCCAGATCCCTCCATTTTGTTGCAAATGGCAGGATTTCATTGTTTTTGACTGCTGTATAGTATTCTGTAGTGTACATGTCCCATAATTTCTTAATCCAGTCTACTGTTGATGGGCATTTGAGTTGATTCCAGGTCTTAGCTATTGTGAACTGAGCTGCAATAAACATTAGTGTGCAGATGGCTTTTTGGTTTTCCAATTTAATTTCCTTTGGGTAAATTCCAAGGAGTGGGATGGCTGGGTTGTATGGTAGGGTTATATTCAGATTTCTGAGGAGTCTCCAGATTGACTTCCATAGTGGTTTAACCAGTTTGCATTCCCACCAACAGTGGATTAGTGTCCCTTTTTCCCCACATCCTCTCCAGCATCTATTGTTGGTGGATTTCTGAATGTGAGCCATTCTTACCGGGGTGAGGTGAAACCTCATTGTGGTCTTGATTTGCATTTCCCTGATTGCCAGTGATCTTGAGCATTTTTTCATGTGTCTGTTGGCCATTTGGATTTCCTCTCTGGAAAAATGTCTATTGAGGTCCTTAGCCCATCTCTTAAGTGGGTTGTTTGTTTTAATGCTGTGTTGTTTCTTGATTTCATTGTAGATTCTCGTTATCAGCCCTTTATCTGTTGCATAGTTTGCAAATATTTTTTCCCATTCTGAGGGTTGCCTATTCACTTTCCTGACTGTTGCTTTTGCAGTACAGAAACTTCTCAGTTTGATGCGATCCCAATAGTTAATTTTGGCTTTGAGTGCCTGTGCTTTTGGGGTATTTTCCAAGAAGTCTTTGCCTGTACCTATATCTTGCAGGGTTTCTCCTATGCTCTCCAGTAATTTGATGGTGTCGGGTCGTAGGTTTAAGTTTTTGATCCATGTTGAATGAATTTTTGTGTAAGGTGTAAGGTAGGGGTCTTGCTTCATGATTCTGCAGGTGGAAATCCAGTTTTCCCAGCACCATTTGTTAAATAGACTGTCTTTACTCCAGGGGTTAGTTTTGGGTCCTTGATCAAATATAAGTTGGCTGTAGATGTTTGGGTTGATTTCAGGTGTTTCTATTCTGTTCCATTGGTCTATCCATCTGTTTCTGTACCAGTACCATGCTGTTTTGATTGCAACTGCCCTGTAGTATGTCCTGAAATCTGGTATTGTGATGCCTCCGGCTTTGTTTTTGTTGGACAAGATTGCTTTAGCTATTCGAGGCCTCTTATTCCTCCATACGAATTTCAGCATCATTTTTTCCAGATCTGAGAAGAAAGCCTTTGGTATCTTGATTGGGATTGCATTGAATCTGTAAATTGCTTTTGGGAGAATGGACATTTTGATGATATTGATTCTTCCAATCCATGAGCATGGGAGATTTCTCCATTTTTTGGTGTCCTCTTCTATTTCTTTCTTTAAGGTTTTATAATTTTCATCATAGAGATCTTTAACATCCTTGGTTAAGTTTATTCCCAGGTATTTGATTGTTTTTGTGGCTATTGTGAATGGGATTGATTTTAGCAGTTCTTCCTCAGCCGTGGCATTGCTTGTGTATATAAAGGCTGTTGATTTTTGTGCATTGATTTTATATCCTGCTACTTTGCCAAACTCTTCTATGAGTTCCAATAGTCTCTTAGTAGAGTTTTTTGGGTCCTCTAAATAAAGAATCATATCATCTGCAAAGAGGGATAGTTTGAGTTCTTCCTTCCCAATTTGTATCCCTTTGATTTCTTTTTCTTGCCTAATAGCTCTGGCTAAGACTTCCAGCACTATATTGAATAGCAGTGGCGAGAGTGGGCATCCCTGTTTGGTGCCAGATCTCAGTGGGATTGCTTGCAGCTTTTCCCCGTTCAATAGGATACTGGCCGTGGGTTTTTCATAAATTGCTTTGATTATATTGAGGAATGTGCCTTCTATACCCAGTTTGCTTAGGGTTTTCATCATGAAAGGGTGTTGTATTTTATCAAATGCTTTCTCCGCGTCTATTGAAATAATCATATGGTTTTTTTTCTGCTGTCTGTTAATGTGGTGTATCACGTTGATTGTTTTGCGAACGTTGAACCATCCCTGCATACCAGGGATAAACCCTACTTGGTCTGGGTGGATGATCTTTCTGATGTGTTGTTGTATTCTATTGGCAAGAATTTTATTGAGGATTTTTGCATCTATGTTCATCAGGGATATTGGTCTGTAATTCTCTTTCAATACTGTATCTTTTCCTGGTTTAGGAATTAAGGTGATGCTGGCTTCGTAGAAAGAATTTGGGAGGATTCCCTCTTTTTCGATTGTTCTGAATAGTTTGAGAAGGATTGGAGTTAGTTCTTCTTTAAATGTCTGGTAGAATTCAGCAGTGAATCCGTCTGGTCCTGGGCTTTTCTTTGTTGGGAGGGCATTTATTACTGTTTCAATTTCCGTCTCAGTTATGGGTCTGTTTAGGTTTTCTATGTCTTCCTGGTTCAGTTTAGGTAGGTTGTATGTGTCCAGGAATCTATCCATTTCTGATAGGTTTTCCTGTTTGCTGGCATACAAGTCTTTGTAGTAATTTCTGATGATTCTTTTGATTTCTGTGGTGTCTGTTGTTACATTTCCTTTTTCATCTTTGATATTATTAATTTGGGTCTTTTCTCTTCTTTTTTTAGTTAGTTGGGCCAATGGGGTGTCAATCTTGTTTATTTTTTCGAAAAACCAGCTCCTCGATTGGCTGATTTTTTGTAATGTTTTTTTGGATTCAATCCTGTTAATTTCTTCTCTGATTTTGATTATTTCTCTTCTCCTACTAGCTTTGGGTCTGGTTTGCTGTTGATTTTCTAGATCCTTGAGATGAACTGAAAGGTCATCTATTTGGTGCCTTTCCAGTTTCTTGATGTAGGCACCTATTGATATAAATTTTCCTCTTAGCACTGCTTTTGCTGTGTCCCATAGGTTTTGGTATGATGTGCTGTTATCTTCATTTACTTTCAGGAAATTTTTGATTTCTCTTTTAATTTCTTCTATGACCCATTGTTGATTCAGGAGCATGTTGTTCATTCTCCATGTGTTTGCATATGCTCTAGAGATTCCTGAGTTGCTAATTTCCAACTTCACTCCCTCGTGGTCTGAGAAGTTACATGGTATGATTCTTATTCTTTTGAATTTGCTAAGGCTTGCTTTCTGGCCTAGTATGTGGTCAATCCTGGAGAAGGTTCCATGTACTGCTGAAAAGAATGTAAATTCTTTTTCTGTGGGGTAAAAAGTTCTGAAGATATCTGTTAGGTCCATTTGGGCTATAGTGTCATTTAAATCTACTGTCTCCTTGTTAATCCTCTGTCTTGGTGATCTGTCTATCTCTGAGAGTGGAGTGTTGAAATCTCCCAGTACTATTGTATTGGGGTCTAAATCTCCCTTTAAGTCCCTTAACAGGTCTTTTAAATAGACCGGTGCCCGGTAATTAGGTGCATATACATTGATAATCGTTATATCTTCCTGTTGAATGGATCCCTTAATCATTATATAGTGCCCCTCTTTGTCTCTCTTAATAGTTTTTGTGGTAAAATTTATGTTATCTGATATTAAGATGGCTACGCCCGCTCTTTTTTCATTTCTGCTCGCATGATATATCTTTGTCCAACCTTTCACTTTGAGACTGTATGGATCATTGTTGGAAAGATGTGTTTCTTGTAGGCAGCAAATAGCTGGGTTTTGTTCCCTCATCCAGTCAGTAAATCTTTGTCTTTTAATAGCACAGTTCAAACCATTCACGTTCAATGTGACTATCGATAAGTATCTTTGCCCTACCATTTGCCAATGATTTTCTAATGTATGCTTTGAGTTTCTTATGATCTTTTGTTGTGAGATTTCTTTCCTTTAGCTTCTTTCAAGTTGATGAGCATGTTTCTGTGATTCTGCGTGTAGCACATCTTTAAGGATCTTTTGCAGGGCTGGACGAGTGGCGACAAATTCTTTCAATTTTTGTTTGCAATGAAAAGTCTTTATCTCACCTTCATTCACAAATGAGAGCTTTGCAGGGTATAATATTCTGGGCTGGCAGTTTTTCTCTCTTAGTACCTGGGCTATATCTCGCCATTCCCTCCTGGCTTTTAGGGTTTCAGATGAGAAATCTGCTGTGAGTCTGATTGGAGATCCCTTAAGGGTAATCTGACGTTTCTCTCTTGCGCATTTTAGGATCTTTTCTTTCTGCTTCACTGTGGTGAGTTTAATTATAATGTGTCGTGGTGAGGATCTCTTTTGGTCATGTTTGTTAGGGGTTCTATGAGCTTCCTGTACTAGGATTTCTCTGTTCTTCTCCAAACCTGGGAAATTTTCTGCTAGTATCTCACCAAAAAGGCCTTCTAGTCCTTTCTCTCTCTCCATGCCTTCAGGAACTCCTATAATCCGAATGTTAGGTTTTCTAATATTATCCTGTAGATTCCCGACAATATTTTTTAGATTTCTAATTTCCTCTTCTTGTCTTTGGTTTGACTGTTTCCTTTCCTGTTCTCTGTCTTCTAAGTCTGATATCCTCTCTTCTGCTTCACCCATCCTGGTTTTAAGGCTCTCTAGTGTGCTTGTCATGTGATCAATTGAATTCTTCACTTCATTAAGATTTTTTGTCACTATCGTAGCTTCTTGTTCTACTAGTTGCTTCGTTTCATTCTGATTCTTCCTTAATAATTCATTTTCGCGAGAGAGGTTTTCTATCTTATCCATTAAAGATTTCTGTAATTCAAGTATTTGTTTTTGTGAACTTCTTAATGTTCGTATCAATTTTTTGAGATCCGCTTCTTGCATCTCTTCTATCTCATCATCTTCATAATCTTGAATTGGGGTGTCTTTTTCATTTGGGGTCATCATAGTGTCTTCCTTGCTCTTGTTAGGTCGGTGTCTGCTTTTGTTTGGCATTTCTCCACTCTGTCTCACCGGGTTGTCGATGTAACGGAGCTGTCTTCAAGTTGGGGTCCCTGGCTGCAGCACCCCCTCAGATTTATGCAGCTTCACTGCTTTAGAGGTGGGCGGGCTGCGCGAGGACCCGCTTCAGAGGCGATCAGGTTCAGGTGGGCGGGGCGCGCGGGGCCCGCTTCCGAGGCGACCAGGGACGGGCGGGGCGCGCGGGGCCGTTCCCGAGGCGACCGGGAGCGGGCGGGGCGCGCGGGGCCCGTTCCCGAGGCGACCGGGGATGGGCGGGGCGTGCGGGGCCCGTTTCCGAGGCGACCGGGGACGGGCGGGGCGCGCGGGGCCCGCTTCCAAGGCGTCCGGGGCGGGCGGGGCGCCCGAGCCTGCTTCCGAGGCGACCGGAGGCTGGCAGGCGCGCGCCTGCTTCAATGGCGGGCTGGCGCCGCTTCACCTCTCCTTGTCCCGCTAGACTTTCCAAGGTGAGCGGAGAGTGAGGCTAGTGACAGTGTTGGCACCCCCTATTTATCCGTTTTTTTTTTTTTTGATGCACTATCCCCTGTGGGGGTCTGTCTCTTCCCGCCAATGTCTCGAGCTAGTGAGGGATCTCCTGCTCACCTCTCCCTCCGGCGCTGGCGCGCGGATTCCGTAGCTGCGTTCCCCTTCGCGTGTCCTTTCTCGCCGCACGTCGAGTCCGTTCTCCTCTGCGTCAGGTCCATTGGATCAGGGAGAGTTTCCCCCGCATTGTTTCTCGAAGTCTTCACCTAGGGCTACCGTAACTCCACTTTTATTAAACTATCTTTTCGCGGACTGTTTGTGTGCGCCCTCACTATTCCGCCATCTTGGCTCCGCCTAATTCTGTCTTTCAAATAAGTAAATAAATCTTTAAAAAAAGAGAAATATTTGAGAATGAGTTCCCTTTCAATCAAACTGGACGTCTTCTTTTTTCTATAAAGCTTTTATTTAATAAATATAAATTTCATAGGTACAGCTTTTGGAATATAGGAGTTCTTCCCCTCAAATTGGCCCTTCCACCCCCACTCCCATCCCACCTTCTACTCCCTCTCCCATCCCATTCTTCATTAAGACTAGACTCATTTTTAATTATTTTTATGCAGAAGATCAACTCTATACTAAGTAAATATTTCAACAGTTTGCACCCACCCAGCCACCCACACATAACATATAAAGCACCATCTGAAGACAAGTTTTACTGTTAATTCTCATAGTACAACTCATTAAAGACAGAGGTCCTACATGGGGAGCAAGTGCACAGTGACTTCTGTTTTGATTTAACAACTGACACTCTTATTTATGATGTCAGTGATCACCTGAGGCTCTTGTCATGGGCTGCCAAGGCTATGGAAAGCCTTTTGAGTCCACAAACTCATTATTTCAACAGGGCCCTAATCAAAGTGAAAGTTCTCTCCTCCCTTCCGAGAATGGTACCTCCTTCTTTGAGGGTCCCTTCTTTCCACTCTCCCCAGGATTTCTAGATAAAAACATGTTCACAGCTACACTTTTAAAACAAGCACTTGATTCCAAATCAAATGACCATTACCAACAGATGACAACAAAATGAAGCTGTTTCCTAGACAGAAACCTGATGAAACATTTCTTAGTATCAGCTTAACAATCATATAAGTAAAATGCAGTGGTATCCCCAAAGCCTACTCCCAGCCACTGGAAGCAGTACTTTCCATGAAACTGTCCTTCACGTCACTAAAACATCCTCAATTATCTGGAGCGATGCCATACTTGCTTTATTTGAACTGCTTGTTTTCAGATGTGTAGAATTATTAGAGCTGAGATTTTTGAATCAATATTTGTAACTTAGTAGAGAAATAAAATCCATTTACTATACAATGCTTGGGTTTCCTTAAGCAAATCTGAGTAATGATTATAATAATAATGCTGATGGTATTTATACCTTCAAATTTTTCCCTTTAAAAATATGTATTCTGTGTTAACATTAAGTTTCAGGTTACAATGTGTACTTTATTATCAAGGCATGACTGTTTGCATGCCTTCCTAGGGAAACAAAGTCATAATGGCATTTCCTGCCAGTTTTATCACTGATAAGCTATAACAAAATTCACATAATGAGTACATTAAGTATGTGATTTTAAGCAAAAAAATAAAACCATTATAATTTTGCTAAAAAACACATTAAAAAGTGAGTGGTTAGATGAGCATGCTGTAGATCCCAAAGTTTATACTGTGATTCTGAACTGGCTTTTCAAAACAGAAGTTGTCTACATACAAGTTCTGTGATTATTTCTTATACTAGAAAGATCCAAAGCAAATGTTGTAAGCTCAGCCCCCTTTTGTCAAAGATAAATATTCAGATAAACTGGAAGTCCCATTTACTAAAGTGCATCTGCTACCCACGCCTGCTGTAGCCCTGAAACTCAGAGCTTTCCAGGAAAGTGGCAGTCACACATGCTTATTTCACTCACTCACTGTCTATGCTAAGAGTCACACACAACATTGGAGCTCTTAAACCAAATACTTTATACAGTGAACTATAGAAAAAACGATCCTTAATAGACCTTGGAGATCTTGAGAGAGTCAAGACGATCTCATTAACTTTAAATACTGAAAATGTAAAGAGTCCATATAAACTAAGAGTTGTGGTAAATGTATACTTTCTAATATTTACTTTCAGTGCTATTAAAAATCTCTGTGAGAGAAGCAGATATCCCCTCCCACCCCTGCCAAGGTCTTTGGTCAACTGATTCAAAAGCAAAAGTTGCAGGGCTGTAAAATTTCATGAAATTTGTGTTTAGTTTAAAAGCTAAATTACTTATTAAGTTGCATTATTATTGCACTTATATATTGACTGGAATATGTCTCCAGCAACTCAGAAATAGTGATTGCAACAAAAGTAAGGTAAATAGGTTGGGGCTAGTGATGTAGTGCAGTGCGTTAATGCCCTGGGCTGAAGTGCCAGCATCCTACATGGGCACCGGTTCAAGACCTGGCTGCTCCACTGCTGATCCAGCTCTCTGCTATGGCTGGGAAAGCAGTAGAAGATTGCACAAGATCTTGGGCCCCTGCACCTGTGTGGGAAACCCAGAAAAAGCTTCTGGCTCCTGGCTTTGGATTGGCGCAGCTCTGGCCAATGCGACCAATTGGGGAGTGAATCATCGAATGGAAGACCTCTCTCTCTCTCTCTCTCTCTCTCTCTCTCTGCCTCTCCTCTCTCTGTGTAACTTTGACTGTCAACTAAATAAAATAAATCTTTTTTTAAAAAAAAGGTAAATAGGTCTACAAAGCATTTTATTTCTTTATAAAGGACTTTCATAGAGGAAATAAAATAACTGTAATGCAAATCAGATTTATACGCTTAATAATGGTTTAAACCTTATATAAAATTATGTCTAACATTTACCACTATAAATATGTAAGGTGTCAGAAAACAATTTATAGGACACAATGTCTTGACTTTGGTTTCATTCCACTTTCAAAGCACTCTGAGACAAAACAGCATTTTCCCAAGAGTTAAAGAAAAATAGATTCTATAAAAGGGATCCTATTAAATGACTGAATACATCATTTCTGTTACTGACAGAAACAGGTTATACTTTCCCCCACCACTCTGATTAAAGGAATAATTCTTTCAACTAAAAAATGCTACATATTCAAGACTACAGGGATTATCAGTAGGCATTCTTTCTCCTTATCTGTTATTTGTCTCTAAAATATGTCAAGTAAACTTTTAAAGACTCAGGGAGGGGCAGCTTCATGATTTTCTCCGTAAATTCTGAGGAGACCCTTCTGGCTTCATGGTTTTGCTGTGGTCTTCTTCCTCCTCTTATTTGTGATCCTCACTGTCTAGAGGCTGAGGAATAAGCTGATTACCCACACAGACCTACTTGTTAATTCTGTTTCATTCTCTTTTCATTTTGGGTGGAGCCTTTTGGGGAATCCCTTTGGCCTGCGTCTCATCATTTAGGAAATTTCCAAGTGCAGTGAATGTAAATACAGGACAAGTCCCACAGGTTCCTCAGAGCACGGGGTGGGGGGGAGTCCCACAGAATCAGGTTTGCTGTAGTCAGTCTTTCTTGCCTGCACAAGTGGCACAAATAAAACAGCAAGGATATTTTTACTTTCCCAAGTGTTTTGTTCAGTTTGCATAATCTGCGTTAACTGATCTTCTACAGGAATGACTAGTAGGCCTCCCATGTTCAGTAAAATTTTCACGTAGCTTTCATTGTCTTTCTGGACTGCAGCAACACAATAATTTGATCATACTGATAACTGTCAGATGCTCTCTGGAGGCAATTACCAACCACAAACGCAGGACACAACTCAAATTTATCAAAGCTATCACTATGTTTGATGAAGCTCTCCTGTTTTCCCCTGGCATATTCCACCACATCTGAATGAAGCTCAATCCCATGATTTCTTGGAAAGGCAGAATGGTGGAGAAGGGGAGAGGGGAGAGGGGAGAGGGGAGAGGGGAGAGAGAGAGAATGAAGAGCAGAGGAGAGGAGAGGAGAGAAGAAGAGAGGAGAGGAGAGGAGAGGAGAGGAGAGGAGAGGAGAGGAGAGGAGAGGAGAGGAGAGGAGAGGAGAGGAGAGGAGAGGAGAGGAGAGGAGAGGAGAGGAGAGGAGAGGAGAGGAGAGGAGAGGAGAGAGAAGGGGGAGTAGGGGGAGGGGAGGAGGAGGAGAAGGAGGAAAAGAAGAAGAGAGAAAAGAGAACGAGAACGAGAACAAGAATGAGAATGAGAATGAATCTTCTTTTCAGTTTCAGTCCCCAAATACCCTCAATAGCTTCAGCTGAGCCAAGTCAAAGCCAGGAGGCAGAAACTCCAGCCAGGCCTCCTATGTATGTGGCAGGAACCCATCTAGTTGACCCAATATCTGCTTCCTCACACGCTAATTATCAGGAAGGTGGATTGGTGTGTGCATTCTAAGTGTCAGCGTAACCTAAAGTGCTACAACAGTCACGCTAAGATAACAAGTATTCTGTGGATAAATGTTAATGTTAAAATGAGCCAGGCATTACTAGCAGGAATTGAACATGGATAATTAACAGGCAAGTGTTACTATGCCCCCTCATAGTTATTTGTTTAAATTGTAATATCTTTTCTTAATTTCTCTAGCATTCTGACTTTCATTAATCTAAAGGGAACATTTTAAGAAATGTCTTTAAAATTGCTTTCTCTACACTTTCATTTATTGTAGAAAAAGAAAAAAAAAGTAAATTTATACTGAAGTAAAAATTACACTGCTATTTTTGTTTAGATGAATTATAATTAATGGTATCTTCTAATAGAACAGATAAGAGGAACAAACATCATTTTAGACTAAAAAAATATAGTCTGCAAGATATCTGTATGACTTGGTAATTCCTTCTCAAAGTTATACTCCTGAAGCAATGTTAGGATTGTGCTGAAGGTGGGGGGGGTGGGCAGACACTGAGAAGTCTTTTCCTTAATACCAGAGAGACTTCATGCATCATTTGTTGGAGACTGAAGTACCATAAGTTACAACCTGGGTAAGAGATAAGGAGGGTGATTGATAATAATTATGCTTACTAAATAAAATAGAAAAACTTTATTTCTATTAAGAATAAACCTGATTGAGTATAATAGATCGTTGAACTCATGGGCTTATCTAAATCATATTTACTTTTCTTTGTAACAATCTCAGAAAACTATATCATCTGGGCCTAATATGGTAGTCTGAGAGTGTAAGCAGTGACATGTACTGACAGTGTGTCATATTCTCCATATTCTTGCTTCATAGATACATAATAGCTGCTGTATAACCAACACACTATCTGTGTTTCAGGAAGGAATAAGGAAAATGATTTTGCAGCTAAAGCTTCCTCCTTTATAATAAGCATTCCAAAAAAGTTATCTCAATGACTTCCACTTTCATCTTATTTTTCAAGAGAATACATCACAACAGACAATTTTGTTCATGTATTATGAATTATAGTAACAGTTATTAAACAAGATATGCTAACTGATTTTACATGTCTTGTTGATACAAGTGAAAAAATAGAGCAAAATGATCAAAATTGTTCACTGGTCTTTATTTAAAAATAAGATTAAAAAGGCAAAAATGAATTGAAAATGATAATCAGGCCTGTGCCATGGCTCAGTTGGTTAATCCTCCACTTGCAGTGCCGGCATCCCATATGGGCACCGGGTTCTAGTCCCAGCTGCCTTTCATCCAGTCCAGCTCTCTGCTGTGGCCTGGGAGGGCAGTGGAGGATGGCCCAAGTGTTTGGGCCCCTGCACCCACATGGGAGACCAGGAGGAAAACACCTGGCTCCTGGCTTCGGATCGGCACAGCGCCGGCCATAGTGGCAATTTGGGGAGTGAACCAACAGAAGGAATACCTTTCTCTCTGTCTCTCTCTCACTGTCTATAACTCTATCTGTCAAAAAATAATGAAAATGGGCCGGCGCCGTGGCTCAACAGGCTAATCCTCCACCTTGCGGCGCCGGCACACCGGGTTCTAGTCCCGGTCGGGGCACCGGATTCTGTCCCGGTTGCCCCTCTTCCAGGCCAGCCCTCTGCTGTGGCCCAGGAGTGCAGTGGAGGATGGCCCAAGTGCTTGGGCCCTGCACCCCATGGGAGACCAGGAAAAGCACCTGTCACCTGGCTCCTGCCATCGGATGAGCGCGGTGCGCCGGCCGCAGCGCGCCGTCCGTGGCAGCCATTGGAGGGTGAACCAACGGCAAAGGAAGACCTTTCTCTCTGTCTCTCTCTCTCACTGTCCACTCTGCCTGTCAAAAATAAATAAATAAAAAAAATAATGAAAATGAAGGTATAACATGGAAAATTAAAAGCATAGAGCCCAAAAATCTGATTATGGATGGAAAATAAATGTATTTGAAAACAGACAAACTGAAATAAATCAGATCAAAATAGACATTGAAAATAAAAAAATATTAGAGTGTGCATACTTTCAGGTAAAAGTCATTTTCCTATATACAGATATGGTGAATATGGGAGGTTGACAAGGAGTGTGGTGTAATGGGGTTGATAAGATGTTCTAATTTTAATCTGATGATTTACAAACCTTTTGATTTATTTTTGTAAGACATCAATAGAGTAGCAAACAATCTTCCTTGCTGTTCAGTTATGCATGTATTGACCCTTAAATACAGTGCGTGATGTCACTTCAATCTCCACTCTTTCAGAGACATTCAACCCATCAAATAAATGAGTCAACACCTCATGTCTGTTTCAGAGCCAACAATAGAATAATAAATTACTGGTCTCCATTTTGTTATTGTATCCAACTGATATATATTGATTATAATTCTATGAAAGTGCTTTTGTAAACTTTTCAAATGTCACATGGTGCTACATTTAACTACCATACGTATTGTTTGAAACATGCATTTCCTCTACGTTTATTTTATCTTTCTATTATTCCTGTTCTTGGAGGGAGAGCTCGCTGCCTGGTCCCTTCCAAGGATGGAGGGGGAGCAAAATGTCATTATGGCCATAGGAACTGTAGCAGCCACGCTGATGGAAGGAAGCATGGGCCTAATATTAGTGTGAGGAAAGAGAATGGGGCACCTTCCGATACATGTTGACAAGTGACCTTCAACCTTCCCTGAATACTCATCAGGGCCACCCCTCACCACCAAGCCTCTGAGTCAGAGAAGGGGTTGCTGGCTGAGCCCACCTGGCTGAGTTTCTCAGAGGATCTGTCAACTGAACTGGTTCATTTCCAAAAATAAATGATTTACTAAAAAGCAGCTTGCCAAACCCATGGTGATGCAGGCTTGGTAGTTGAAATGGGGTGTCCAGCCAGCTGGCCTCATTAGAAGTCACTCCTTTCCTCCCACCCCACCCATGTGCAGCTGTCAGGCCCAACAGGCCTGTGGCAGCAGATGTCCAAGCAAGGTTAGGTTGTGGAGGACAGGGTGGGGGTTGGTGATGAAGGCTTCCCTGATATGATCTTATGTAAAATATGACAATGACTTGTGCTGAGGCCCAGGACATGGGCAGCAGCAGCTGCCCACATGGTACAGAAAGTTGCAGGTTAACGGATATGTTCCTGAAAGCGTTCCTCCAGCCTTGGCAAGTGGTGGTCAGTGGAGCAGACACAAGACCTGGTGACAGTGTGATAGGGGACCTGTCATGGCCAGGCATAGCCACATGGTCATTATGGAGCCAGTAAGAAAAACATCAAACCAGAATACCAGACCTTCCCTGAATACAGAATGTGGAGTTAGAATGACAGTTATATTCTGTGCATCTCTCTCTCTTTGGCATCTAAGAGGTCCCTGCACCATCTGAAATCCTGTCACAGCCTTCCCTACCCTGCCCTTGCCACATCTGACACCCACTGCAGAGCCCGCCACCCCTGACCCCATGTTACATCCCACCGCTGCTTGGGTTGATGACATAGTAACTGGGTTTGAGTCCAGGTTCCATTTCCAATTCTGCTTTCGACCAACACATGCCCTGGGAGGCAGCAGGTATGTGGTGCCTGCACCCACACGGGAAACCTAAATTCAATTCCAGATTCCTGGCTTCAGTCCACCTCACCCCAAGTGTTGTGGTCATTTCAGAAGTGGACCAGCACATGGAGGATTCATTCTCTCTCTCTCTAATTTGAAATATTTGGAAATGTAAAGGATATAAAAGTCATTGAAAAATAGCCATAGGACTTTGACATGGAAAACACAAAACAATGCTTTGATTTGATTTTGTCCCTGTACAGATTCTCTCCTTCATGTAGTTATGTTAATTTCTTTTGGATAATTTCTTATAATTTTATTAGTATGCCTCACATTAACACAGGATATGCAATTTTGCTACATTCTTTTCCATTGTCTTTTTAAAAGTGTATTAGTTTATTTATTTACTTGGAAGAGTGTGCCACAGAGAGAATGACAGAGAGAGAGAAATCATCCTTATTTTTGTTAGTTTACATAATTCTGGGACACATTTTATGTATGTGGGATCACTTCATCAAAGGATAAATGTTTTATTTATCAAAGGACTTATTGTTTTATTATTATTGAATTATTAGAGTTCCTCACATGGCCTGTTTAAAAAAGTTCGGCTTGGCAGTGGATATTTGGTGTGGTAGGTAAGATGCTGCGTGGGCCACTCACGTTCATATCCAAATGCCTGCTTGCCAGTCTTGGCTGCACTTTGGGACTACTACCCACATGGGAGCTGGATTGAGTCCAGGGCTGTGATTTTTGATTAGTGAGGCTGTTGCCATCATTTAGGGAATGAAGCAGCATAGGGACAGCTCCCTCTGTCACTGTATCTCCCTATTTCTCTTTCTATATCTTTCTCTCCATGTGTCTCTCTCTTCGTTTCAAACCAAATAAATGTAAATACATTATTCAAATTGTGCCAAATTATTCTCCAAGTAAATGGTTTCCATACAATGGTCATGTATCACATCACAATGAGAATATATTTTGGGAAATGCATTAGGTAATTTAGTCACTGATGCACACCACAAAATATATCTACACAAGCCGAGATCTATGCCATTACTAGTCAATATATTCTTACAGGATAACCGGGGTTCTATGTGTTGGGCTGTCATTCACTGAAGCTGTGTTATCAAGTACATCACAGAATGTAGTGTTTTTTGAGGAGTGAAATATTAAGAATTTAATGTACTACCATTTCCTGCTGTGATGTGTGTATTTATTTAGTATCCAAGAAATCTGGTCAATGATATCATCAGCATGATTTTCTCCTATTATTTGTTCTTGAACATTCCTTAACACAATCAAAGAAATACATGACTAACTCACAGCCAGTATCATATTAAGTGAGGAAAAGCTAGAAGCATTTCTACTAAGCTATAGAACCAGACAAGGATGCCCACTCTCACCATTGCTATTCAATAGCATTCTAGATGTTTTAGTCAGAGCCATTAAGTGAGAAAAAGAAATCAACGTGATACAAATTGGAAGGGAGAAAGTCAAATTATCCCTGTTTGCAGATGACCTGATCATACATATAGGGAAACACAGGATGCCACTAAAAGACTGCTGAAACTCAGGGCTGGTGCTGTGGCATAGCAGGTAAAGCCGCCGCCAGCAGTGCTGGCATCCCATATGGGTGCCGGTTCTAGTCCCAGCTGCTCCACTTCTGATCCAGGTCTCTGCTATGGCCTGGGAAAGCAACAGAAGATGACCCAAGCCCTTCAGCCCCTACACCCATGTGGGAGACCTGGAAGAAACTCATGGCCCCTGGCTTCAGATTGGTGCAGCTCCAGCTGTTGCAGCCATCTGGAGAGTGAACTATCAGATGGAAGACCTCTCTCTCTCTCTCTCTCTCTCTCTCAGCCTCTCCTTCTCTCTGTGTGTACTCTGACTTTAAAGTAAATAAATAAATCTTAAAAAAAGAGACTGCTGAAGCTCTTAAGAGAGTTTGGTAAAGTTGCAAGATGTGAAATCAACACACACATATCAATATCCTTTGTATACACAGAAAAATGCCATGGCAGAGAAAGAACATGTAAGATCAGTATCATTCAAAATAGCTACAAAGTATTTCAATACCTTGAAATAAATTTAACCAAGGATGTCAAAATTATCTACAATGAAAATTACAATATATTAAAGCAAGAAATCAAAGAAGACACAAAAATGGAAGAATCTTCCACACTTATAGATTGGAAGAGTTACACCAATGGTGGTATTTCAATATATATGGTCACTAATACATTCTACAGCAAGTAAAGTAAATGTGATCCTAACACTTACTGAGATTTTCCTGTATGCTTTATTTTAAGTACTTTAGAAAGATCAGCTGCTTTATTTCTCACATTTATCCTAGGAATTGCAGCTTTTAATGCCTCCATTTCACACATGAGAAAACTGAGATTCATTAAGTAACCTAAGGAACAAGTAAATGGCAGAGGGAGAATGAAAACCCAGGTGGTTCAGTCCAGGTTCCATGCTACTACTCCACATGGGCTCTGAAGGGGACTATTTCCTGAACTCTGTAACTGTGTGGCCAAGTTCCTACAACCTGAATTCTGATCTGGAAGAACTCAGAGGAGCAGTGAAGAGGAGGCAGTCATTGAAGGGGAAACACCTGCAGCCATGAAGCTGGACCATGTCTTCCGTGACAAGGACAGTAACTCCCACACTTCCAGAAGACAGACCCTGATCCCAGAACCCTGAGAGAAGAGGCAAAGCAGCTTCAGAGAGCAGTGAGTTGTCTTTGATCCAGGTGATTATACCCCTCTGATTTTGCTGGCCCTAGTCATAACCCAACTGGTCCAGATGCTACCCCTGTGCAAGCCTAAGCTGGGAGCTTCCTGAGTAATGCCTGGGCCTCAGAGAGCATGGCCAGAAGCTTCGCAAAGTGTATGAAGGAGACACGATCCTGACAGTGCAGACCTTGGCTCCTGCCATCAAAACCAGTGCAGTGCCCACTGCCCACCAAGACAGTCCCTGGGGCCAGCACCAACAAGGAGTCTAGCTGAGTATCAGAGGCAAGAAATAGGAGGCAACAGCCATGCAGGTGACAAACAAGCGAGCAGGAGTCCATTTTCCTTCCTTCTGACCAAGCTACCCTGAATATCCTTGTCCAGAAATGAAGTGAGCCCAAGCCACCTACGGCCAGTCTTTAAGGGGGTGATGGTGCTGTGGGAAAATTCCCTGTGATGAGACTCCAGAGTGCCCCTGTCCAGGCCACATTGACCAAAAAGCTTGGTAAAAACAAGGGCCAGTGGACCAGAGTCCCTTCCTCAGGGAACCCCAAAACCAAAGACCTGGAGCTCAGACAATAGTGAGAAGAGCAGAAACAGTTCTTCAGGGAGGGAAGGGCCCCAGATGGCCAACTCAGCCCCCAGCTTGGGATCAAACCCTACTGGGAGGGAGTGAATTACAGAGTAACCCTAGGCTTACCCTGGCCTGTTCTCTGGTGTCAAAGGTTACTCCCAGGCCAGACATCAACCTTCCAGTTCCCTCTCCTCTGGACACCAGATTCCCTATACGTGAAGCAGCAGACTCAGTCCCAACAAGCAACAGGGATCATGTTTCCCAGTGCAAGTAGAAAAGAGGCCACATGAAGCACCACAGCTCAGAAACCCAAGAAGTGGGTCATGCGCCTCCAAAGCACAATCCTTCTAATCAATAGTTCCCACCACCTCCTGGGAAAACCCAGTCCATGAGTAAAACCAGATGCAGGCCTTGGTGGGGAAGGTCCTGATGGAGTTGCTGAAGCAGGAAAGAAAAAGGCCATGGACATCGCCAAGATCTGCAAGAATGATCACAGGAGCTGAAAAGCAGGAGATGTTGGGGTCCTATTGGCAACAAAGGCCTCCAGGAGCAAGCAGAAGCAGAAGCCGATGGCTGGGGAAAGTGGAGATGGTACTGGTTCCCAAGAAAATGCCTCTAGGATTCCAAGGGGAAATAAAAAGGCAGTGCAAGTGGTAATGACAAAGAAAAAATGAAACTCCAGAGTGCCTGGGAATGCCTGACTCCCATGGATCCAAGGACAAGCCATAAGGGGATTTGGGAATGGTGAAGATTAAGAGTGGAGGTCAAAGCAACCTGAAAACAAGGAGAAGCAATCTAAGAAGGAAAGACAAAGGACAGCACAAAATGGAAAAGAAGAAAGCAAAAAGAAAACCTTCATCCAAAATCCCCAAGACATCATCCATAATAAGGGGATGGCAGACAAGCAGGTGTTGTGAGGGGTCTGTGGCACAGGTGCATAACCAAGTGGGGAGCATCCTCATGTCTATGGGCTGGAACTACATTTTTAAGTCTCTCACAGCAAAATCTAACCAGCCTCAGGGGCTGGATGCTGGACAAGCTAGTGAGCCTTAAGGGAGGCTGGTCCAATATGGAAGTGTGTATGATCCCTTGATCTTACCCTACTTCTCCTAACAGAATGTTTTGTATAGATGTGCTCAGTGTGTGTGTGTGTGTAAAACATGTGTGTAGTTGTCAAAGGCAACGTGCCCAAAGACCTCAGGACTTCCCATTACCCTGTTCTACTTTGTCTCTAACAGGCCCTCAGGATTTCTCCTTGGTTTTAGTTTTACCATTGTTTTTTTTTTAAGAAATTGGAAAATCATTAAAAAAAGCATTTAATACATTTGTCTAACTGAACATTAGAGCTCAACAACACAGCACGTTGTAAAGAATTACTTGCTTGACCTCATAATTTTTTGGCTGATGATGGGGAGCTGTGACTTGCTACCACCACCCAGAATTGTAAGAGAGTATCATAACATAGATTATGAGCTATGGAAAAATCAAAATTAAAACTGTGAATATGGCTTCCATTGAATATGTATCACATCTGTTCTGAGTATCAGGCACAGGAATGGAAACACATGTAGCCCATATGCACATGCAAGTGGAAAGACTGGGAGGCTTACAGGGTCTGCACACACAGGGTTTGGAAAGAGAAGAGGAAATCCATGGGCTGGGATAGATAAAGAAATTGTAACCTTAAGTGACTATATTAGAATAAAATACTAAAAATCAATCATCACAATTCCCTTTTAACAATTAAAAAGAAAAAAACATGAAAATGCATAAGATAAAGACAAGCAAAAAGATAACAGGAGATATGAAATGCTTTTTTTTCAGTTTTCTTTATACTCAGAAGATTAACCCTACAGTAAGTAAAGAGTTCAACAAATCGTATGAGGAGAAAAAAGTTCCTCAACTACAGAGACAAGGGCTGTAAACAATCATTGAGCTCAAGATGTCAATTTCACTGCTATGGATTACATTTTAGATGCTCTGTTAGTTATGACAGATCAGGGAAAACATGGTATTTGTCTTTTTGGGACTGGCTTATTTCACTAGGGATAATGGTTTCTAGTTGCATCCATGTTGTTGCAAAAGACAGAATTTCATTTTTTTTAACCACTGAGTAGTATTCCATAGTGTATATATGCCATAATGTTAAACGCTTATTAAAAAGTACCACAAACACGGATATACTTTTTAATGTTAACAAAATTAATAAACCATGAGTAAAAGTAATTAAGGAAACACAGGGAAAAGTAACACTAATGTCCAGTTTCAGGTATTAGAACAAGTCTTTACAGAGAATATAGCCTAGTCAAGATGCTAGAAAAAAAAATTTTGTAAAACTCAGGAGTAGAAATTTGACCAGAGATAATAATCTACTACACTTTGGAAATCAAATTCCCACAGAACAAATATAAATTTCCCAAATCCAATATAACTAATATAAAATAGGAAAACTCTAAACTAAGCAAGTTGAATCACAATTTGAAGACTACCAACAAATGAAAAGTTACAGAAACAAAATTTAAGTTATATAAATACAAAATATTCCACACATTTAAGAAAAAAAACAGACAGCACAGAATATTTTCACATTTTTTAGAAAGCCAGCATTACATTGATTATGATGCAAATTGATCAGAACTTGAAATATGAATTAAGTAAAAGCCTATCTTTTAAAAACATATGCATATCTCCTTAGTAGTTTTATAATAAATGAAAATAAAATCAATAACAAGTGAGATAGACGAAAAATGCAAGAGGTGGTAACATTTTGAATAAGCCACGTAGATTGTCCAGGTAGTTGAAAAATTCAAGAAAATCACATGACCATTTAGATTGAATGTTGAAAAGCATTTAAAAAATCAGCATGTAATTAAAAAAAACTTACTTTTTTTTAGTAAAAATAAACTGTGGCTTCCTTACTCTGATCAAGGTTGTTTAAAAGGATCCTACAACAAACAACACAATTAATATGGGATCATTGACAGATTTCTCCCTTTAGAAACCTAGACCAGCTGACTCCACTGTCTCCAACTCCATCTTTTTTTATTCCATCCGCATTTATTCCAAATAGAATTAATATATTTATACTGGAAAGTCAGGCATATGAAATTCACACATGCACTTGTCTTCATTAGCATAGAGTTAGTGAACCTAAGAATCCTCAATTCCAGGCTGTGATACATTTCTTTCTTTCTTTCTTTTTTTTTTTTTTTTTTTTTTTGTCTCCAACTTCTTACTGGAGGAGTAGTCAGGGGAGGGGGGAAAAGAACAATAGGAAAAAATAAGGTATAAAGATCAATTTCTAAGCAATAAAATGTCAGTATATTGGAGATCTTTATTTAGAGAGAATCCATAACATCTAAAAACAGAAACTGATAAATGAACAAGATTTCAGGAAAGATCAATATTTTTAAAATCCACTAGATTACCAAGCACCGGCAAGAAACAAATAGAAGATATTAAAGGTCAGTAGGCAAAGTGAAAACATATATTGACAGGGGAAAAAAAAAGGATTCAATTATGTGATGCCTTTATGCATTCTTCAAATCAATATTAAAACATGATACAAATGGCCCAACAGAAAAATGAGCAGAAATACAAAGCGAAAGCCCCTAAGCCAAGAAGCAGAATTTTAACACACCCGAAGCAGGTGACCACAAGCTGCAGCCAGGATCTGCCAGGGAGAAGCACGGGGCAACCCTGGGGCAACCCCAGCGGGTGGCAGGTGCACCGCTGGGAGAGGAGCCCAGGAGGAGGGCAGGGGGCCGCTTCCCACCTCTCCTGATTCACTGGGAGCATAGACCAGTTAGGGAGCCACGCCTTGGAGGATGCTGATTGGCTGAGTCTTTTGTGAAGCTGTGTGCGCCCCCGTCCAATCAGGCACGGTGATGTCACCACGCGGGATCTTGACGTCACAGTGGTCTTAGAGTTCCTCAGCAGAGCGAGGTCCTAGGAGAGGGCTGCACTACTGCGAAGCTCAAGAGCCAAATGGGGGTCTGCGCTCTCCACCTTCATAAGCTGGGAGTCGCCGGGTACCAAGCAGCTGAGGACCGCGACATGGTGAGTGTGTGGGCCCGGGGGTCCCGACAGGGGGGAAGCAGAACCGGTGGAAGCCGCCTGGAACCCCTGACCCCCTCCCTGGCACCCGGGACCCACGACGCCTGGCCATACCAGGACACCCGGGACCCACGACTCCCAGCCTCTTCCCTGGCACCCGGGACCCTTGACGCCCGGTCCCTCCCTGGCACCTGACAGCCCCGACCTGTTCCCTGGAACCCGTGACCCCCGACATCCAGCCTCCTCCCTGGCACCCCGGATCCCCAGAGCCCAGCCCCTTCCCCAAAGCCCAGCCCCTTTCCTAGCACCCATGACACCAGACGCCCAGCCCCTCCCTGTCACTCTGGACCCCAGACACCCGTCCCCCTCCCTGTTACCTGGGACCTCCAACCCCCTCCCTGGCACCCATGACCCATGACACCCGGCCTCTTCCCAACGTCCAAGATCTCCCTGGCTCCCATAACCACGACGCCCGGCCTCTTCCCTGGCAAATGGGACCCTCGACGCCCGACCCTCCCTGGAACCCGGGACCCTGACGCCCAGCCCCTCCCTTGCACCAGGAACACCCGATGTCCAGCCCATCCCCTTTCACTCGGGAACATGACGCCCGGCCTCCATCCTTGCACCAAGGACGTTGACGCCCGGCCCTTTCCCTGGCACCCGTGACCCCTGACACCCGGCCTCTTTTCTGGCACCCTGGACCCCAGATGCCCAGCCCCTTCCCTGGTACCCGGGACCCAAATCGCCCGGCTCCCTATTGGGCCCTGGGATCCCTGACGCGTGGACCCCTCTTTGAAACACGTGACCCCCGAAGCCCGGCCATTGCTGGCACCCAGACCCCTGACGCCTGACCCCTCCCTGGCACCCGGAAGACCCAACATCCTCCTGGGACCCGTGGCCCCGACGCCAGGCCCCTCCCTGTCTCTCAGGACCCCAGACGCCCAGGCCCCTCCTGGGCACCCGGGACCCCCATCACCCGGCCCCCTCCCTGTCACTCAGGACCCCTGATGCCCAGTCTCCTCCCTTGTAGCCGGTACCCCTGGTGCCGAGCCCCTTCCCTGGCACACAGGACCCTAGACACCTGGCCTCTCCCTGGCACCAGGGACACCTAACGACTGACCCCTTCCTAGCACCCATGAACCCTGATGCCCAGCCCCTCCCTGTCGGTGGAACCGCACACACCAGGCCCCTTTCTGGTACCCAGACCCCCATCGCCCAGGTCCCTCTGGGCCCCGTGACACCTGAAAACTTCCCTGACACCCGTTACCCGCAACGTCCTGCCCCCTCCCTGGCACCCATAACCCCTGAAACCTACCCCCCTCCTTGACACTTGGGAACCCTGAGTCCTGGCCTCCCCCAAGGCACACTGAAACCCCAACATCCAGTCCCTTCTCTGGTACCTGGGACCCCCATTGCCTGGCTCCCTATTTGGCCCCAGGATCCCTGACGCATGGAAACCTCCTTGAAACCCGTGACCCCCAAGCCCAACCATCCCTGGCACCCGGACCCCTGATGCCAGACACCTCCCTGGCACCTGGGACCCCCAACCCTGGGCCTGGCACCCGTGAACCATGGTGCCCAGCCTCTCCCTGTCTCTCAGGACCCCAGATGCCCAGCCCTCTCTCTGGCACCCGGATCATTGACTCCCGGGCTCTTCCCTGGTATCCGGGACCAATGACCCCTTCCCTGACACACGGTACTTCCGATGCCCAACCCTCCCTCGCACCCAGAACCCATGATGCCCAGCCCCTTCCCTGGCACCCAGGATGCCTATCGCCTGGCCCCTCCTGGACACCAAGGACCCCTGATGCACGGCCTCCTCCCTGGCACCCGTGACCCCTGACACCTGGCCCCCTTCTTGTCACCCTGGAATACTGATGCTCGCCCACCCCTGGCACACTGGACCCCTGATGCCGAGCCCTTCCCTGGTACCCCGGACCCCCATCACCCAGCTCCCTACTGGGCCCCGGGATCCCCGAAGCCTGGCACCCTCCTTGACACCTGTGACCCATGTCGCCCAGCCCACTCCCTGGCACCCAGTACCTTCGATGTCCAGGCCCTCTCTGGCACCTGGAACATCGACTCCCGGCCTCTTCCCTGGTACCCGGGAAACCTGACCCCTTCCCTGACACCTGGGACCCCTGACACCCGACCCCTCCCTGGCACCCAGGACACCCGATGTCTGGCCCCCTCTCTGGCACCCAGGACCCTCGATGCCCGGTCTCCTCCCTGGCACCCAGGAACCCCCGAAGCCCGGCCCCTCCCTATTACTTGGGACCACAGACACCCGGCCCCCTCCCTGACACCCGTGACCACCTATGTCCGGCCCCCTTCCTGGCAACTAGGACTCCCGCTGCCTGGCCCCTTCCCTGGCACCCCAAACCCTCCCTGCACCTGGGACCCTGACGCCCAGCGCCTCCATGGTACCTGGGACCCTGGACCCCTTCCCTGTCACTCGGGACCCCCGAGGTCTGGCCCCCTCCCTGGCACCTGGACCCTGACACCCAGCCCTTCCCTGGTACCCGGGACCCTCGACTCCCTCCCTGGCACCCATGACCCCAGACATCCGGCCCTCTCCCTGACACCCTAGACATTGACGCCGAGAAGCTCCCTGGTACCCAGAACCCCCAAAACCCTCCCTGGAACCCATGACCCCTAGTGCCTGGCCCACTCCCTGAACCCAAGACCCCGACGTCCAGACCCATCCCTGGCACCCTGGACGTTGACACCCGACCTCTTCCGAGGACCTGGGACCCTCAACACCCTCCCTGGCACCTGTGACCCAGTTGCCTAGCCCTCCCTGTCATTCGAGACCCCCAATATCCAGTCCCTTCCTGGAACCCCTGATCCCAGATGCCCAGCTCCTTCCCTGACGCCCAGCTCCTTCCATGGTACCCAGGACCCCCATCGCCCAGCCCCCTCCCCGTCTCTCCGGACACCTGATGCCTGACCTCCTCCCTTTCACCCTAGACCCCTGACGCAGGATGCCTTCCCTGGCACCAAGGAACCTCAATGCCCATCCCCTCTCTGGCACCTGGGACACCTGATGCCCATCCCCTCCCTGGCACCCGGGACCCCTGACTACTTCCTGGCACCCGGGACCACGTCGCCCGGCCCCCTTGCTGGCACTCAGGAACACTGGGCCCAGATCCTTCCCTGGCACCTGGGACTCTGACGCCTGGCCCCTCCCTGGCACCCAGGAACCCTGCCACCCGGCCCCTTCTGTGGCACCCAGGACCCACGAGGCTCAGCCGCCTCCCTGGCACCCAGGACTCCCACCACCTGGCCCCTTCCTGGCACCCAGGACCCACGTAGCCTGGCCCTCTCCCTGTACTCAGGACCCCAGAGGCCCTGCCTCTTCCCCGGCTTCCAGGATCCACGACGCCCAGCCTCTTCCCTGGTACCTGGGACCCAAATCGCCTGGCTCCCATCTGGAACCAGGGATCCCTGATGCCTGGACACCTCCATGAAACCCGTGACCCTGAAGCCCGGCCATCCATGATACCCAGACCCCTGATGCCTGACAACTCCCTGGCACCTGGGACCCCCAACCCCCTCCCTGGCACCCGTGAACCATGATGCCCGGCCCCTCCCTGTCTCTCAGGACCCCAGATGCCCAGCACCCTCCCTGGCACCTGGAACATTGACTCCCAGCCTCTTCCCTGGTACCCGGGAGCATGACCCCTTCCCTGACACACGGTACCCCCTATGCCTGGCCCCTCCCTCACACCTGGGACTCCTGATGCCCGGCCCCTTCCCTGGCACCCTGGCACCCTGGGTACCCCTTTCTTGGTACCCAGAACCCCTATCGCTAAGGTCCCTTCTGGGCTCCAGGATCCCCAACGCCTGGCCCCTCCTGGACACCAGGGACCCCTGATGCACGGCCTCCTCCCTGGCACCCGTGACCCCTGACACCTGGCCCCCTTCTTGTCACTCAGGAATACTGACGCTCCTCCACCCCTGGCACACTAGACCCCTGATGCCGAGCCCCTTCCCTGGTACCCCGGACCCCCATCACCCAGCTCCCTACTGGGCCCCGGGATCCCCGAAGCCTGGCACCCTCCTTGACACCTGTGACCCATGTCGCCCAGCCCACTCCCTGGCACCCAGGACCTTCGAAGCCCGGACCCTCCCTGGCACCTGGAACGTCAACTCCTGGCCTCTTCCCTGGTACCCGGGAAACCTGACCCATTCCATGACACTTGGGATCCCTGATGCAAGGCCCCCTCCCTGGCACCCGGGGCCACTGACCCCCTCCCTGGCACCCATGACCTCTAAGTCCAGCCTCCAGTCTGGCTCCCGTGACCCTCAAAGTCTGGCTCCCTCCCTGGTACCCCAGATTCCCAACACCTGGCCACTTCCCCAATGCCTAACACATTCCCCTGGTACCCAGGACCCACACCATCTGGCCCCTTACCAGGCACCCGGGACTCCCGATGCCTGGTCCCTCACTATCACTGGGGACCCCAGATGCCCCTTCTTATCACCCGGGAATACTGACACTCACCCACCCCTGGCACACTGGACACTCGCCCACCCCTGGCACCAGGGACCCATGATGCCCAGCCCTTCCCTGGCACCTGGGACTGTTGATGCCCGACCCTACCTGGCACAAGTGACTTCCGACTCCTGGCCCTCTATGTTACTTGGGACCACCAACTTCCGGCCCCCTCCCAGGCACCCGGGATCCCTGACAGGTGGCCCCTTCCCTGACGCCCAGCCCTTCCCTGGTACCTGGGACCCCCCATCGCCTGGCCCTCTCCCTGTCTCAGGAGACCCCAGAAGCCCAGGCCCTTCCTGGGCATCCGGGACACCAGACATCCAGCCCCACCCTGTCACTTGGGACCCCAGACGCCCAGCCCCCTCCTTGTTACCTGGGATGCCCGACCCCCTCCCTATTTCCAGGGATGCCCGACCCCCTCCCTGGCGCCCATGACCCCAGATGTCTGACCCCTTCCCCGAAACCCAGCATCTCCCTGGAACCCAAGAATCTGAGCCAGTCCTCTTTCCTTGCAACTAGGATCCTCGACCCAAGGCCCCTCCCTGGCACCTGGGACCCTGACACCCGGCCTCTTCCATGGCAACCAGGACCCTCAACGACCAGCCCCTACCTGGCACCCAGGACCCCTGACACTTGGCCCCTCCCTGCGACCCAGGACCCCTGATGTCTGGCCCCTCCCTGACACTTGTGACCCCTGATGCCCAGCCTCTTTTATGACACCCTGGACCCCAGATGCCCAGCCCTTTCCCTGGTACCCAAGACCCAAATCGCCCGGTTTCCTATTGGGCCCCAGGATCCCTAATGCGTGGACCCCTCCCTGAAACCCATGGCCCCTGAAGCCCAGTCGTCCCTGGCACCCAGACCCCTGATGCACGACCCTTCCTGGCACCCGGGGCCCCCAACCCCCTCCCTGGCACCCAAGACCCCCAACACCCTTCGGGGCACCCATGAACCCCGATGCCCGGCCCCTCCTTGTGAGTGGGACCACAGACACCCGGCCCCTTTCTGATACCCCAGACCCCTGATGCCCGGCCCCTTCCTTGGCATCCGGGACCTGTGATGACAGGCCCCTTTCCAGGTACCATGGACTCCCATCGCCAGGATCCCTGACACATGGACCTCTGAGTTTTCGACCTGAAAAATTTCCTGGCACCAGTTACCCCCAACATCTGGCCCCCTCCCTGGCACCCGTGACCCCTGACACCTGCCCCCCTCTTTGGCACCCGGGAACCCTGACGCCCAGCCTCCCCCCAGGCACACTGGAACCCCAACCCCCAGCCCCTACCCTGGTACCTGGGACCCCCATCGCCCGGCTCTACATTGGGCCCCAGATTCACTGAGACGTGGACCTTTCCTTGAAACCCGTGACCCCCGAAGCCTGGCCATCCCTGGCACCCGGACGCCTGATGCCCGACCCCTCCCTGGCACCTGGGAACCCCAACACCGTCCCTGGCACCCATGACCCATGATGCCCTGCCCCTCCCTGTCTCTCAGGACCCCAGACGACCAGCTCCCTCCCTGGCACCCAGAACATTGACTCCTGGCCTCCTCCCTGGTACCTGGGACCCATCACCCCTTCCCTGACAAGCGGTACCCCGACACCCAGCCCTCTTTCTGGCACCCAGGACCCTTGATGCCTGGTCCCTCCCTGGCACCTGGGAACCGGGAAGCCCGGCCCCTCCCTGTTACTTGGAACCACAGATACCCGGACCCCTCCCTGACACCCATGACCCCCTATATCTGGCCCCCTTCCTGGCACCCAGGACTCCTGCTGCCCGGCCCCTTCCCTGGCACTCTGGATCCCCAACACTGGCCCTTTCCCTGCACCTGGGACCCCTATGCCCAGCACCTCCCTGGCACCTAGGACCCTGGACCCCTTCCCTGTCACTCGGGACCCCCGAGGTCTGGCCCCTTCCCGGGCACCCGGACCCCAATGCCCAGCCCCTCCCTGGCACCCGGGTCCCTCGACACCCTCCATGGCACCTGTGACCCCAGACAACTGACATCCTCCCTGACACCCTAGATATTACCACCCCACCTCTTAAAAGCCTGGGACCCTCGACGCCCGGCAACGCCGTGGAACCCATGACCCCATGGCCACCCTGTCACTCAACACCCCTGATGTCTGGCCTTCTCCCTGGCACCCTTGATCCCCATCACCCAGCTCCTTCCCTGGTACCCAGAACCCCAATCACCCAGCCCCCTCCCTGTCTCTCTGTACCCCTGATGCCTGGTCTCCTCTCTTATACCCTGGACCGCTGATGCCCAGTGCCTTTCCTGGCACCAAGGACACTCTACATCCATCCCCTCCCTGGCACCTGGGACCCCCAACCACTTCCTGGCACCTGGGACGCACATCACCAACCCCCCTCTCTGGCACTCAGGAACACTGGACCCAGATCCTTCCCTGGCATCTGGGACCCCTGACGTCAAGCCCCTTTCCAGGTACCTGGGACCCCCATCGCCCAGTTCCCTCTGGGCCAGGGGACACCTGAAAACTCCCCTGACACCCATTACCCCCAACGTCCAGCCCACTCCCTGGCACCCATGACCACTGACACCTGCCCCCTCCTTGACACCCTGGAACTTGATGCCCATCAAGGCACACTGGAACCACAATGCCCAGCCCCTGCCCTATTACCAGGGACCCCCATCGCCCGGCTCCCTATTGGGCCCCAGGATCCCTGACACGTGGACCCCTCCTTGAAATCCGTGACCCACGAAGCCCGGCCATCCCTGGGGCCCAGACCCCTGATGCCTAACCCCTCCCTGGCACCCAGAAACCCCAATCCCCTCCCTAGCACCCGTAAACCATGAAGCCTGGCCCCTCAATGTGTCTCAGGGCCCCAGACGCCCAGCCCCCTTTCTGGCATCCTGAACATTGACTCCCTGTCTCTTCCCTGACACTCGGGACCCTAGATACCTTCCTGTTACTCAGGACCCCTGGGTCTGGCCCCGTCCCTGGCACCAGGACACCAACGCCCAGCCCCTCCCAGAACCTGGGACCCTCGACACCCTCCCTGGCACCCATGACACCAGACATCCAGTCCCCTCCCTGACACCCTAGAAGTTGACGCCCTGCCTCTTCCCTGGCACCCGGGACCCCTGACACCCGTACCCTCCCTGGCACCCATGACCTTGAAGTCTGGCCTCCAATCTGGCTCCCGTGACCCCCGAAGTCTGGCCCCCACCCTGGCACCCCAGACCACCAACACCCGGCCACTTCCCTGATGCCCGACACATTCCTTGGTACCCCGGACCCACACCATCTGGCCCCTTTCCAGGCACCTGGGACCTCCGATGTCTGCTCCTTCACTATCACTGGGGACCCGAGACGTCAGGCCCCATTACTGGCACCAGGGACCCATGATGCCCAGCCCCTGCCCTGGCACCTGGGACCGTTGATGCCTGGCCTTACCTGGCACCAGTGACTTCCGACGCCTGGCCCTCCATGTCACTTGGGACCTCCGACTTCCGGCCCCCTCCCAGGCACCCGGGATCCCTGACAGGCGGCCCCTTCCCTGACGCCCAGCCCTTCCCTGGTACCTGGGACCCCCATTGCCTGGCCCTCTCCCTGTCTCAGGGGACCCCAGAAGCCTGGGTCCCTCCTTATTACTTGGGACGCCCAACCCCCTCCCTGGTGCCCATGACCCCAGATGTCCGGCCCCTTCCCCGAAACCCAGCATCTCACTAGAACCCAAGAATCTGACTCCAGTCCTCTTCCCTTTTCAACTAGAATCCTCGACGCAAGGCCCCTCCCTGGCCCCCAGCACCCTGACACCCAGCCTCTTCCCTGGCAACCAGCACTCTCGACGACCAGCCCCTACCTGGCACCTACGACCCCTGATGCCCGGCCCCTCCCCTGCACCCGTGACCCCCAATGCCCAGCCTCTTTTCTGGCACCCTGGACCCCAGATACGCAGCCCATTCCCTGGTACCCGGGACCCAAATTTCCCGGCTCCTTATTGGGTCCCGGGATCCCTGACGCATAGACCCCTCCTTGAACCCATGACCCCCAAAGCCCAGCCGTCCCTGGCACCCAGGACCCCCAAAAACCTCCCTGGCACCTGTGGCCCCAATGCCAGGCCCCTCACTGTCTCTCAGGACCCCCAGACGCCCAGCCCCATCCTGGCAACCGAGATGCCTGACCACTTCCCTGTTACCAGGACCCCTGATGCCTGGCCCCTCTCTGGCACCCAGACCTCAACGCCTGACACCTCTCTGGCACCCAGGACACCCAACAACCTTCCTGGCACATGGGACCCTCGATGCCAGGCCATACCAGGACACCCGGGACCCACGACGCCCAGCCTCTTCTCTGGCACCCGGGACCGTCGACACCTGGTCCCTCACTGGCACCCAAGAACCCTGACACATTCCAGGGTACCTGTGACCCCAAATGTTTGGCCCCCTCCCTGAAACCTGGATCCACGGAGCCTGGCCCCTTCCCCGACACCCAGCCCCTCCATGGCACCCGGGACCCCTGATGCCCAAACACTCCCTGGCACCCAAGAACCCCGACCCCCTCCCTGGCACCAGTGACCTCCAACACCTGGCCCCTCCCTGGCACCCTGGACCCCTGATGCCCAGCCCCTTCCCTTGTACCCAAGACCCAAATCACCGGGCTCCTCCTGGGCCCAGGGATCCCTGACACCTGGACCTCTCCTTGAAACCCATGAAGCCCGACGTCCAGCTGCCTCCATGGCACCCGTGACTCCCAGCGCCCGGCCCCTCCCTGTCTCTCGGGACCCTAGATGCTCTGCTCCCTATTGGGCCTCAGGATCACTGACATGTGGACCCTTCCTTGAAACCCATGACCCCCAAAGCCTGGCTGTCCCTAGCACCCATGACCCATGACGCCCTGCCCCTCCCTGTCTCTCAGGATCCCAGATGCCCAGCCCTCTCTCTGGCACCCAGAACATTCACTCCCAGCCTCTTCCCTGGTACCTGGGACCCATCACCCCTTCCCTGACATGGGGTACCCCCGATGCCCAGCCCCCTCCCTGGCACCCAGGACCCTCGACACCTTGTCCCTCCCTGGCACCTGGGAACCAGGAAGCCTGGCCCCTCCCTGTTACTTGGATCCGCAGACACCCAGCCCCTTCCCTGATACCCATGACCCCCTATGTCCAGCCCCCTTCCTGGCACCCAGGACTCCCACTGCCCGATCCCTTCCCTGGCACCCTGGACCCTGAACACCCGGCCCCCTCCCTGTACCTGGGACCCCAACACCCAGCACCTCCCTGGCACCCGGGACTCTCGACCCCTTCCCTGTCACCCGGGACCCCCGAGGTCTGGCCCCCTCCCGGGCACCCGGACCCAGATGCCCAGCCCTTCCCTGGCACCTGGGACCCTCAAACCCCTCCCTTTCACCCGTGACCCCAGACATCCGGCCTCCTCCCTGACACCCTAGACATTGACGCCCCGCCTCTTCCCTGGCACCCTGGACCCTTGACGCCGGGCTCCTCCCTGGCACCCATGACCCTGTCATCTGGCCCACCCTATCACTCAAGACCCCCAATGTCTGGCCCCCTCCCTGGCAACCCTGATCCCCGTCGCCCAGCTCCTTCCATGACGCCCAGCTCCTACCCTGGTACCCAGGACCCCCATCGCCCAGCCACCTCCCTGTCTCTCTGGACCCCTGATGCCTGGCTTCCTCTCTTGCCACCTGGACCCCTGACGCCCGGCGCCTTCCCTGGCACCAAAGACACTCGACGCCCGTCCCCTCCCTGGCACCTGGGACTCCCGACCCCTTCCTGGCACCTGGGACCCATGTCGCCTGACCCCCTCACTGGTATTCAAGAACACTGGGCCCAAATCCTCCCCTGGCACCAGGAGCCCCGATGCCTGGCCCCTCACTGGCACCCGGGACCCCCAACCTATTCCCTGAGACCCAGGACTACTGATGTCTGGCCCCCTCCCTGGCACCCAGGACCCTCAATACCCGACCCCCTCCCTGACACCCAGAAACCCTGCCGCCCAGCCCCTCCCGTGGCACCCAGGACCCACGAGACTTGGCCACCTCTTTGGAACCCAGGACTCCCACCTCCTGACCCCTTCCATGTACCCAGGACCCTGACGCCAGGCACCTCCCTGGCACCTGGGACCACTGACCCACTCCCTGGCACCTATGACCTCGAAGTCCAGCCTCCAACCTGCTCCCATGACCCCCGAAGTCTGGCCCCCTCCCTGGCACCCCAGATCCCCAATGCCCAGCCCATTCCCCAACGCCCAACCCATTCCCTGGTACCTGGGACTCACAACATACAGCCCCTTCCTGGGTACCCGGGACTCCCGATGCCCTGCCCCTCACTGTCACTGGGGACCCCAGATACCAGGCCCCCTTACTGGCACTGGGAACCCAGACACCTGGCCCCTTCCCTTGCACCCAGGACCCTTGGCACCCAGCCCTTCCTGGCATCTGTGACTTCCGACGCCTGACCCTCATTGTCACTTGGGACCCCCGACTTCTAGCTCCCTCCCAGGCACCCGGGATCCCTGACACCCGGCCCCTTCCCTGACACTCAGCCCTTTCCTGGTACCTGGGACCCTCATCGCCTCACCCTCTCCCTGTCTCAGGGGACCCCAAAAGCCCGGGACACTCCTGGGCATCCAGGACACCTGATGTCCAGCCGCTCCCTTTCACTTGGTACCCCTGACGACTGGCCTCCTCCTTTGCACCCAGGACCCCTGACAACCAATCCCTTCCCTTGCACCAAAAATCCTCAACGACTGGCCCCTCCCTGGCACCCAGGATCCCTGCCGCCTGACCTCTCCCTGGCACCCAGGACACCAGACTCCATACCTGGCACCCATGAACCAAGATGCCCGGCCCCTTCCTGTACTCGGGACCCCAGACGCACTACCTCTTCTCTGGTACCCAGGACCCAAATTGCCTGGCTACCATCTGGGCCCAGGGATCCCTGTCGATTGGACCCCTCCTTGAAACCCATGACCTCTGATGCCCAGCTGTCCCTGGTACCCGGACCCCTGACACCCGACACCTCCCTGGCACCTGGGACCCCCAACCCCCTCCCTGGCACCCATGAACCATGACGCCTGTCCCCTCCCTGTCTCTCAGTACACCAGATGCCCAGCCTCCTACCTGGCACCTGGAACATTGACTCCCGGCCTCTTCCCTGGTACCTGGGACCATGACCCCTTCCCTGACACACGGTACCCCTGATGCCTGGCCCCTCCCTCACACCCGGAACCCTGACGCCCGGCCCCTTTCCTGTTACACAGGACCCCTATCGCTGGCTCCCTCCTGGGCTCCAGGATACCCAACACCTGGCCCCTCCTTAACACCAAGGACCCCTGATGCCCGGCCTCCTCACCCAGCTCCCTACTGGGCCCTGGGATCTCCAAAGCCTGGCCCCCTCCTTGACACCTGTGACCTATGTCACCCAGCCCCCTCCCTGGTACCCAGGACCTTCGATGTCTGGGCCCTCCCTGGCACCTGGAACGTTGACTCCCAGCCTCTTCCCTGGTACCCAGGAAACCTGACCCCTTCCCTGCCACCCAAGATCCCTGATGCCAGGCCCCCTCCCTGGCACCGAGGACCCTCAATGCATAGTCCCTCCCTGGCACTAGGGACCCTGACGCCTGACCCCTCCGTTGCACCCGGGACCCCAAACCCCTTCCCTGACACCCAGGACACCCGATGTCCGGCCCCCTCCCTGGCACCCAGGAACCCTGCCACCCGGCCCCTTCATGGCACCCAGGACCCATGAGGCTTGGCCGCCTCCCTGGCACCCAGGACTCCCACCACACAGCCCCTTCCCTGAAACTGGGACCCCGACGCTGGGCCCCTCCCTGGCACCGGGGACCACCGATCTCCTTGAAGTCCAGCCTCCACCCTCGCTCCTGTGACCTCCAAAGTCTGGCCCCCTCCCTGGCACCCCAGACCCCCAACACCCAGCCACTTCCCTGATGCCCAACCCCTCCCCTGGTACCCAGGACCCACACCATCTGGCCCCTTACCAGGCGTCCGGGACTCCCGATGCTTGGCACCTCACTGTCACTGGGGAACCCAGATGCCAGGCCCTCTTACTGGCACCGGGGACCTGTGATGCCCGGCCCCTTCCCTGGCACCTGGGACCCTTGACACCCGGCCCTCCCTGGCACCTGTGACTCCTGACGCTTGTCCCTCCATGTCACTTGGGACCACCGACTTCTGGCTCCCTCCCTGGGATCCCTGACACCCAGCCCCTTCCATGACGCCCAGCCCTTCCCTGGTACCTGGGACCCCCATTTGTCTGGCCCTCTCCCTGTCTCTGGGGACCGCAGAAGCCCGGGCCTCTCCTGGGCATCCGGTGCACCCAACATCCAGCCCCTCCCTTTCACTCGGGACCCCAGATGCCCGGCCCCCTCCCTGTTACCCGGGACGCCTGACCCCCTTCTTGGCACCCATGACACCAGACACCCGGCCACTTCCCTGACGCCCAGTATATCCCTGGAATGCAAGAATCTGATGCCTGGCCTCTTCCCTTGCAATTAGGACCCCTGATGCCAGGCCCCTCCCTGGCGCCTGGGACCCCTGATGCCCAAACCCTCCCTGGCACCGAAAACCCCCTCCCCCTCCCTGGCACTCGTGACCCCCAATGCCTGGCCCCTCCCTGTCACTCAGGACCCCAGATGCCCAGCATCTTCTCTGGCACCCTGGACCCCCGACACCCAGCCCCTTCCCTGGTACCTGGGACCCAAATCGCCCAGCTCCCTCCTGGGCCCAGGGATCTCTGATGCCTGGATCATCCGTCCTTGAAACCCATGACCCCTGACACCCGGCCATCCCTGGCACCCAGACCCTTGATTCCCAACCCCTCCCTGGCACCAGTGTCCCCCAACCCCCTCCCTGGCACTCATAGCCCTGATGCCAGCCCCCACCCCGTCTCTCAGGACCTCAGACACCCAGCCCCCTCCCTGGCAACTGAGATGCCTGACCACTTCCCTGTCACCAGGACCCCTGATGCTGGCCCCTCTCTGGCACCTGGACCTCAATGCCCAACACCTCCCTGGCACCCAGGACCCTCAACAACCTCCCTGGCACCCTTGACCCCCAATTCTTGGTCTCTCCCTGTCACTTGGGACCCCAGATGCTCAGCCTCCTCCCTGGCACCTGGAACCTCTGACCCCTTCCCTGGTATTCAGGACTCCCAATGCCTGGCCCCCTTCCTGGCACCCTGGACCCTTGACACCCATCCCCCCCCAGCACCCGGGACCCCTGACACCCAACCCTCCCTGGTACCCGGGATCCCTGACGCCCGGCCCCTTCCTTGGCACCCAGGACCTCCATCACCTGGCTCCCTCTTGGGCCCCAGAATTCCCAATGCCTGGCCCCTCCTTGACACCCAGGACCCCTGACTCCTGACCTCCTTCCTGACACCTGTGACCCCTGACGTCTGGCCCCCTCAATGGCACCCATGAACGCTGACACCTGGCCCCCTCCTTGTCATCCCGGAACCCTGACACTCAGCCTCTCCTGGCACCCTGGACCCCCAACGCCCAGCCCCTTCCCTGGTACCCGGGACCCCCATTGCCCGGCTCCCAGCTGGGCCCCAGGATCCTTGATTCCTGGCCCTTCCTTGACACCCAAGACCCCTGATGCCCAGCCTCCTCCCTGGCACCCTTGACCCCGGACGTTGGGCCTCCCTGTCTCTTGAGACACCTGACATCTGGCCCTTAACTGACACCCCTGATCCCGATGCCTGGCCCCTTCCTGATGCCCAGCCCTTTCCTTGGTACCCAGTACCCCCCTCGCCCAGCCCCGTCCATGTCTCTCGGGACCCAGGAAGCCCGGGCCAATCCTGGGCACCCAGGACCCCCAAAGTCTTTCCCCACCCTGTCAATCAGGGCCCCTGACGCCTGGCCTATTCCCTTGCACCGGAACCCCTGATGCCTGGCCCTTTCCTGGCACCTAGGATCTTGGATGCCTGTCTCCTCCCTGGCACCCAGGACCCCTGATGCCCATCCCCTCCCTGGCATCCAGCACCCTCAATGCCTGACCCATCCCTGGCACCCCGGACCCCTAGCCCCTTCCTTGGCACCTGTGACCCCTGATACCCGTCCCCTCCCTGTCACACAGGACCCCAGATGCCCAGCCCCCTACCTGGTACCCAGGACCCCTGACCTCTTCCCTGACACCCAGGGCCCTGGTCGCCTGTCCCTATCCCTTGCACTCAGAAACTCTGGGCCCAGATACTTCCCTGGCACCCAGGACTACCGACGCCCAATCCTCTCCATGGCACCCATGACCCCAGATGTACAGCCCCCTCCCTGGCACCCAGCACATTGCCTCTGGGCCTCTTCCCTAGCACCCAGGATCCCGACCCCCTCCCTGGCACACTTGACCCCAGATGTTGGCCTTCCCTGTCACTTGAGACACCCATCCAGCCCCTACCTGGCACCCCTGATCCTGGATGCCCAGCCCCTTCCCAATGCCCAGCCCTTTCCCTGGTACCTAGTACCCCCATTGCCCAGCCCCCTCCCAGTCTCTTGGGACCCCAGAAGCCCGGGCCAATCCTGGGCACCCAGGACCCCCGAAGTCTGGCCCCACCCTGTCACTTGGGACACCTGACACCTGGCCTGTTCCCTTTCACCGGGACCCCTGACACCCGACCCCTTCCCTGGCACTCAGGACCCTTGATGCCCATCCCCTCCCTGGCACCCAGAACCACTGATGCCCATCCCCCCTCAGCACCCAGGACCCCTGACACCCGACCCCTCCCTGGCACCTGTGACCCCAGATGCCCGGCCCCTCCCTGGCACTTGGAACCCATGATGCCCAGCCCCCTCCCTAGTACCCGGGACCCCTGACGCCCGGCCCTTTCACTGGCATCCAGGACCCTTGATGCCCGGCCCCTCCCTGGCACCCAGGACCCCCAAACCCCTCCCTGGCACGCATGACCACAGACACCCAGCCCCTCCCTGTCATTTGGGACCCATGATGCCCTGCCCCCTCCCTGGTACCTGTGACCCCTGATGCACGGCCCCTTCCCTGGCACCCAGGACCCTTGACGCCAGGCCCCTCCCTGGCACCCGGGACCCCCGAACCCCTCCCTGGCACCCGTGACCACCGACACCCAGCCCCTCCCTGTCACTTGGGACCCATGATGCCTTGCCCCCTCCCTGGAACCCGAGACCCCTCACCCCCTCCCTGGCACCCAGGACCTCCGACACCCAGCCCCTCCCTGTCACTAGGGACCCATGATGCCCTGCCCCCTCCCTGGTACCTGTGACCCCTGATGCATGGCCCCTTCCCTGGTACCCAGGACCCTCGACGCCCGGCCCCTCCATGGCACCTGGGACCCCCGAACCCCTCCCTGTCACTCGGGACCCCATATGCTCAGACTCCTCCCTGGCACCCTGGACCCCCTATGCCTAGCCCCTCCCTGGTACCCAGGACTCAAATCGCCTGGCTCCCTCCTGGGCCCAGGGATCCCTGACGCCTGGACACCACCTTGAAACCCATGACCCCTGACATCTGGCCTCCTCCAAGGCACCTGTGACCCCCAATACCTGGCCCTCCCTGGCACCCAGGACTCCTGAAGCCCGACCCTTCCCTGGCACCCAGGACCACCAACCCACTCCCTGGCACCTGTGACCCCTGACACCTGGTCCTCCCTGGCACTCAGGACCTCCAACCCCCTCCCTGGCAACCATGACCCCCGACTCCTGGCCCCTTCCTGTCTCTCAGGACCCCAGATGCCTGGCCCCCTCCCTGGTACCAGGGACCCCTGACGCCAGGCTCCTTCCCTGGCACCTGGGACCCCTGATGCACTCAACCTCCTTTCCTGGTACTTGGGACCCCCATCTCCCAGCTCCCTAATGGGCCCTGGGATCCCCGATGCCTGGTCCCCTCCTTGACACCCATCACCCCCAACACCTGGCCCCTCCCTGGCACTCAAGTCCCCAGACGCCTGGCCCCCTCCCTGCTTCCTGGGGCCCCTGACACCCAACCCCTTCCCTGGTACCCGGGACCCCTGACAACTGGCCCCCTCCCTGGCACTCCAGACTCCCAGTCCCTTCCCTGGTACCTGGGACCCCCATTGCCCAGCTCCTTTTGGGCACTGGGATCCCCAACATCTGGCCCCCTCCCTGGCACCTGGGACCCTCAACACCTGGCCCCCTTGACACCCGTGACCCCTGATGTCTGGCCCCTTCCCTGACTCCAAGGAACCCTGCCTCCTGGCCATTTCCCTGGCACCCAGGATCCCTGAAGCCTGGCCCCCTCTGTGGCATCTTGGACCCCCGATGCCCTGCCCCTCGCTGGCACCCGGGTCTGCCGACCACCTCCCTGGCACCAGTGACCCCTGACGCCCGGCCCCCTCCCTGCATCCAGGACCCCCGAAGCCTGGCCCTCTCCCTGGCATATTGGACCCCCAATGCCCGGCCCCTTCCCTGGTACCTGAGACCCCTATCACCTGGCTCACTCCTGGACCTGGTGACTCCTGATGCCTGGCCCCCTCCTTGACACCCAGGACTCCTGATGCTTGGCCTTCTCCCTTATACCCTGGACCCCTGACGCCCAGCCCCTTCCCTGGTACCAGGATCCAAATCGCCTGGCTCCCTCCTGGGCTGAGGAATCCCTGACGCCTGGACCCTTCCTTGAGACCCACGACACCCGACGTCCGGCTGCCTCTCTGGCACCCGTGACCCTGGATGCCTGGCCCTCCCTGGCACCCAGGGACCCCAACCCCTCGCTGGCACCTGTGACCCCAACACCCGGCCCCTCCCTGTCTCTCGGGACCCCAGATGCCCAGACCCCTTCCAGGACGCCCAACCCCTCCCTGGCACCCAGGACATCGATGCCCAGCCTCTTCCTTGGCACCTGGAACCCCTGATCCCTTCCCTGACACCTGTGACCCCCAACACCTGACCCCCTTGACACAAATGACCCCTGATGTCCGGCCCCTTCCCTGACACCAAGGAACCCTGCTGCCCGGCCATTTCCCTGGCACCCAGGACCCCCGAAGCCTGGCCCCCTCTATGTCATCTTGGACCCCCGATGCCCCACCCCTCACTGGCACCCGGGTCTGCCGACCACCTCCCTGGCATCAGTGACCCCTGACGTCTGGCCCCCTCCCTGGCATCCGGGACCCCTGATCCCTTCCCTGACACCTGTGACCCCTGATGCCCGACCCCTCCCTGGAACCCAGGACCCCCAACCCCTTCCCTGGCAACTGTGACCCCTGATGCCCGGCCCATCCCTGGAACCCTGGACCCCTGAGCCCCTCCCTGGCACCTGTGACACCCAATGCCCAACCCCTCCCTGGCATATGGGATGTCTACACCCGGCCTCTTCCCTGGAACCCAGGACCCCCAACCCCATCCCTGGCACCTGTGACCCCTGATGCCCAGCCCCCCCGGCACCTGGGACCCCTGATGCTTGGCCCCCCTAGCACCTGGGACCCCTGACCCCTTCCCAGACACTTTGACCCCCTATGCCTGGACCCCTCCCTGGCACCCAGGACCCTCAACACCCGACCCCCTCCCTGACACCCAGGAACCCTGCCGCCCAGCCCCTTCCATGGTACCCAGGACCCCTGATGCTTTGCCCCTCTCTGGCACCTGGGACCCTTGACCCCTTCCCAGACACTTCAACCCCCTATACCTGGACCCCTCCCTGGCACCCGTGACCACCGACACCCAGCCCCTCCCTGTCACTAGGGACCCATGATGCCCTGCCCCCTCCCTGGTACCTGTGACCCCTGATGCATGGCCCCTTCCCTGGTACCCAGGACCCTCGCCACCCGGCCCCCTCATGGCACCCAGGAGCCCTGAAGCCAGCCCCCTCCCTGGCACTTGGGACCCCCACCACCTGGCCCCTTACCTGCTTGCAGTGACTTCATGGCCCTGGAGCCATCCCAGGGCAGCTGTGTGGAGGCAGCCCTGTGTCCTCCTTCCTTGTTTCCTCCTTCCTTCTACGCCAGGACCTGATTCCCCTGAGGTTCTAAATATGTGAGCAGCAGGGTCTCCTCTAGGACACTGACCTCTCAGCACAGATGTTTCTGGAAGGTCTCACTCTGTTTTCTGTTTCCAGTAACACAGTAACATAGATTGGGTGAGGTAAAAGCCAAACTGTTATCTGACTTGGGGTTTTTGTCCAGGGTTTAGACAGGCAGGAGGATACTGTACTTTGACACTTGGGTATCACCTTAACCCTTACTGTTCCCTCAACAAGCTGCCATCTGTCTTTGTACTTTCAAAATAGAAATTTTGGCTATGTAAATTTATGAGTGTTTTAAAAATAAATTCTGTTCCATGAAAGCTTTCTCAATCTCAAAGATATATCTAGTTTACTAAGTTATTTGGAGATTATATTTAATATAGGAGCTTGTTTACTTTTGTTTGTTTTAAAATTTTCAAATATTGTTGGAGTTTGGTTGACAAAATTTGTGCATATTCAAGGTATGCAACCTGATATTTTGATATGTGGGGGCCTTTTGAAAAGTTATGGAGAGTTCACATTATCTTTTAATACCTTTTTGTACTGGAATAAACCCAGCCTTTTTTTAAAAAAAAAAAATGTATTTATTTTTTGAAGGTCAGAGTTACATAGCGAAGAAGAGGGAGAGAGGGAGAGAGGGAGGGAGGAAGGGAGAGAGAGAGAGAGAGAGAGAGAGAGAGAGAGGATTTACATCTGCTGGCTCACTCCCCAGATGGCTGCAATGGCTGGAGCTGTGCTGATCAGAAGCCAGAAGCCAGGAGCTTCTTCCAGGTCTCCCACATGGGTTCAGGGGCCCAGGGACTTGAGCCATCTTAAACTGCTTTCCCAGGCCATAGCAGAGAGCTGGATCAGAAATGGAGCAGCAGGGACTCAATCTGGTGCCCACAGGGGATGCTGGCGCTGCAGGCGGAGGCTTAACCTGCTACACCACAGTGCCGGCTCCTTAATCCCATTTTTTTTCATAACCAGTTTGGAGCCCTCTTTTACATGTACATTATGAAATGATTAGGATAATCTAACATATGCATCTCCTATCATCTCTAAGTTTTTAAGAAAATACAGAAGATATTACCAAGTTGTGAGTATATAATAGCATATTCATATAGTAATGGCGTTGAGTATTAAGATCTGGAATGGATAATTTATCTCATAACTGCAAATGTGTGCTCAGCTAACATTTTCCCATTTCCTTCACTCTCAGCCCTGAAAGCCACCACCTTGTTCTGTGATTAAGTGTGATTTTCTTAAAATCCACATGAGTGAGATTGTGTGGCATTTATCTTTCTGTGCCTTGTTTCAAATAGCCTCATGTTCACATTCATGTTTTTGGATCTATGTTTTGACAACATGCAGAATTTCCTGTTTTGTTGGATTATTTGTTTTTATCGACACTCAATAATTGTACATATTTATGGGGTGAAAAGTAATATTTGATACATGCACACATTTTAATGATCAAATTAGGATAATTGGAATCCATCACTTCATATATTCAAAATTTATTTGCAGTGTGAACATTCAAAAGTCTTTCTTCTAGCTATTTAGAAATATACAATATATTATAGTTGACAATTGTTACTCTACTGTGTAATAGAACACAGGAAAGGGGGCAGGTGCTGTGGCACAGTGGGTTAAATCTCCAGTCTGCAGTGCCAGCATCTCCATATGGAAGCCAGTTTGAGTCCCAGATGCTCCATTTCTGATCCAGCTCTAGGCTATGGCCTGGGAAAACAGTGGAGGATGGCCCAAGTCATTGGGCCCCTGCACCCACATGGGAGTCCCGGAAGAAGCTCCTGCCTCCTGGCTTCAGACCAGCACAGCTACAGCCATTGCAGCCAACTGGGGAGTGAACCAGTGGATGGAAGTCCTTTCTCTCTGGCTATACCTCTCTCTATATAACTCTTTTAAATAAATAAAATAAATCTTTTTTTAAAAAAAAAAGAACACAAGAAGGATTATTTTTACAATAAAGAAAAATAATTTTTCAATAAAAGTAAACCTTTCTGAGCTTTAATTAATTCAATTTTTAATTTTTTTATTTTAAGCATTTTTTGAGAAACCTAATTAACCTTGAAGAAACCAAAAATGATACATCTGTTATGAGCACTTATACATAAATATAGCTTATGAAGGATAAGAATATCCTCCTTTTAAAGCACTAAAACAAAGTAAATCTTTGAGAACAAGTTTTACTATTAACTCTCATAACCCAACTATTTGAGGACAGGAGTCCTGCATGGGAAATTAGTGCACAGCAACTCCTGTTGTTAATTTAACAATTAAAGCTCTTATGTATGTGGTCAGTGATCATCCAAGACGCTTGACATGCGCTGCCTACGCTGTGAAAGCCTTTTTTAAAAAAGATTTATTTTACTTATTTGAAAGACAGAGTTACAGAGAGAGGTAGAGACAGAGAGAGAGGTCTTCCATCTGGTTGTTCACTCCCCAGATGGCCACAACGGCCAGAGCTGTGCCAATCTGAAGGCAGGAGCCAGGAGCTTCTTCTGGGCCTCCCACATGGGTACAGGGGCCCAAGGACTTGGGCCATCCTCCACTGCTATCCCAGTCCATAGCAGAGAGCTGGATTGCAAGAGGAGCAGCTGGGACTAGAACCGGCGCCCATATGGGATGCTGGCATTTCAGGCCAGGGCTTTAACCCACTGCGCCACTTCACCAGCCCCAAGTGGAAGCCTTTTGAGTCCACTGACTCCTTCCATATTTAGACAAGGCCATGAGCAAAGTGGAAATTCTCCCCTCCTTTCAGAGAAAAATCCTTCCTTCTTTGATGACCACTTCTTTCCACTGGAGTCTCACCCAGGTAGGTCCTTCATGTAGGACACTTTTTGCCACAGTGTCATGGCATTCTATGTCTGAAATGCTCTCATGGGATTTTCAGCCAGACCAGAATGTGTTAAGGGCCACAGTGCTACTTAAAGTGATTGTCATTCTATGAGTCTGCTGTGTGGACTGCTTCCCATGTTGGAGCATTCACTCCTTTTTTATACTATTATTATTACCAAACAATTAATCCTGTTTATATAATCATTTTAACATATATTCCTCTCAATATGATCACTTTAACACTTAGACCTATCCATATGTTCACTTTAACACTTAAAGTGCTGTTTTCTTCACCTAGCTCAAGGGGATTTGGGGTCCCATGGCAAGTTTTTAAACTGTACCCTTAAAAGTAAGTCTGTAATAATGTATGGAGAACTATACAGCTTTACAGTTATAAACTTCATAATTTCACAATTACAACATTAGGAACCTAGTGATTCTTCCCACTGTGCCTGCCCTCCCATCCACACTCCCACCCCCTTCCTCCTCCCTCTCTTATTCCCACTCTTATTTTTTACTAACATTTATTTTCAATTAACATCCTACACATATGATTATCTCTATATTAAGTAAAAAGTTCAACAAATAGCATGGAAAAAAAACTGTTTCTCTACAGTCAAGACAAGGGCTGTACAAAGTCATTGCTTCTCAAAGTGTCAATTTAACATCTATAGCTTGCCTATTAGGTGCTCTATTAGTTACCATAGGTCAGGGAGAACATATGGTATTTATCCCTGTGGGATTGAATTATTTCACTAAGTGTGATGTTTTCCAGTGTCATTGATTTTGTTGCAAATGATTGGATTCTTTTACTACTGTGTAGTATTCTATGGTATACATATCACATAATTTCTTTATGCAGTCTTCAGTTGATGGGCATTTTATTGATTCAGTGTCTTGGCTGTTGTAATTGAACACAATAAACATAGGGGTGTAAATAACTCTTTCATATGCTGATTTCCTTTCCTTTGGGTAAATTCCCAAGAGTCGGCTGGCCGTGTCATATGGTGGGTCTATATTCAGATTTCTGAGGTATCTCCATACTGTCTTCCATAATGGCGTTGCTAGTTTACACTCCCATCAACAGAGGATTAGGGTGCCTTTTCTCCCACATCTTCACCAACATTTGCTGTTTGTTGATTTCTGTATGAAAGCCATTTTGACAGGGGTGAGGTGAAACCTCATTGTGGTTTTGATTTGAGTTTCCCTGATGGCTAGTGATCCTGAACATTTTTTCATGCGTCTATTGGTCATTTGGATTTCCATTTTGAAAAATGTCTGTTTAAACCTTCATGCATCCTTTAATTGAGTAGTTTGTATTGTTGTTGTTGAGCTTCTTGATCTCTCTACAGTCTGGTTATTAATCCTTTATCAGTTGTAGAGTATGCAAATTGTTTCTCCCATTCTGTTGGTTGCCTCTTCACTATGCTGAGTATTTCTTTTGCAGTACAGAAACTTCTCAATTTGATGTAATCCCATTTGTGAATTTTGACTTTGATTGCCTGTGCCTCTGGGTTCTTTTCCAAGAACTCTGTTCCTATGCCAATGTCTTGCAAGGTTTCCCCAATGTTCTCTAAGAATTTGATGCTATTAGGTCATAGAGGCAGATCTTTAGTCCATTTTTGAATGGATTTTTGTGTAAGGTGTAAGATAGAAGTACTACTTCATACTCCTGCATGTTGAAATCCAGATTTCCCCAGTACCATTTGTTGAAGAGACTGTCCTTGCTCCATGGATTGATTTTAGCTCTGTTGTCAAAGATAAGTTGGTTGTAGATTCTTGGATTGATTTCTTGTGTTTCTATGCCATTCCATTGTTCTATTCATCTGTTTTTCTATCAGTACCAGGCTATTTTTATTATTACTTTACTGGAGTATGTCTTAAAATCTGGTATTGTGATGCCTCCCACTTTGTTTTTGTTGTATAAGATTGCTTTACCTATTCAGGGTCTCCTATGTTTCCATAGGAATTTCAGTATCACTGTTTATATATCTGAGAAGAAGGTTCTTGATGTTTTGAGTGGTATTGCAATGATTCTGTAAATTGCTTTCAGTAGTATGGACATTTTCATGATATTGATTCTTCCAATTCATAAACAAGGAAGATTTTTCCCATTTTTTTTGTATCCTCTTCTATTTCTTTCTTTGATGTTTTATAATTCTCATTGTAGAGATCTTTGATGTCCTTGGTTAAATTTATTCCAAGCTATCTGATTTTTTTTTATTAATTTTTTGACAGGCAGAGTGGACAGTGAGAGAGAGAGACAGAGAGAAAGGTCTTCCTTTGCCGTTGGTTCACCCTCCAATGGCCGCCGCAGACGCGCGCGCTGCGGCTGGCGCACCGCGCTCGTCCGATGGCAGGAGCCAGGAGCCAGGTGCTTTTCCTGGTCTCCCCATGGGGTGCAGGGCCCAAGCACCTGGGCCATCCTCCACTGCACTCCCGGGCCACAGCAGAGGGCTGGCCTGGAAGAGGGGCAACCGGGACAGAATCCGGAGCCCCGACCGGGACTAGAACCCGGTGTGCCGGCGCCGCAAGGTGGAGGATTAGCCTGTTGAGCCACGGCGCCAGCCAAGCTATCTGATTTTTTGAGGCTATTGTGAATGGGATTAATCTTGGAAGTTCTTTCTTAGCCATGGCATTGTCTGTGTATACAAAGACTGTTGATTTTTGTGTATTGATTATATATCCAGCTACTTTGCCAAACTCTTCTATGAGTTCCGATAGTCTCTTAGTGGAGTCTTTTGGATCTACTATATACAGAATCATGTCATCTGAAAATAAGGATAGTTTGACTTCCTTCTTCCCAATGTATCCCTTTGATTTATTTTTCCTGCCTAATGGCTCTGGCTAGAACTTCCTGAACTATACTGAACAGCCATGGTGAGAGTGGGACTCCTTGTCTGGTTCTGGATAATGGTGGGGATGCTTTCAACTTATCCCCATTCAATATGATGCTGGCCATGGGTTTGTTATAAATTGCCATGGTTGTTGAGGGATGTTCCTTTTATACCCAATTTCTTGGAGTTTTCATCATGAAAGGGCATTGTATTTTATCAAATGCTTTCTATGAATCTGTTGATTTAATTATATGGTTTTTGTTCTTCAACTTGTTAACATGATGTATCACATTGATTAATTTGTGAATGTTGATTCATCACTGCATATCAGAGGTAAATCCCACTTTGTCCAGGAGAATGATCTTTCTGATATGTTGCTGGATTTGATTGTCTAGTATTTTGTTGAGGACTTTTGCATCTGTGTTCATCAGGGAAATTGGTCTGTAGTTCTCTTTCTCTGTTGTATCTTTTTCAGGTTTAGGAAGTATGGTGATGGTGGCCTTTTCTTTGTTTGGTGCATCTTTATTATTGATTCAATTTCTGCCTTCGTAATTGGTCTGTTTAGGTTTTCTATGTCTTCATGGCTCAATTTAGGTAGGTTGTACGTGTGGAGGAATCTGTCCATTTCTTTTGTGTTTCCCTGTTTTTTCACATACTGCTATTTATAGTAATTTCTGATTTCTTTTTTATTTTTGTGGTGTCTGTTGTTACATTTCCTTTTCAGCTCTAATTTTATTGATATGAGTCTTCTCTCTTCTTTTCGGTTAGTTTGGACCAGTAATGTGCCAATTTTGTTTGTTTGTTTTCAAAAAACCAGCTCTTCATTTTGCTGATCCTTTGTATACTTTTTTCAATTTTGTTTATTTCTTCTCTAATTTTAATGATTTCTTTACTTCTACTAGATTTGGGTTTGGTTTGCCTTTGTTTTTCTAGGTCTTTGTGATGCATTAATAGCTATTTTATTTGGTACCTTTATAATTTCTTAATGTAGGCTTCAATTGCTGTAAACTTTCCTTTTAGCAATGCTTTTGCTGTGTCCCATAATTTTGATATGTTATATCATCATCATTATCTTCACTAATTTCCAAAGATTTTATCTCTCTTTTGATTTCTTCAATGACCTACTGTTCATGCAGGAGCATTTTGTTCAGTCTCTGTGTGTTTCCATATGTGGTAGATATTCCTGAGTTGCTGACTTCCAACTTTATTCTATTGTAGTCAGAGAAGAGGCATGGTATGATTTTGATGTTCTTTATTTTGTTGGGACCTGCTTTATGACCTAGCATTTGGTCAGTCCTAGAGAAAGTTCATGGACTGGTGAGAAAAATGTTTATTCTGCAACTGTGGGGTGAAAAGATCTGTAGATATCTGTTAGATCCATTTGGTCTATAGTGTCAATCAAATTTGCTATTTCTTTGTTGATTTTTTTTTGACAGGCAGAGTAGACAGTGAATGTCCCGTCCTGTGGGACGTCAACTGGGGCCAAGTACCTAGAATGGGGAATGAAAGGGATAGGAGACACAAAGATGGCAGCAAGACATGTCCTGATCAAGCTATATTTTTTATTTTTCAACCACACATTTATATATCATAAAGGCAGGGTGTCGGGCAGAGGAAGGAGGGGCATTTAGGAGGGCAGGACATTGGGCAGGGGAAGGAAGGGGAGCTTATCTTGTAGCTGCAATGCTTGTGAAAGTAGGGGAAAGGTTACAAGTGCAAGTAAGGGAAAGGTTACAAGGTCTTAAGGCACAAGGTCACACAAGGTTGCGTTATGAGTACTCTCTGGTCTGGGCTGTTTTAGCTCTGCGTCAGTAGTTTTCCACTAAGAGGCCACATGCTGTGTGGTCCCCGACAAGTGAAAGAGACAGAGAGAAAGATCTTCCTTTTGCCATTGGTTCACCCCCCCAATGGCCACCGCGGCCGGTACACTGCAGCTGGTGTACCGCACTGATCTGAAGCCAGGAGCCAGGTGCTTCTCCTGGTCTCCCATGTGGGTGCAGGGCCCAAGGACTTGGTCCATCCTCCACTGCACTCCCAGGCCACAGTAGAGAGCTGGACTGGAAGAGGAGCAACCAGGACAGAATCCGGCTCCCTGACTGGGACTAGAACCTGGCGTGCCAGTGCCGCAGGCATAGGATTAACCTAGTGAGCTGCGGCACCGGCCTCCTTGTTGATTTTCTATCTCATTGATCTGTCCATTGCTGAAAGGGGTATTGAAGTCCTCCATTACTATGATATTGCAGTCTACGTATTCTTTTAGGTCTTTCAATATTTCCTTTAAATAGCCAGGTGCCCTGTAATTAGGTGTGTATACATTTATGGTAGTCATGTCTTCCTGTTGAATTAATCCTTAATCATTAAATAGTGACCTTCTTTGCCTCTTTTAATAGTTTTTGTGTTAAAGTCTATTTTCTCTGATATTAGGATGGCTACACCATGTATTTTTGGTTTCTGCTAGGATGCAGTATCTTTTTCCATCTTTTCATTTTCAGTTGATGTGTATCTTTATTGGTTAGATGTGTTTCTTGTTGGCCATAAATAGATGGATTTTGCCTTTTAAACTCTCCAGCTAGTCTGTGTCTTTTAACTGGAGGGTTGAGTCCATTTACATGCAAGGTGACTATAAGAAATGATTTGGGGTTGCACACAGCCTTGGTGCACAGCCCTGGTGGGCACCCCTCTGCGGGCAGATGAGGAAGCTCTGATAGGAGGGGAGGAAGAGGATGAAGACAAGGAGGAGAAGGTGGTAGGCAGTGAAAGCTGGGGACCCACTCCCCATGCCTTAGCCTCTCACCCCTCCCCCAGCCTTTCTCTTGCCACCTTCTCACATTATGGCTGGTGCCTCAGCTTTGTGTGAGGAGATGGTGTAGCCCCCAGCCCACTGAAGGAGGAGCTGGACACTTGTTTCATGGCTCCTAGCTGCACCCCCTACCCCTGGAGCAGAAACTCCCTCAGCTCATGCCTCCTGCATTTCCCAGCTGCTGGGGAAGCCTTGGCGCTGCCGGCACCATGAGTTAATAGCATCTCTCAAGCAATCTCTCAAGTGCTGCTGTGATGGTTTATAATTCCAAAAAGAAGCTGGTGGCTCTTCTGGGTTTAGCAGATTTCACATCTATCACCATGCAGGCAATAGCACATTCAGAACCATCAAGTTGTGATAAATTGTGCCATTTCTAAAGGGTTGAAATACAATCAAGCTACACAGACCTTCCACCAGTGGTGAGATACTAGACAGGTGTATGATCTCAACTTTGGCAGCAAAGAGGATGCCAGTGGCTTCCCAAGTGCCATGATGCATGCCTTAGAATCATTAAATTCACAAGAAAGAGGGCCAACATTGCCTAGACAAAATTCACAACTACCTGCCCAAGTTCAGAATGGCCCATCCCAACAAGAAATGGAAATTCAAAGACGGTAACTACAAGAACAGCAAAGACAAAAGGAGCTCCTGGAGTGGGAAAGCCTGTACTTCTAAGGCCTCATCAACAAGCACACCCAAACCAACAGGAAAACCTCGGGAAAGAACAAATACCATGAATGGCAGCAAGTCACCTGTCATTTCCAGACCAACATCCACACCCTCATCACAGCCCAGTGCCAATGGAGTCCTGACAAAAGGACTTTACTATAACAGACTGAAGCAGGATATTTTGGATGAAATGAGAAAAGAATTAGCAAAGCTAAAAGAATAACTTATTGATACAATCAGGCAGGAACTGAGCAAGGCAAATACTACATAGAGAAACAACCTATGGAGAGATAGGACTTTAGTCAGGAGAAAAACTATTCCTACGAACAAATGTTAACAACACACCAGCCTACATATTGTGAGCTGAAAGAACAAAGTAGAGACAGAAGGAGGGAAAAACCAACATATTCTGAAAGCCTTCAGACATTATGATTGGTAACAAGCCAGTTCCATCCTAGTTTGCTACTTTTTTTAACCTTTACAATAGGATGGAAAAGAGTTGGATGAGTGTTCCACCAAGCAAGATCATTGTGCATTGAAATATTTTCATGTGAAGATAAAATTGCACATTTTTCAACAATCCATTGGTAAATAAAGAGAAGAAAATCTTAAGAAGGTTTTTTTAAGAAAATAATGTTGGGGCCGGTGCTGTGGCACAGCAGATTAATGCCCTGGCCTGAAGCGCTGGCATCCCATATGGATTCCAGCTCCAGACCCGACTACTCCACTTCTGATCCCACTCTCTGGTGTGTCCTGGGAAAGCAGTAGAAGATGGCCCAAGTCCTTGGGCCCCTGAATCCATGTGGGAGACCTGGAAGAAGGGTCTGGCTCCTGGCTTCAGATAGGTACAGCTGTGGCCATTGTGGCCAATTTAGGAGTGAATCATCGAATGGAAGACCTCTCTCTCTCTCTCTCTCTCTCTCTCTCTCTCTCTCTGCCTCTCCTCCCTCTGTGTGACTCTGACTTTCAAATAAATAAATCTTTTTTAAAAAGAGAATACTGTTACTGATGAATTTAACAAATTATGCTATTGTATTGTAAACGTTTCTCTCAGGGTTGTCTTCCTATCATGTTTGTTAGTCATGAATAATTAAGATCAGCTCTATGTAGGTTAACATCATAAAATGCAGAGCAAACAATTAGATGTGCTTTTGAAGGGTGATGTTCATAATAAACTATATTAAAGGTGATTTGTCCAGTTTGAGGAATTTTAGAATGATAGAAGGTCTCTGAAGTAAGCCTTCATGCAATTTTGTAGATTAAAACATAAATTTCATCCAGAATTTAAAGATTTATATGTTTTCCTAAATTGTTGCAATGCTTTACCAAATCTATGACTTCTACATAACACAAAACAGTAGTCAAATGTAGATTTATTGTAGTTTTCAACCTTTTTTAGACTTATTCATGTGGACATTTTTATAACGTAATTACAATCATGACAAATTGAACTTTTTAAATTGCAGGCAGTAATGCATGTCATGGTAATATGTAGTGGCCTTTTCAAGGCCTAGTCCCAGGGAAGACATTTTGTAGAATACAAGAGAGTGGGAGGAAGGGAAGGAATAATTTTTTATTTAATTTCTGCACTATCTTTCTCAATTACCTGAATGAGTAATAATGAGGAATATTTTGTGACTTGAATTGGTAAACCTGCTAACGAAACCAAGTACATAATCTTTTACATCATGTCTTCACATCTCTGTATTGTAACTGCTAATTTCAATGGTCTGAAAGATGATCCTGAATGTCACGTGAGCCATAGCTCATTGTGGAACTCAAAAAGTTTGATCACTGAATTTGGCAGCTACTCTTACCTAGGTGCCCCTGCAGTTACACAGGTATGTGGGTGTTCTGACTATGAAGCTGCTTTTGAATTTCATTATGTTAACCCCCCCAAAAAAAACAATGATGGCAGCAATTAAGGTTACAGAAATTTTTAGAAAAAGGGAAACCAATGAAGATATCTGCAGATTTCTTTTATTGAATAAAGGAAAACTTAGGTGATGAGAAAAAGGAATTAGATTCTCTGCTTCAGTCCTGTTTGTGCTTGTTTGTGCATGTGTTGTGTGTATGTATTTCACTCCTACTTCTTGTCTTTGGAACTGGTAAGATTAAAATAGAGGAGAAAGCCCTGTAGGTTGTAATGATAGCTTTCTGGAAAATCTAGGAAATGAGAAATTCTCCAGATTCCCCATCTTGATTTATGCTTGACTTATTGTGTGCCATATTTGCATAGAAATCTTTGATTATCTGAAGTTTTACTAAAATGTTGAAAATTTATTATAGTCACATCTTACTGTTTAATTGATCTTTTTTTGACAGGCAGAGTGGACAGTGACAGAGACAGAGAGACAGAGAGAAAGTCTTCCTTTTGCCGTTGGTTCACCCTCCAATGGCCGCTGCAGCCGGCGCGCTGCGGCTGAATTGATCTTTATTCATTATTTTGTGACCTTCTTTGTCTCTTTTAACAATTTTTGTGTTAAGGTCTATTTTGGGCTGGCGCTGTGGCTCAATAGGCTAATCCTCCAATTGTGGCGCTGGCACACCAGGTTCTAGTCCCAGTCGGGGTGCCGGATTTTGTCCCGGTTGTCCCTCTTCCAGGCCAGCTCCCTGCTATGGCCCAGGAGTGCAGTAGAGGATGGCCCAAGTGCTTGGGCCGTACACCCGCATGGGAGACCAGGAGGAAGCACCTGGCTCCTGTCTTTGGATCAGTGTGGTGCGCCAGCCGCAGCGCGCTGGCCGCAGCAGCCATTGGGGGTTGAACCAACAGAAAAGGAAGACCTTTCTCTCTGTTTCTCTCTCTCACTGTCCACTCTGCCTGTCAAAAAAAAAAAAAAGGTCTATTTTGTCTGATATTAGGATAGCTATACCTGCTCTTTTTTGCATTATTTTAATTTGGAATATATTTTCTTTCTTTTCAGTTTCAGTCGGTGTGTATATTTGTTGGTGAGGTGTGTTTCCAATAGGCAGCAAATAGGCCTTTTTAAAATCCATTCAACCAGTTTATATGTTTTAATTTGAGAATTTAGGCCACTTACTAAGGCTCCTAATGCTAAAGAACAACTTGGCCCTGCTATTTTTCCATAAATATTCCTTTTGTTTGCTTTCTATTCTTTTGTACTTTTACTGGGGGAATTTCTGCCTTCATATTCTTTCATAATGATGACTATCTTTCTGTGTTTCTGTGTGTAGCACACTGGTAAGCATGTTTTGTAAAGCTGGATGAGTGATGACAAATTCTTTAAATTTCTGTTTGTTAAAGAAGGTCTTTTATTCACCTTCCTTCATATACGAGAGCTTTGCAGTGTACAGTATTCTGGTATTTCTTTTCCTAAGTGTTTCTTTTCTCATGACTTGCACTATGTCTTTTCTATCATATCCTGTGGAGTCTGATGAAAATTCAGCTGATTCTAGTTGGAGATCCTCTGAAAGTAATCTGGTGTTTCTCTCATTCACATTTTTGAATCTTTTGTTTATGTTTCACTGTGGAAAGTTTGACTGCAATGTGTCGTTGTGAAAATCTTTCCTGATCATTTCTATTTGGTGTTCTATGTGCTTTCTGTATTTGGACATTCCTTTCTTTATCCAAATTATGAAATTTTCTCTAATTATTTCAGGAAACAGTCTTTCTAATCTTTTCTCTCTACTCACCATCAGGAACTCCGAAGACCTCTACGTTGGGTCATTTGATAGCATTCCATAAATCTCCAACACTGCTTATACTTTTTCTAAATTCCTCTTTCTTTTTCTTTCTAATGTTACTGAACAATTTCCAAAGGTTTTTATTCTAGATTGGATATTCTTTCTCCTGCCTCACCATGTCTGTTAATGTTTTCCACTGTACTTTTTATTTGCTATATTAATTCTTAATTTGTGAGATTTCATTTTGATTTCTCTTCTAAATCTGAATTTTATGGGAAAAATTTTTATTCCTGTCATGTATATATTTCTTTAATTTGTGAATTTTCTTCTGAATACTTTGGAGTATTCCTGTGATTAATCTTTTATATTTTGTTTCTGGCATTTTATCAATCTTTTCATCTTCACATTCTAATATAAAAGGGTTGCAATCCTTTGGGGAGTCATGTTGTATTCCTTATTTTTTTTTGACAGGCAGAGTGGACAGTGAGAGAGAGAGACAGAGAGAAAGGTCTTCCTTTTGCCGTTGGTTCACCCTCCAATGGCTGCCGCGGCCGGCGCGCTGCGGCCGGCACACTGCGCTCATCCAATGGCAGGAGCCAGGTGACAGGTGCTTTTCCTGGTCTCCCATGGGGTGCAGGGCCCAAACACTTGGGCCATCCTCCACTGCACTCCCGAGCCACAGCAAAGAGCTGGCCTGGAAGAGGGGCAACCGGGACAAAATCCGGCGCCCCAACCAGGACTAGAACCCGGTGTGCCGGCGCTGCAAGGTGGAGGATTAGCCTGTTGAGCCACGGCGCCGGCCTCCTTATTATTTTTTTAAAGATTTTATTTATTTGAGAGGTATAATTACAGACAGAAAGAGGGCAAGACAGATAGAAATGTCTTTCATCTGTTGCTTCACCACGTGAATGGCCACAATGGTCAATACTGAGCCAATCCAAAGCCAGGAACCAGGAGCCTCTTCCAGGTCTGCTATACAGGAGCATGGGTCCAAACTCTTGGGCCATCTCACACTGTTTTTCTAGGCTACAAGCAGCGACCTGAATAAGAAGAGTACCTGGGGCATAAACTGGTGCCCATATGGGCCACTGGTGGAGGATTAGCCTACTATGCTACAGCACTGGTGTCAACTTCCTTATTTTTGTTTCTTTAATTTCTGCACTTATCTTTAGGCATTTGTGAAGATAATTGTTGGTTTTTACCTCTGATTGTTTTTAGCTTTGAACTATGCCTCTGTGATTTAGTGGGGTTTCTGCTGTTTCAGTAAGTATCCAGGGGATGTGTGCTGGGTGTGTCCAGGGAGTCAGTGTTAAAGGGTGGGTGGAGTATCCAGGGTGAAAATTTGGGCATTGTAGATCTCCTCTTATTAACAGAAAAGGGAGTATTCTTATCTCTGTAATCACACTCTCATTTCCTCCTTTCCAACGTGACCAATGCCCAGGTGTTAGCCCTCCGTGGGTGCAGTGCACATCCGCACTTTCACATGAACTGCAAAAACAAACTTGCAGTCCTCAATGTGAGCACATATACCACTGCAGTGACCCACCCCAGGCAGGCAGGGAGCTCTGAGCATGTGAAACTGCACAACATGATTGCCCTGAGAACCAGTCACCCCCTGCACCCTCTCAGCGCACTAGACTCCCACAGTCATGAGGTGTGAGCCCAAGAGCCACCACAGCTGCTACTTCTGTCCAAAAGCATGCCCTTCCTTTCTCATCTGGTTGCCAGGCACCATGATCGGGAATGGGGGAGAGAAGTGTCCCTTTTCTTCAATTGAGTGAGCAGGCTTCCTATTCCCCTCAGGGCTCTAGACTGAACTCAACGACAGTGTAGCCCTCTAGGCTGTCCCTCATTCTAAATCACCAGTGTCACAGTCCACTGCAGTCTGATCTCACCTTGCTCTCCAAGCTGGCACTTTCCCTGGCATTTTGCTCTGCTGCTGGGGTCATGTGCTGTGTCCATGCTCACTGCTGCGTATCTGCACCTTCTATGCAGATCCAAAAAATCTCTTCTGCAGAATCTCCAATGCAGTTTTTCCTCCAACTTTCCCTTGGTATACACTTTCTCTTCTTACTATTTTCTTTGTTCATTTGACAGGTAGAGTTATAGACAGTGAGAGAGGGACAGAAAGAAAGGTCTTCCCTCCGTTGGTTCATTCCCCAAATGGCCGCTATGGCTGGCGCTGTGCCAAACCAAAACCAGGAGCCAGGTGCTTCCTCCTGGTCTCCCATGCGGGTGCAGGGGCCTGAGCACTTGGGCCATCCTCCACTGTCCTCCTGGGCCACAGCAGAGAGCTGGCCTAGAAGAGGAGCAACCAGGACTAGAACCCGGTGCCCATATGGGATTCCAGTGCCACAGGCAGAGGATTAACCAAGTGAGCCACAGTGCAGCCCCTATTTTTTCATTTTTATTTATTTTTTTACAGGCAGAGTTAGACAGAGAGAGAGAGAGAGAGAGAGAGAGAGAGAGAGAGAGGTATTTTTTCCATTGGTTCACCCTCCAAGTGGCTGCTACGGCTGACAAGCTGCGCTGATCTGAAGCCAGGAACCAAGTGCGTCCTCTTGGTCTCCCATGTGGGTGCAAGGCCCAATGACCTGGGCCATCCTCCACTGCACTCCTGGGCCACAGCAGAGAGCTGGACTGGAAGAGGAGCAACTGGGACAGAATCTGGCACCCCAAAACCAGCCCCTATTTTTATTGTTTTCCCATAGCCTAGAGTAGCTTGTCCTTCTACCCTCTTGTAATCCAGAATTTCTTGAAAGGCTGATCTGGTGCTGGTGAATTCTTTTTTTGCTTATCTGGGAGATCCCTTATTTCTTATTTACTTCTTAAGGATAGCTTTGCTGCTTATATTCTCAGCTGGAAGATTTTTTTCAGACATTGAATACATCTGGACTGTAGGGTTTTGGCTAAGTTTTATGTTAGTCTAACTGGTTTTTCTTTTTACATAATTTGATACTTTACTGCTTTAAGGATTCTCTACTTGTCTTTATTTTTTTTTTACAATTTGACTTCAATATTCCTTGGAGAAGATCGTTTTGGGTTAATCTTTTTTAGGGACTTTTCTTCTTCCTGTATCCTGATATCCATGTCTATTTCAATACCTGGGAAATCTGCAACTACTATTTCATTTTATACTTACTCAATGTCTTTTACTCCTCAATCAGGAATCATTATTATATGAATATTTGGCCATTTAAACTGTTAAACCTGTGTTTCACATAAACTTTGTTCATTCTTTTTAATTATTTTCTCTCTATTTTTGTGTGACTGTGCTACTTCCAAAGCCTTGGCCAGATAAGAAATCCTCTCCTCCTTGATGTATTCTGCTTTTGAAACTCTCAATCATATTTTTATTTCACCGATTGAAGTTTTCATTTCCAGTATTTCTATTTTGTTCTTCTTAATGATTTCTACCTCTTTCATGAAATTTTCATTCATGTCATGCATTGCTCTGTTCATTTCTCTTGCATCACATGGAGCTTCCTTACAATCCCTACTTTGAGTTCTAGTTCTGGCATTTCATTGATTTTCCTTAGATGAGACTCTAATTCTGGAAAACTATTGTGTTCGTTTGGAGGTGTCATGTTATTTTGTCTCACTTTTACTTTGTTCCCACATTGATATATGTGCATCTTATGTAATAATCTCTTCTCTGTGGAGCAGGTTTAGATGGAATGTGGGGTATCACTTGACTTGTTTTGTCTTTGGTTCTATGTGAGGATTGTGTGATGTGTCTGGGTCCTTCCTGAGGTCCTGCTGAGAGAGTGCAACTAGTGCCCAGGCTTACAACACCAACATTCCTAGTCCCTGGACTGGGGGATGTGAACTGAACCAGGTCCAGTCCTACAGAATGAGTACAAGATATACAGATATATTGCAATGGAAGGTGTGGGTTCAGAGTGTAATGCAGGCTGTTCTTCCTTAGGTTCTACAGGGCTGATTCTAGTTGATTTGAGGAAATTAATACTACTTTTTACAGCTCTAGAGTTGCCAGATACCATGAAGTATGCAAGTCAGGTTTTGAGGACAGTGGTAGCCACCTGTCTGAAGCACAGTGATGTAGAGAGAGAACTCCAGATGTTACAAGGGCAAATTGCTCCAAAGTTTACAATAGAAACATCAGCCACCTCAGTTCTGCAAGGCACAGAAGAAACTGCCCCCAGTTCTCACAAGACATGAATGAGTGTTTTTTTTTTACTTGTACTCATATCTCTCAGCACAATGATCTCAGAGGTTCTGAGGACACTTCCTGATGTCAGACCCAGATATTTTAAGTGCTGCTGCTGTTGCTGTCCCCAAGTAGCTGAGGCGGAGCTCCTCTGGATCATATAGAGTGGGTGAACATAGCTTTTGGGCTTATGCCCAAAACTCCCACAGATGCAGGAGGAAAGACATCTGTTTTGCACCTTGCAAGTTGCCCTGGTTCTGACTCTTGTCACTTTTGGTAGCTGCAGAACAGAGATCAGCTGCATGGCCCTGAAAATCTGAATCTGGTCTTTTGCAGATGTAGGGGAGGCAAAAGAGATGAGGTGGCTTCTTAGAGCCAAACTGTTGCTCAGACCCCAGTTGGCACTCGGGATGAAGTTAACACCAGTGGGGCACAGAGAAACAAATTCTTACCATGGGAAGATGGTGATCCCCAGCTGGCAGCTGGCCACACCACACAGCTAGCTGCAGAAACGTCTCAGTCCTCTCTCCTCATGATGTTCCATGGAATCTCTCTTCTGTCTTGTCATTTCTCCACTGGAAACATCAGTCAGTTCCTTGGAAACATGTTCCTTTATTTTTCTCACGTCCTTCTGCAGCTGAAATCAGTGTGGCCATCTTTGATCCCATCTGTCAAATTCCAAAGTCTTGACTCAATGCAACACTTTAAAATTCCATAGTTCATAGTTTCATCTGAGACTTAAGGCAAATTCTTAACTATGGATCTGCAAAATTAAAAAGTAAAACTAGTCGTGTAATCCCAAGATACAATATGGAGATAAGCAAGATATACATTTTCACTCCAAATGGGAGAAAATAAAATGGGATTAATTGGACCAAGGCAGATGAAAATCCTGCAGGAAATACATTAAGTTCCAAACTTTTTTCTGTTATTCTGTGCACTTGGGGGCTGGGTTCTCCAAGCTTGGGTAGCCTCACCCATAATTACAGCCTCAGGTTTTGCTGTTCATGCTTCATTGTCACAGATGTGAGTCTCCTCTATCCAGCTGCACTAGGAACTACACTAGTGGAATCTCCTTGTAGTGACTATGGCCCTGGAACTGGGCACCCTGACTATCCAGTCCATCCTTTGAAATCTAAGTGGAAGCCTCTGTATATTCATGGATTTGTTGGACTTCACTAAATGGGAGCACTCCGAGGCTGCAAGCTGATGTCATTGTCTAGACTACCCTGATGCACTGCTTGCAGATTTTCTCAACATATGTCTCACATTGCTGACACCTCTACTGTTTTGTGACTTCCTCTGCAACTCCGTTAATATGGATTCACTGTGCGTTGCTCCATAGAGGGGCTCCTGCCATGAAGCACAGCTCTACCTGGCCTTGCAGGCCCCCCTTTGAAGTCTCAGTGGAAGTTTCTGTGACCCACAATCTCTTCAGCTCTGTATGCATCCAAAACCAGCACTACATGGACAATGCCAAGTCTGACACCAACAGATGACACACCTGCAACTCCTTCATAAAATTGCTCTGTCTTGGAAGATTTTTGAGACAAATCTTCACTTCTGTGACTTTGCTGTGGCAGTGATGGAAAAGGTGGCCTCAAAGGTCTCTGGGGTACTTTCTGGGTCTTTCTCCATTGTCTTGATTATTATAACATTATTTCCTTTTGTCTAAACTCACATCTTTAGCAAGAATTTCCTCATTTGCCTTTTCCTGTTTCAAACGGATCAGTGCTTTCTATTTCCTTCTTTGGCCAACCTAGAAATTTTCCAAGTATTTCTTCCCTGTTCCCTTGGGTTACTGATTCTTACAGTAAAATATACAAAGAATGGCCATTAACACCCATGCCACTTTTTGAATATTTTACTGCTTTGAAGTCTCCTCTGCCAAAAAAAAGGATCAGTCCAGTCTTTAAGTCAGCCTCACACAATCTCAGGACACCCAGTACAGTGAAGTTCTTTGCCACCATGTAACATGGGTAGTCTTCAGTTAGGTTCCCCATTGGAATCTCATTTCCATCTGAAATCTCATCAGTACGGCCTTTACTGTCCACATTTCTTCCAGCATCCTGGGATTCTGAGGCCCTATCAGACATCTATGCTTTCTCTATCCTTTCTCTAGCCTTCTCCAATCTCTTCCACCCCTTCCCATCAAGGCAATTTCAGAGGCTCCTCCACATATTCATGTACAGTTAATTATAATAACCCAACTTCTTGACACCAATTTTCTGAATTACCCCACTAGAGGAGTTTCTTTACGAAAAAAGTTTATTTCACCAATATGAAGTGGCCTCATAGTTATATGAGAATAGATATCTTAACTGTTAACCCAGGCTTTTGCCTGACCACAGAGTTAATGCTATAAAGGGGCATGATGTGGTGGACAGTGAGAACAGTATTTATAGCATAAACCAACCATTGTTTTGACATACTCAATTGTGATGTCATAAACCACCACTGTGATATCTTAAACATTGTGATGTCATAATGAATCATAATATAATAAAAAGCAATACCACAATGGTCATAAAACCATTGTGATGCCATAAATAATTAGGAGGAGACACACTGACAATTGTGATGTCTTAAATCAACCATTTTTGTCATAATCTACTATGATGTCATAAACCATCATTGTGATGTTTTAAATAATTGTGATGTCCTAAAAACTATTGTGATGCCATAGTCAATTATATTTTTTCCAAAAGCCATTGTGATGCCTTAAATATTGTGACGTAATAAGGTAAGATTGTGATGATCATTTTGTCATAATCAATTGTGATGTGATAAACCACCATTGTGATATCATAAAAAATACAGTGTGCTGTCATAATCGATTGTGAAGTCATAAGAATAATTGTTATGGGGTTGGCACTGTTGCATAGTGGGCTTAGCCTCCACGTCAGGGCCGGCATCCTATATGGGTGCCGTTTTGTATCCCAGCTGCTCCTCTTCTGAATCCAGTTCTCTACCTATGGCCTGGGAAAGTAGTGGAAGAAGATCCAAGTGCTTAGGCCCCTGCACCCACTTAGGAGACCTGGAAGAAGATCCTGGCTTCTGGCTTTGGATTGGCTCAACTCCACCCATTGCAGCCTTCTGGGGAGTGAACAAGCAGATGGAAGACCTCTCTCTTTGTCTCTCCCTCTCTTTATAACTCAACTTTTCCATTGAATAAATGAAATCTTTTTAAAATTATTTTAAAAAATCATTGTTATGTCACAAATTTACCTTTGTGATGTCATATGTTGAGGTTATGAAAATAAGTATGATATAAAATAATTGTTTTTTCACAATCTATTGTGAAGTCCTAAACTGCAATTGTAATGTCATAAACCTGAAATGCTGATGTCATAAACCTACATTGTGGTGTCATAGAAAACATGATGTCATAATCAATTGGAATTGATAAATCTACAACTGTGACATCATAACCAATGATGTCATAAGCCAATATTTTGGTATCATCTATTGTGATGTCATTAAAACCATTGTGATGTCATTAATTAGTAGTAGGATGCCATAAACCTACCATTGTAATATCTTAAGGCAACCATTGTGTTGTCACAATCAAATGTGATTTTTAAAAACCAATGGAACGTCATAAACAATATTATAAACAATTGTGGTGTCATAAACCACTACCATTATGATGCTATAATCAAGTGCGGTATCATAAACCACCATTATTATATTATGATTGTGATATCATTAAAGCCATTTGATGCCATACACCAATACTACCATGCCATATACCAAACATTGTGAAGTCATAGTGAGAAGTTATAAAATAACACATCATAAAACTACTATTGCAAATCATAATAAATCAGGATGTCATAAACCACCATTATGATATCATTTAATTTTGATGTCATAAATATTGCTATGCCATAAAACTATCTTTGAGATGTCATAGACAGACCATTACTTTATTATAATCATTTGTGAGGCCAAAAATCTGTTGGGGCCTGTGCTGTGCCATAGTGGATAAAGCCGCTGCCTGCAGTGCAGGCCTTATATGGGTGCCAGTTCAAGTCCTGGCTACCTCACTCCCAGTCCAGATCTCTGCTATGGCCTGGGAAGACAGTGGAAGATGGCCCAAATGCTTGAGCCCTTGCACCTGCGTGGGAGTCCTAGAGGAAGCTCCAGGCTTCTGGCTTTGGATTGGCCCAGCTTTGGATTGGCCCATTGTGGCCATCTGGGAAATGAACCAGTGGATATAAGACCTATCTCTGTCTCTCTTCCTCTGCCTTTCTGTTACTCTGCCTTTCACATAAATAGTTTTTTAAAATATACTGCTGTTGGTCTAGTATTATGCCATAGAGGGTTAAATAACTGCCTGTGACAATATCCCATGTAATGCCAGTGGAACTATCAGCTGCTCCTTTCTGTTCTAGCTCATTGCTAATGAACCCAGGAAAGCATAAAATGGCCCAAGTGCTCATGTGGGAGACTCACTTAAAGCTCTTGACTCCTCAGTATTTGGACTGGCCCAGCAATAGCTGTTGCAGCAGTTTGGGGACTGCACCAGCAGATGGAAGCTCTGTCTCTCTGCTTCCCCCTTCTCTCTCTGTAACTATCTTTCAAGTAAATTAATAAATATTTAATAAGGCTACCATGTGATGTTATAATCACCTGTGATATCATAACTGTCATGTCATAAACCATTGTTTACCATAATCAATTGTGAGGTCATAATAAATTGTGATATAAACCATTGTTTTATTAAAACAATTATGATTATTATGATATATACTATGTATACAATATACAATATATATGTATATATACAATATACAATAATATACAATTATTATGATGTTACAATCAATTGGTTCATGATAAACCCACCATTGTGAAACTATAAACCTACAACAATGATGTCATAATCAATTCTTTCATTAACCTGTCATTGTTCCAAGATGACCAATTGTGACATCAACTGTGATGCCAAATTAGTTGTCATATCATAAACCACCATTGTTATGTCATAAATCTACCATTGTGATGTTGTAAATCAACTATAGTTTTGTCATAATTGTGTTATCATAAATCATGATTGTGACGTGATAAGCAAAAATTTTGATGTCATAATAAATTGTGAGGTCCTAAAAATCATTGTGATGGCATAATTGTGACATAATTAAAACTAACATTATGCCAAAAACAGCATTGTGATGTCATTATCATTAAGACATTGTGATGTCAACATCAATTATAATGTCATTTAAAACCATTGTGATACTATAAATCTGTATTGTGATATCATAATCAATTATGAAGTTATAAAAAACACTGTGATATCTTTTTTTTTTTGACAGGCAGAGTGGACAGTGAGAGAGAGAGACAGAGAGAAAGGTCTTCCTTTGCCGTTGGGTCACTCTAATGGCCACTGAGGCCGGCGCACAGCACTGATCCGATGGCAGGAGCCAGGTGCTTCTCCTGGTCTCCCATGGGGTGCAGGGCCCAAGGACTTGGGCCATCCTCCACTGTACTCCCGGGCCACAGCAGAGAGCTGGCCTGGAAGAGGGGCAACCGGGACAGAATCCGGCGCCCCGACCGGGACTAGAACCCGGTGTGCCGGCGCCGCAAGGCGGAGGATTAGCCTGTTGAGCCACGGCGCCGGCGGCACTGTGATATCTTAAACCTACCATTATGACCTAATTATCAATTGTGATAACATAAAACAGCATTATCAGGTCATAAGTGTGTTGTCACAAAAACTATTGATATCAGAAACGAATATTGTCGTGCCATAAACCAACTATTGTGATGTTTTAAAACATTGTGTTTGCATAATCAATTATGGTGTCATAAAACATCACTGTTATATTGTAAATACACCATTGTATAATAAATTATGATATCATAAAACAGTCAGCTGGAGGCACACCATGCATTTTTGTTTAGAAGCATTCCTATGCTATTATTGTTCTTAACATAGAATTTGGAAGTTGGGGAGCTTTCCTATTCTCATTTTGTGAGGATACCCTTTGGTGCACTTACAGGATTAGCACTGAGTTGTGGAGGCAACAAAAAGCCAGTGGGGAGAAACCTGTTGACCCATATCAACAGGAAAAAAAGCATAGGAAGTGCACTCTCAGGGGAGAATTAGAAAATCCACACTAGGAATTCTACAAAGGAAGTATAATACCATGGACCTGTCTGGAAGGTGTGGACACAGAACAAACATGAACACAACACAGGACTGCAGCAGCTGAGAGCAGGAGCAGGTGGAAGCTTGGAGGCAGAGGTGAGACCAGACTGCAGAAACCCTTGTTTGTCAAGCCAGAGGGAGAACATGGTGTGAGTTGGGAATGCAGCTTTGGAGGCAAGTAGCTACTAGTGACTACTCACAGACTCAATGGAAGTAAAGAGGGCACATTTATCTCACCCCATTTTCCCCATAACAGGGCCTGCAGCCCAGCTGAGAAAGACAAAACATTAAAGGGAGAGAAGACATTAAAAATGGAAAATCCCCCATGTTCATGGATTGGAAGGATCAATATCATTAAAATATACATACTACTAAAAGAAATTTATAGATTCAATGCTATCCCAAGAAAAATGCCAATGACATTTTTTCAGATCCAAAAAAATCTGATAAAATTCATATGGAACCACAAGATATCTCAAATAGCTAAAGCAATCTTATACAGCAAAAATAAAGCCAGGGCAACACAATACCAGATTTCAAGACATACTACAGGGGCCGGTGCTGCAGCTCAGTAAGCTAATCCTCTGCCTGTGGTGCCGGCACACTGGGTTCTAGTCCCGGTTGGGGTGCCGGTTCTGTCCTGGTTGCTCCTTTCCAGTCCAGCTCTCTAATGTGGCCCAGGAAAGCAGTGGAGGATGGCCCAAGTGCTTGTGCCCTGCACCCACAAGGGAGACCAGGAGGAAGCACCTGGCTCCTGGCTTCAAATCAGTGCAGTGCACAGGCCGTAGTGGCCATTTAGGGGGTGAACCAATGGAAGGAAGACCTCGACCTCTCTCTCTCTCACTATCTAACTCTGCCTGTCAAAAAAACAAACAAACAAAAAAGACACACTACAGGACAATTAAAATCAAAACAGCCTGGTACTGGAACAAAAATAGATGGATAGCCAGTGGAACAGAATAGAAATTCAGGAAATCAATCCAAAATCTACAACCATCTTATCTTTGACAAAGAAACTAAAATCAATCCTTGAAATGAGGACAGTCTGTTCAATAAATGGTGTTGGGAAAACTGGATCTCTGTTTCAGAAGTATGAAATTAGACCCCTATCTTCCCCTTTACCCAAAAATCCACTCAAAATTGATCATATACCTAAATCTATGACCTGATGACATCAAATTACTACAGAACATTCAGGAATTCTATGAGACGTTGTAATAGGCAAAAGCTTCTTGGAAAAGACAGAAGCATAGGCAATCAAAGCCAAAATTATAACATGGGATTACATCCAGCTAAGAAGTTTAAAAGAAATACTCAGCAAAGTGAACAGGCAACTGACAGAGTGGGAGAAACTATTTGCAAACTATGCAATTGATAAAGGGTTAATATCCGGAATCTATACAGAATTTTTAAAAATTCAACAATAGAAAAACAAACAATCCAGTTAAGAAATCTTCAAAGGATTTGAACAGCCATTTTTCAAGAGAGGAAATTCAGATGACAATAGACACTTGAAAAAAAATGGTCAGATCACTAGCAATCAGAAAAATCTAAAACAAAACCACAAGTGAGGTCTACTTCACTCTGGTGAGAATGGCTCTCATACAGAAGTCAATGAACAACAAATGATGGTGAGAATGTGGGGAAAAAGGTACCTTGTTCCATTGTTAATGGGAATGTGCAGCCACTGTGGAAGACGATGTGCAGATACCTCAGAAATCTGAATATAAACCTACCATATGTTCCATCCATCCCACTCGAGAATTTACTCAACTGAAAAGACATCAGCATATGAGTTTTCTGTACCCCATGATTGTTGCAGCACAATTCACAATGGCTAAAATATGGAATCAACCCAGGTGTCCATCAATGGAAGCCTGAATAAATAAATTATAGATACACTTTTGAGTACTACTCAGCTCTAAAAAAGAGAAATCCATAAAATAGCAAAATCTTTTGCAGCAAAATGGACACAACTGGAAACCACTATATTTACAGAAATAAGCCAGTCCCCAAAAGACAGATACCAAAGATTTTCCCTGATCTGAGGTAACTAATATAGTACCTAAAATGAAATGTGTTGGAGTGAAATGGACATTTTGAGTTTCAATGATTGTTTATAGCCCTTGTCTCTTCTGTTGAGGAACAGTGACTTTTTTCTTCATATTATTTGTTGATCTCTTATACTCTAGATTTAACTTCATGATCATTAAGTAAACTGAAAATCAGACTTTGTCATAATTAAGAGCAGGAATGGGAGAGGCAGGTGGAAGAAGGTTTGCAGAATGGGCAAGAGGGAGGGTTGAGTGGAAAGTATCACTATGTTCCTACACTGTATATAATATGAAATACATGAAACTTGTATAACTGTAATAAAATTTTTAAAAAACTAGAAAAGAATAAGAAGACTATGAAGATGAAGAGGAGGGGAATGAAGAAGAAGGAACGGGGAAGGAGAAGGGCATCGGCATCTGGGAGTACTATGGGGCACTAGCTGAACCACACAGCTCCCAGGAAATGCAGAGGAAGATCACATGATGGAAGAACAGCAGCAAGGCTGTCTGCTGTAGGCAAGGGGAAAATAGTGTTTTAAAAGTGGAGAAAGGCATTCTCAGGGGAGAGTTGGAAAACCACAATGGAGATTCTGTTGAAGGAGGAGAGGTGTTGTAGGTCTGTGTGGAAGGTGCAGAGGCACATCAAACAGCACAGACACAAAAGCCCTGAGCTGGAGAAAGTGTCAGCTTTACAGAATAATGTGAATTCAGAATAAAGTGGACTATGACACTGGTGACATAGCCACAACAAGAGCTTAGAGGATGACACTGTCTTTGAGTCCAGACTAGAGCCCTGAAGGGCACAGGGCGCCTGCTCACTGAGACAAAAAAGAAAAGGGGCCTCTCTCTCACCATACTTCCTGCCCCCATAACAATGGCATTTGGCCACTGATGAGAGAGTTTGGGCACCATCTGATGTAAGTATGTAGTAGTTGCTGTAGGTTGTGTGTGCACCCAGGGCAGTCACCATCTTGTCAGCAGAGGCGACTGCAGCATCTCAGGTGCAACTGGAGGGGAACGTTGCCATCTTGTCAGTAGAGGCAAACACAACAGCTTCTGTGCATGGACCCAGAAATGGGTGGGGAGGGGCCATTCTGACATGAATACTGGCTGCAAACACTTGTATGTGACCAGCATGATTGTGAAATGAGTATAGCTGCAGACAGCAGGTATTGTGCACGCATGTGACCCAGGGATTTTACTAGGGGGAAAACCCACATTCCTCACTGACTTTGATTCTGGCTGAGGGGATTAAAAAGGCACTGGGCAACTACATACAGCTGTGAGGTGCCCCCAATCTCTCAAGATAACACAGGCTCTGGGCCCCAGGGGCTCAAACTGCCTAGGTGGCAGCTGGCTCTGGGAACATCTCAGCCTCCCTGTGGACATGACAGGCTAGGGGGCGGAGTGTTTCCTTGGTACTCTATGACTGTGGGAGTCCTGACTGCTGAGACTGTGAGAATTCTGACTGCATGAGAAGGCTCAGGGTGTTTCTGCATCTCTGAGCAATCACATTGTGGAGATCCACATGCTCAGAGTTCCCTGACTGCCTGGGGTATGCCATTGCAGCATGATCCATGTTCACAGTGAAGACTACACAGATCTTTTGTGCAGGTAATGCAGAAGTATAGATGAGTGCTACATCCACCAAGGGTTAACACTCAGGCACTGCTCACCTTGTAAGGGAAAAGCTGGAGATTGTGTCCACAGTGACCATACCTCCCTTATGTTAACAAGAGAACAACACACCCAACTTGTGTATCACCCACAGTGTATCCCACCGTGGAACACTGACCAGAGCTCTCTAGCCACACCCAGAACAAATTCCTCATTAACATTGCAAGAGCAGATGTTCCACTAAGCCACAGAGGCATTCTTCAGAGAAAAGCAATCAGAGAGGAAAAAAAACGAGTATCTCCACAAATGCCTAAAAATAAATGCAAAAATTCAAGAAACAAGATTAAGAAAGACAACATGACACCCTCTAAGGAGCCCATAAACACCTCAATACTAGATTATGAAGATGAAGAGACTGATAAAATTTCTCAAATGTAATTCACAAGATTAATAGGATTACTCATAATCAATAGGAAGAAAATCCATGATTTAAGAAACCCATAAGGAAGAATGAAATTTTTCTCATGAAATAAGGGTTTTAAAGAGAAATCAAAATGAATTATTAGAAATAAAGAACTCAATTGTGAAATAAGAAAATTGGGAAACAGAATTGATAAGGCAAAAGAAAGAATGTCTGTGCTAGAAGACAAATTTTAGGAAATTGTTCAATCAGACCAAAAACAAAAAAAGAAGAAATTAGAAAAATTAAAAACAGTATTAGAGATTTATGGGATCCTATCAAATGACCCAACATACAGGTCCTAGGAGTTCCTGATGGCATGGAAAGAGAATGGACTGGAAAGCCCATTTGATGAAATAATTATAGAAAATTTCCCAAGTTTGGAGAAAAAAAAAAGTTGTGCAAGTACAGAAATCACCTAGAACTAATAGATATGACCAGAAAAGATCTTCACCACAATGCACTGCAGTCAAACTCTGCACAGTAAAACATAAAGAAAAGAACCTAAATTGTGCTCGAGAGAAATGCAAGATTACTTTCAGGGGATTCCCAGTTAGACTCATACTTGACTTCTTAGAAACCCTAGGTAGGAGAAAATGACGAGATACAGTCCAAGTCTTAAGAGAAAAAAATGTCAACCCAAAATACTATACCCTGAAAAGCACCCATTTATGGATTAAAGAACTTATAACCAGTATCTGGCCTTACAAAAGATACTTCCATTGGTTCACCCTCCAAGTGGCCGCCATGGCCAGCGCTGTGCCAATCCGAAGCCAGGAGCCAGGTGCCTCCTTCTGGTCTCCGACGCAGGTGCCGGGCCCAAGCATTTGGGCCATCCTCCAATGCACTCCTGGGCCACAGCAGAGAGTTGGACTGGAAGAGGAGCAACCGGGACAGAATCCGGCACCCCAACCGGGACTAGAACCTGGTGTGCCAGTGCTGCAGATGGAGGATTAGCCTAGTGAGCCATGGAACCAGCCTATTCATTTGTTTTTTTTTTTTTAAAAAAGCTTTTTATTTTTTTATTTGAAAGTTACAGAGAGAGTTAGAGACAGAGTAAGATCTTTCATGCACTGGTTCACTTTCTAGATGGCCGCAATGGCCAGAGCTGTGCCCATCCGAAGCCAGGAGCCAGAAGCTTCTTCCAGGTCTCCCCCAAGGGTGTAGAGGCCCAAGGACTTGAGCCATCTTCCACTGCCTTCCCAGGCCACAGCAGAGAGCTGGGTTGGAAGTGGAGCAGATGGGACTAGAATCGGCACCCATATGGGATGCCAGTGCTGCAGGCCAGGGCTTTAACCTGCTGTACCACAGCGCTGGCCCCTATTTCCATTTATTTCATGATCATTTATTTGTAAGTTTCAGTGTTTAGATATTTTATTTCCTTGGTTAATTTTATTCCTAAGTACTTTATTCCTTTTGATACTATTGAAAATTCAATTGTTCTCTTTATTTCCGTTCAATTTATTTTTATTTTTTAAAATATTTTACTTTAATAAGGTGAGCAAATTTATGTATTTCATATATACAGATTTAGGAGCTGAGTGATACTTCCCACTCTGCCCTCTCTCCTACCCATGTTTCCAACCTCCCTCATTCCTCCTATCTTATTTTTTCTTTCAAATTTCACAACAACATACTTTCAGTTTATGTTATAATCCCAAGCTTAACCCTCCACTAAGTAAAGAATTCAACAAATACTCAGTCAGAAATACCACTGTTTCTTAAGAGTATAGACAAGGACTATAAAAAATCAGATCTTAAAATGCCCATTTCATTCATTTATATTACATTTTTGTACTCTGTATATTAGTTACCATACATCAGGGAAAATACAGGGTATCTGTCTATTTGGAGACTGATTTATTTCACTAAATATAATGGTTTCCAGTTCCATTCATTTTATTGCAAGAGACAGGATTTCATTATTTTTATGACTGAGTAGTATTCTATACTCTGTGTATAGTAGTATTCTATACTCTGTGTATATACTCTGTGTATCACATTTCCTTTATCCAGTCAACAGACTATTGACATCTGTGTCAATTCAACATTTTAGCTATTTTGAATGATGCAATAGACATGGAGATAAACATAACATTTTCATGTGCTGATTCCATTTCCTTTAGTGAAATTCCCAGGAGTGGGATGTCTGGGTCATGTAGCAGATAAATTGTCAGATTTCTGAGAAATCTCCAGAATGTCTTTTTAAACATTGGTTGTACTAGTTTGCATTCCCATTGACAGTGTATTAGAGTACCCTTTGCCACACATCCTAGCCAAAATTTATTTTTTAAATGTTGGTCTGTAGCTGTTATAACTGGGATGAGGTGACATCCTATTGTTATTTTTTAAAGATTTATTTATTTATTTGAAAGAATTACATAGAAGGAGAGGCAGAGGCATAGAGAGAATCTTGTATCCAGTGGTTCACTCCCCAAATAGCTGCAATGATCAGGGCTTGGCCAGGCCAATGGCAGAGGCTAGGAGCTTCATCTGGACCTCCCACATGGTGAAGTCCCGGACTTTGGCGATTTTCTATTGCTTTTCCAGTTGCATTAGCAGAGATCTGGATCAGAAGTGGAGCATCCAGGACCCAAACTGGCATCCACAGGGATGCTAACAGTGCAGACAGTGGCTTTACATGTTACACCACAGCACCAACCTCTCATTGTGGGTGTTTTTTTTAAAGATTTTGTTTATTTATTTGCAAGTCAGAGTTACACAGAGAGGAGAGGCAGAGGGGTAGAGAGGGAGAGAGAGAAAGGGAGAGAGAAAGAGTGAGAGAGAGAGAGAGAGAGAGGTCCTCCATTTGATGGTTAATTCCCCAACTGGCTGCAACAGCCAGAGCTACACCAATCCGAAGCCAGGAGCCAGGAGTTTCTTCCTGGTCTCCCATGTGGGTGCAGGGGCCCAAGGACTTGGGCTATCTTCCACTGCTTTCCCAGGCCATAGCAGAGAGCTGGATTGGAAGTGGAGCAGCCGGTTCTCGACTGGCGCCCATATGGGATGCTGATGCTTCAGGCCATGGCTTCAACCCACTGTGCCATAGCGCCAGCCCCTCATTGTGGTTTTAATTTGCATTTCCCAGATGGCTATTGGCCACCTGAATTCCATGCTTTGAAAAATTCCTGTTCGTGGCCGGCGCCGTGGCTCAACAGGCTAATCCTCCTCCTTGCGGCGCCGGCACACCGGGTTCTAGTCCCGGTCGGGGCACCGGATTCTGTCCCGGTTTCCCCTCTTCCAGGCCAGCCCTCTGCTGTGGCCCAGGAGTGCAGTGGAGGATGGCCCAGGTGCTTGGGCCCTGCACCCCATGGGGAGACCAGGAAAAGCACCTGGCTCCTGGCTCCTGCCATCGGACGAGCGCGGTGCGCCGGCCGCAGCGCGCCGTCTGCGGCGGCCATTGGAGGGTGAACCAACGGCAAAAGGAAGACCTTTCTCTCTGTCTCTCTCTCTCACTGTCCACTCTGCCTGTCAAAAAAAAAAAAAAAGAAAAATTCCTGTTCGTGTCCTATGCCCATTTTTTAACTGAATTGTTTACTTCATTGCTGAATTTCTTGAGCTGTTAATAAATTCTCAATAGTATTCCTTCATTCACATATAATTCACAAATAATTTTTCCCATTCTGTTGATTGCCTCTTCACTTACTTAAGTGTTTCCTTTGCAGTTAGGAAACTTCTTAGCTTAATGTAATCCCATTCGTCTACTCTTTGCTTTTATTGCCTGTGTGTCTGGGTTCTTTTCCAAGAAATCTTTGGCTCTGCTGATGTCTTGCAGAGTTTCACCAACATTTATTTACCTCTCATGATTTGATTTTAGATCTTTAATCCATTTTGAGTTGATTATTGTTTAAAGCGTAAGGTAGGGAATCTTGTGTCATGTTTCTGTATGCATAGATCTAATTTTCCCAGTTTCATTTGTTGAAGAGGCTGCCCATTCTCTGAGAATTGATTGTAACTCATTTGTGAAAGATTAGTTCATTGTAAATATGTGCTGGTATTAGTTTTTCCAATCCAAGAATATGGAAGATTTTTCTATTTTTTTATTCTACTTTTTTCTTTCTTTCATGCTTCATAATTTTTTCATAGACACCTTTTACCTGCATAAATTTATTTCAAGTTGTTTTAAGCTTTTTGTAGCTATTGTGATTGGGATTGATCTTACAATTTCTTTTTCGGGGCCAGTGCTGTGGTGCAGTGGATTAACACCTTGGCCTGAAGTGCTGGCATCCCATATGGACGCTGGTTCGAGACTCGGCTGCTCCACTTCCAATCCAACTCTCTCTGCTGTGGCCTGGGAAAGCAGTAGAAGATGGCCCAGGTCCTTGGGTCCCCACACCCGTGTGGGAGACCCAGAGGAAGCTCCTGGTTCCTGGCTTTGGATTGGCACAGCTCCAGCTGTTGTGGCCATCAGGGGAGTGAACCATCATACAGAAGACCTCTCTCTCTCTCTCTCTCTCTCTCTCTCTGCCTCTCCTCTCTCTGTGTAACTCTGACTTTCAAATAAATAAATAAATCTTAAAAAACAAAAAACAAAAAAAAAAAACAAGTTCTTTCACAATCATGGCATTGTGTCTGTATAGAAAATCTATTGGTTTTTCTGTATTAATTTTATATCCTTCAACTTCACCAAACTCTAATGGGTTCCAATAGTCTCTTAGTGGAGTATTTTGGTTCCCCTATACATAGATACATGCTATATGCAAACAGTGATAATTTGACTTCCCACTTTTCAGTTTGTATCCCTTTGATTTTTTTTCTTTCCTAGTGGCTATGGCTAACATTTCTGAGAGTATTTTGAATGGCAGTGGTGAAAGTGATTATCTTTGGCTCTGCATCTTAATGTAAATGCTTTCAACATCTCCACATTCGGTGTGACGCTGGCTGTGAGTTTGCTATTATTGCCTTGATTGTTTTGAAGAATGTTTTTTCCCTACCCAACTGCTTAATGTTCTCATCATGACAGAATTTTTTTTAAAAAAAATTTTATTTGATAGGATATTTACAAACAGAGAGAGGGGGAGAGAGAGAGAGTTCTTCCATCTACCACTTAACTCCCAAAATGGCTGCTTTGGTCAGAGCTGAGCCAATAGAAAATGAGGAGACAGCAGTTTATTCCAGATCTCCCATGTGAGTGCAGAGGCCCAAACACTTGGGACATCTTTCTTTGTTTTCCCAGGTGTATTAGCAGATAGTGGGGTCAGATGTGGATCAGCTGGGATCAAACTGGCACCTATATGGAATGCTGGCACCACAGGTTGAGGCTTAACCTACTACACCATTGTGCTGGCCCCAGGATGTTGTATTTTATCAACTGCTTTCTCTGTATCTATTGAGATAATCATATAGTTTTCATTCTTTGTAAATGTGATATATCACATTTATTGATATGAGAATGTTTAGCCTTCCCACTTGGTCCAGATGAATGATCTTTGTGATGTGCTATCAGATTAAATTAGCTAGTATTTTGTTGAGTATTTATGCTTCTACATTCATCAGTGATATTGGTATATAGTTATCTTTTTTTGTTGTGCCTTTTTCTGATTATGAAAGTAAGTTGAAGCTGGCCTCATAGAAGGAGATATGGAGGACTCCCTCTCTTTCTTTTTTTTAAATAGTATCAGCACAATGAGAATTAATTCTTCAAAGTCTTTTAAAATTCAGTAGTTAAGCCATCTAATCCTACTTTTTTTCTTGGGAGGTCCTTTATTACTGATTCAATCTGCATCTTGTTTATTTGTCTGTTAAGGTTTTCAATGTTGTACTATATATTATATAGTATTTATATAATATAATATATAATATATTTACATATATTTTATATAATTATAATTATATATACAATTATTTACATTTATTATAGTCACATCTTTATTTGAATTGATCCCTTAATCATTTTACATAGTGACCTTCTCCATCTCTTCTAAGAGTTTTTGTGTTAAAATATATTTTGTTTGATATGAGCATGGCACCACCTGTCTTTTTTTACTATCCATTAGCATGAAATATCTTTTTTCATCCTTTACTTTCAGTGTGTGGGTTCTCTGCTGGTGAGATATGTTTCTTTTAGGGAGTAAGTAAATGGATCTTGTTTTTTAATCCATTCACCTACTCTATCTTTCAACTTTACAGTTGAGGCCATTTGCATTCAAGTTTACTATGGATGTATAAAATGACATGGCTCAATAAACATTCCTATAAGACATTTAAAAAATAATTAATTCCAATTTTTCTCAAGCTATTCTAAACAGTTAAAAGGGAGGGAAACAATTAAAAGGGAGAGAATCCTCCCAAGCTCTTTCTGTGAAGCCTGCATTACCTTAATTCCTAAATATGAAAGATACAACAGAAAGTTTACCATAGACCAATATCCCTAATGAACATAGATGCCAAAATCTTCAACAAAATATTAGCTAATCAAATCCAACAATACATCAGAAAGATCATTCACCTGGACCATATGGGATTTTCCTCTGATATGCAGGGAGGGTTTAGCATTCACAAATCAATAAATGTGATTCATCACATAAACAAACTGAAAAACAAAAACCATGAGATTATCTCAATAGATATAAAGAAAGCATTTCATTAAACACAACATAATTTCATGATGAAAAATTAAGCAAATTGGGTACAGAAAGAACATTCCTCAACATAACTAAGGCATTTTATGGCAAACCTTTGGCCTACATTTTATTGAACTGAGAAAAGTGGGAAACATTCTCCCTAATATCCAGAACCAACAAGATGCCTACATTCACCACTGCTATTCAGTATTGTCCTGGAAGTTTCAGCCAGAGTCATTAGGCAATAAAATAAACCAGAGGGCTACATATTAAAAAGGAGGATGTCAGATTATCCCTTTTTTTAAAAAAAAATGATTCTATAAATACAAGATCCAAAAAATTCTACTAAAAGTAGAATGTCCTTATGTACTAAAGATGGTGGAGGGGCTATGGACACTCCAACCCTGCCCAGGCTCCAACTCCAGGAGGACCATAAAATGATGCAGTACCAGCAGCTCCATTCATGCACCACACCTAAATGCCTATGGTGTTCATCAGCCTAGTCCTTATGGACAGACTGGCACCTTTTCTGGTGTGGATCCTGATGCCTACTCATGTTCCAGTTTTGGACTCAGATCATACCAGTTATACTCCCACCGAGGAGCTGAAGCAGGCTCTGGTCAATTGTTTCTTGTTCAATGACAAGATATGCCTCATGATGATAAACATGTTTGACAAGACCAAGTCAGGCCACATCAATATCTCTGATTTTGCAACCTTTGGGAAATTCATTCAGCACTGGAAGAACGTCTTTCCACAGTATCACCAGACCACTCAGGCTCCATCAAGCTGCACAGAGATGCAGCAAGATTTGTCTCAAATGGGCTACAGCCTGAACCCCCAGTTCACTCAGCTCCTGGTCTCCCTCTTGCCTGCAAATCCCATCATTAAGCTTGATGGTTTCATTCAGGGGTGCACCCACCTGAAGGTACTGGCTGAGGCCTTCTGGAAGAACGCCACGACTGTATAGTTCTTCAGCTTGGTTTCAAGGACTGTCACCAAGATAGCTCCTCAGATGCTATGACCCAGATCATCTGTAGAGTGGAGTGCTGCAGGGGTCTCTTCTAGCTCATTAGAGTGGGAGAAACAAGTGGGCCTCTCTTATTTTCCTGCCCTCTCAGAGATTCTCCTTTGCTTGATGCATCACTGAGAGAAGGGTAGGGGGCTTGTGTCATAGTCACCAAATAGTGGGAACCTAGGCTGAGGCCACACTGTTAGGGACCTGACTTAGGAGATACGTGGAAGGTGAAAACCTGACAGACCTGAAAAGTTGAGTGACACAGTCTAGCAACAGGAGCAAGAACTCTAGTCATTACAGTGGGGTTAAGTGTCTGGCCAGCTGGACCCTGGCTCTGGCTTTTCTTTCTGTGCCATGAAGCCGGTACTAAGTGTTCACGGTCTCTTACTGTTAGCACTTATGTTTCCTCCCTCAGAGTGTCCTGTCAGATGAACCCAGTTTTACCAAAGTAGTGCTGACTAGGCATGAGAGATTTTCCTGTGGGACCAGTATCTTGGATTGCCCCACATCCACAAGCCCTTGAGTTACTTCTCAATACCTGGGGGCTATCATTGTTCAGGGAGCTCAGAAAGCCTACCTTCTGGGGATCTTTGGCCAGACTACTACCCTTATGTCCTGGATTGCTCACTTCCTTATCACTCTGTGTTCAGCTTTAATCCCCAGGGGACAGTTGTCACATTCCACTGCCAATGTTTTTTTACTGCTAGTGTATTTCCATTGGTGGCCAAAGGTCCATTGAAACTGTACATTTCAATAAAAGTATCAAACTTAAAAAAAGAAAAATTATTTTAAGAAACAAAGTTCAGAGGCATTTAGAGGGATGGGAACACCCTTATCATATCAATATTTCAGAAGTCAGTGAAGAATCCACAAACACTTTGATCATTGGATCTTTATCTTTCTAGGTTGAAGAGAGAATCATTGACATAGGAAATCTGAGGATAGCTGAAGAAATGAAGTTGAATTTTTTTTTATTTGTCCTGGTTAGTCTTGTTAATGTGGCAATCCGTGGGGTCAGCGGGAAGGATTGTGGCCAGGAGGCTAGTGCACAGTGCAGGGACCCCAGCATCCACAGCTTCACACCACTGTGCCACTTGGGGAGTAACGGCACCTTGGCAGAGTCCAAGCAGTTGCGTGGCGCGGGGCCACTGGGCTTGTCCCCGCCCCTGCCGCTGCCCCCATGGCTGATGGTGCCAGGCTGTGGCAGCGCTTGTGCTATTTCTCAACCCCCCCAGTCCTGCCACTCCTGCAGCGTGAGCGTGGCGAAGCGGCAGATGCTAAATGGCGTGCCGGGCTCTGCCGCCGCCTTACCCGGGCCCCTGGCCTTGCCACCACCTGCCGGGTGCGGGAGGCTGTTGGAGCAGGACAGCAAGTGGGGCAGGGGCCCCGGGCCATGCTCGCCGGCTCGCGAGTTGCCGGCGGCGGCCAGCGTGGTGCCGGGGGTGCCAGGGAGGGTGCAGGTACGGGCCAGGGGTGTGTGTGGGTACAGCACATCTTTGGTGAGGTCCCAGAGGCAGATCTGCGTGTCTGGCCTGCTTAGCCGAAGCGGTAGGTAACGGAGCCGGCCTTGGGCAGCGGGGAGAGCGGGATGCATCCAGCAGAGCCTGGGCGCCCGGCCTCGGCCTCCCCCTCCTCCTCGCCGCCCCTCCCCCCATCACTGCCGGCTGCCGCCGCCTCCTCCGCCCGCGTGGTGTAGGGGTTAAAGCATTGACCCAGGACTTGTGGCCTTGGCCACGGGCCACCACGCGGCCTTCGGTGAAGGACCACACGGTGACCAGGTCGTCTTCGCCGCCTGTCACCATGTAGCAGCCGTCCTGGCTCCAGCACACACACAGCACCCCGCCCAAGCAGCTCTTCATGAGCCCGCGCAGGAGCATGGAGTCGAAGTGGAAAAGGCGCCGGCAGCGGTCCTGGCTGACGCAGGCCACGTGCCTGCTGTCGGGCGAGAAGGCAAACTTGTTGGGGGGGCCCCTCGCCCACCGCCCACTTGGCCAGCGGGTTGCGGGGGCCTTGCTCTCGGCGGCGCGGGCGGCGAAGCCCTCGCCCTGCCTCAGCAGGCTGTACCGCGGCGGCGCCAGGGCACACGGTGGCCAACGGGGCACAGGTACAGGTGCCCGCTGGCGTGCGAGGCCAGGAACAGGCTCTCGGACTCGGGCAGCCACTTCAGACACGTCACCTTGGTCTTGTCGATCAGCCGCTCCTCGTTGAGGAGCTTGCTGGTGTCCTTCTTACTGAGGTGCAGGTACTGCACCTGGTGGCTGCGAAGCCCACCAGCAGGGAGACGGTCTCCGTGGCGGCGGCGAACTGGCTGAAGTCGTGGCAGGTGGGCTGCGTGCCCTTGTGGATTCCACTTGTTGACGGGCTTCTTGAGGTCCATAGACCGCTGACTCCCGCGGCGGCAGCAGCCCGGGGAGAAATACAGCTCGCAGCCCAGGTTGAAGCAGACGCGGTCGCCCGGGCGCCCAGCCCCGCGGGCGTGGCCGGCGGCTCCCAGAGGCGAAGGAGGCTGAGGCGCTCGGGGGACAGCGCGGGTGCGGGCCAGGGCCTGGGGGCGGCGGGGACGATGCGGGGCCCGCGGCGCCCGGGCCAGAGGCGGAGGCGGAGGCAGGGCCGGGAGGGAGTTTCGGCAGCTGGGGTGGCGCCAGGGTCTGGGCGGAACCCGGACCGGACCGCGAGCGGCGCCGCCCTCCGCCGTCCTGGGCTTCCCCGGCCCGCAGCCGCCGGGCCCCTGCCGGAAGCCGCGGGACCGCGCCGCAGGAGTTGGGGTCGTCGCCCGGCGACGCCTCTTCCATTCGAAGTTGAAATATTTTTAAAATTAAGAGATATGGAGCACAGAATGAGAAAACCTATCAAACCACAAGTCTTAGGAGCATGTAGGAGATACTTTATATGAAAGTATAATGACTCTGCTTCTCCAGTCCCTCTAGCCCAATGCAAGAAACAGTATTTCCAATGTGTGCCAAGAAGAGTAAGTGACAAGAAATCTACATACAGGCCGGCACCGTGGCTCAACAGGCTAATCCTCCGCCTTGTGGCGCCGGCACACCGGGTTCTAGTCCCGGTCGGGGCGCCGGATTCTGTCCCGGTTGCCCCTCTTCCAGGCCAGCCCTCTGCTGTGGCCCAGGAGTGCAGTGGAGGATGGTCCAGGTGCTTGGGCCCTGCACCCCATGGGAGACCAGGAAAAGCACCTGGCTCCTGGCTCCTGCCATTGGATGAGTGCAGTGCACTGGCCGCAGCGCGCCATCCGCGGCAGCCATTGGAGGGTGAACCAACGGCAAAGGAAGACCTTTCTCTCTGTCTCTCTCTCTCTCACTGTCCACTCTGCCTGTCAAAAAAAAAAAAAAAAAAAGAAATCTACATACAGAGTATAAGGTATAACTTCTTAATGGAAAACAGATATAATTATAAAACTTCCATGGGAAAAAGATGATTGAATAATAAATAACTGGACCAATAGATCAAAAAAAGAAAACAGAGGGCCTTGAATACCATCTTTGAAGTACTGAACACAGCCACTATTACCCTGCACTTATCCAGTGCCATTACTGGCAGTGAAATGAAACCAAGAGATCTTCCTAAGAGGCAGGGCATGATTTCAGAAGAATGAGAGGCAAAAATGAATGGTGAGTAGTAAATAAAATGCAAATTACATCATCATCTATTTGAAATAATAAACCTAATGGCTAATTTGAGGGGCTGAAAAAAAGAATAAAATTCTGAATAAAAGAAACTCCAAATCAGAAAAGCAGTGATTACATTTTAAGTGTTCTAACAATCCCTACATTCCTGAGGAAAGAAGTACAAATAATGTAAACTTTTACTTTATTTAGAAAAATCTGTATGGTAAATGTTCCAAGATAATGACTAGTAATAGAAACAGCAAATACGCATCCCCAAAAAGGAAAGGAGAAAACCTCCATAAACTAAGTAACAAAATAATTGCTAAAATAACCATAGGGAAAATGCTCCCAGGCTAAGAAAACTAAAATTCTTAATTAGGTGGGAATAAATCTAAATATATTAATCATCATACTAAATATAAGTAGGTAAAATTTTCTCAAAATCACCCAAATGGGTTAATTAGACAAAACTGAACAGTTTTTTAAAAAGCCATTAAAATACAAAGTGAAAACAAAAATGGTTGTGAAAATATTGAAGTAAAAGGCAGAAAATATATTTCAGGAAAATATTTTAAAAAGAAAGTCACAATCACTATATCAGACAAGACAGACTTTAAGGAAGACAAATATTTTTTGGGAAAAAAATAATCAATACATAATGACAAAACTTTTAGTCACTAGGAAGATAGGATCTCAACTTTATGCTCCAAGTTACCTGAAAATATTTAAATCAATTAAAGAACTAAGCTACTGCAAGAAATAAATAAATCTAAAATCCTAATGGGAAAATTTATTGCAGATCTCCACTGATAAGCCTTAAGCACAACAACTTAGAACCAAATAAAAAACAAATAAACAAATTCACATAAGTGCTGTGTACATACATATAAAATACAGAGCACTTGAACCATTCAGTAATACTCACATTCTTCTCCAGCACTCCTCAAACCTTTACAAATCCCTATCATGTGTTACACCATAAAGTATGCCCCCACAATATCTGTGTTTTTACTGGTGTTTCAATTTAGTCAAAACAAAAAAGATCATATATACTTCAAAATTATTAAATATTCCAAGTAAAACATAGATCAACATGGCTCCTCAATTAAGCTCTTCTAAAAAACAGAGTAAAAGCTTATTATTTCTAGTTAAAGAATAAATGCATTAAGATATATTTCATGTAACAAATAGAAGTGGTAGAACTGAAGTAATGTGATCAAAGGGGAAAGGATTAGGATGACAAATGAAACTGATAAGACTGCATTAGCCATTTTCTGCAACTTCTCAGTTCTGGGCACATATCCTATTGAGACCTTAAAATGATTTTTAATTTTTTATTTATTTTTAATTTTATTAATATGAAGAGAGTATATTTCATGTTTTTCATAGGTATAATTATTTTTATAGAAAGCTTTTATTTACTAAATATAAATTATTTTAATAACACTTTTATTTAAAGAATATAAATTTCCAAAACACAGCTTATAGATTACAATGGCTTCCCTCCCCATAACTTCCCTCCCATCCGCAACCCTCCCCTTTCCCACTCCCTCTCCCCTTGCATTCACATCAAGATTCAATTTCAATTCTCTTTATATACAGAAGATCAGTTTAGTATATATTAAGTAAAGATTTCAACAGTTTGCCCTCACACAGCAACACAAAGTGAAAAATACTGTTGGAGTACTAGTTATAGTATTAATTCACAATGTATAACACATTAAGGACAGAGATCCTACATGATATATTTTTTTAAATTGATTAATTTTCTATGAAATTTCCAATTTAACACCAAGATTTTTTTTTCATTTTTAATTATCTTTATATACAGAAGATTTATTCAGTATATACTAAGTAAAGATTTCATCAGTTTGCACCCACACAGAAACACAAAGTGTAAAATACTGTTTCAGTACTAGTTATAGCATTACTTCACATTGGACAACACATTAAGGACAGATCCCACATGAGACGTAAGTACACAGTGACTCCTGAAGTTGACTTAACTATTTGACACTCTTTATGGCGTCAGGAATCTCCCTAGGCTCTAGTCATGAGTTGCCAAGGCTATGGAAGCCTTTAGGGTTCACCGACTTCAATCTTATTCTGACAGGGTCATAGTCAAAGTGGAGGTTCTCTCCTCCCTTCAGAGAAAGGTACCTCCTTCTTTGATGGCCCCATTTGTTCCACTGGGATCTCATTCACAGAGATCTTTCATTTAGTTTTTTTTTTTTTTCCAGAGTGTCTTGGCTTTCCATGCCTAAAATACTCTCATGGGCTCTTGAGCCAGATCTGAATGCCTTAAGAGCTGATTCTGAGGCCAGAGTGCTATTTAGGACAACTGCCATTCTAGGAGTCTGCTGTGTATCTCGCTTCCCATGTTGGATCATTCTCTCCCTTTTTGATTCTATCAGTTAGTATTAGCAGACACTAGTCTTGTTTGTGTCATCCCTTTGACTCTTAGACCTATCAGTGTGATCAATTGTGAACTGAAATTGATCACTTGGACTAGTGAGAAGGCCTTGGTACATGCCACCTTGATGGGATTGTATTGGAATTCCCCGGCAGGTTTCTAACTCCATCATTTGGGGCACGACTGATTGAGCATGTCCCAAATTGTACATCTCCTCCCTCTCTTATTCCCACTCTTATATTTCACAGGGATCACTTTTCAGTTAAAATTTAAACACCCAACAATAATTGTTTGTTAATTACAGAGTTCAACCAATAGTACTAGAATAAAAAAATACTAAAATGGATAAAGTATTACATTGTACAACAACAGTCAGCACAAGAGCTGATCAAGTTACTGTTTCTCATAGTGTCCATTTCACTTCAACAGGTTTCCCCTTTGGTGCTCAATTAGTTGTCACCGATCAGGGAGATATGATATTTGTCCCTTTGGGACTGGCTTAATTCACTCAGAATGTTGTTTTCCAGATTCCTCCATCTTGTTGCAAATGACCGGATTTCATTGTTTTTGACTGCTGTATAGTACTCTATAGAGTACATGTTCCATAATTTATTTATGCAAATGTATGCTTTGAATTCCCTGTGATCTTTTGCTGTGAGGTTCCCTTCGTTTACCTTCTTTCATGTTGATGGCCGTGTTTCTGTGTGTAACACATCTTTAAGCATCTTTTGCAGGCCTGGATGAGTGGCAACAAATTCTTTCAATTTCTGTTTGCAATCAAAGGTCTTTATTTCACCTTCATTCACAAATGAGAGCTTTGCAGGATATAATATTCTGGGCTGGCAGTTTTTTGCTCTTAGTACCTGGGCTATGTCTCGCCATTCCCTTCTAGCTTGTAGGGTTTCTGATGAGAAGTCTGCTGTGAGTCTAATTGGAGATCCTCTGAGAGTAATCTGACGTTTCTCTCTTGCACATTTTAGGATCTTTTCTTTGTTTCACTGTGGTGAGTTTAATTACAATATGTCGTGATGAGGATCTCTTTTGGTCATGTTCTATGAGCTTCCTGTACTAGGATGTCTCTGTCCTTCTCCAAAACTGGGAAATTTTCTGCTATTATCTCACTAAAAAGGCATTCTAATCCTTTCTCCCTCTCTATGCCTTCAGGATTTCCTAGAACCCAAATGTTGGGTTTTTTAATTGTATCCTGTAGATTCCCAACAATATTTTTTAGATTTCTAATTTCCTCTTCTTTTCCTTGGTTTAACTGTATATTTTCCTGTGCTCTGTCTTCTAAGTCCAATATTCTCTCTTCTGCCTCACCCATTCTGTTTGTAAGGATCTCTAATGTGTTTTTCATTTGATCTATTGAATTCTTCACTTCATTATGATTTCTCGTCACTATCACAGTTTCATGTTCTACTAGTTGTTTCATTTCAGCTTGATTCCTCCTTAATATTTCATTTTCACGAGAGAGATTTTCTACCTTGTCCATTAAGGATTTCTGTAGTTCAAGAATTTGTTTTTGAGTACTTCTTAGTGTTCTTATCAATTTTTTGAGATCTGCTTCTTGCATTTCTTCTATCTCATCATCTTCGTAATCTTGAATTGGGGTGTCTTTTTCATTTGGGGGTGTCATAGTGTCTTCCTTGTTCTTGTTGCCTTGATTTTTGCGTTTGTTGTTTGGCATATTGGTTTCTTCACTGTGGTGTTTTTTCTTGTTATACTATGACTCTAGATAACTGGACTGTCTGCTTTCAATGGAGCCTTAGAGGCTTGAGATGGGTGTGGCCTGATAGCTCTGTTTGGTTCCTCAGGGTTGAGGGTGTGCCAAAGGTGACACTCCCAGGTTAGGCGTGGTAAATCTCTCTCTGTTTTTTTCTTTATTTTTGATTTAAAAGGGAAGTAATTCCACACAGCTGAATGGAATTGGGGGTGGTTAGCAGGCAAATGATATACCCACAGGAGCCAGAGATCGGAAGCTCTTTCCCAAGGACCACAGAGGGAATCTCTGCGGCCTTCAGTGTGGGTTCAAATTCTCCTGCAGTCTCACCACTGGGCTACCAAGGCTACTGAACTGTAGCGTCTCTGGAGAGTACTCACGTGGTGAATTCCGTGAGTTCTCTTCCCCACAGTCTCTTTTTTCACAGTCTCAGTTCATTAGCACCACACATTCATTAGGTTCTAATCTCCTGTTATTTCACCCCCACGCCCAGAGTCAGGTTTTTCTGCTAGGCTCAGGGCCGGTGTAGACCTGAGGTCGCCCTGCTTATGACGTATGTCCAAAATGGCGCCTGCTCTTTGTCTTGCTCACCTTTGAGAGGTGGGCAGAGAGAAAGAAACTCGTGTCCGTATCGGTCACTTTTTTCTTTCTCTCTCTCTTCTAGTTAGCCTGGTGAACTTTTCCCCACAGGGTTTCAAGCCTTGTTCGCTCTAGTCTCCTCTCTCCGCTTCCCTGCTAGTGTCTCGGGCTATTGAGGTTCGGCTCACCTCGCTTTCCAGCGCTGGTGCGTTGAGTCTGCCGCTGGTGTCCCGAACTGCGGGCTCCCACGCTCTCCTCGAAGGTCCACTGTGAATCACTAGTTCCGGAAGAGTTTCCTCTGCTGTTTCTTCCCCTACTCTTCCTTGAACCTGCAGTATCTCCACTTTTATTAAACTGTCTCTCCCCGGACTATCAGTGTGCTGCCTTCCTATTCCGCCATCTTGCCCTCATAATCCAGTAAATATAAATTTCATAAGTACAACTTTGGGATTATAGTGGTTCTCCCCAATACCCACTTTCCCACCCCCAAACCATCCTACCTCCTACTACCTCTCCCATCCCATTCTTCATTAAGATTCATTTTTAAATTATCTTTATATATAGAAGTTCAACTCTATACTAAGTAAAGATTTCAACAGTTTGAACCCACACAGACACATGAAGAATAAGGTACCCTTTGAAGACTAGTTTTACCATTAATTCTCATAGTATAACACATTAAGGACAGAGGTCCTACATGGGGAGCAAGTGCAGAGTGATTCCTGTTGTTGTTTTAACAACTGACACTCTTATTTATGGCATCAGTGATCATCATAGGTATAATTCTAAGAAGAAAACCCTCTTTTTCCTCCATCATTCCCCCTCCTTCCTTACTTTTTCTCCTTTAACTTTCACAAAAACATAATTTCAGTCCACTCTATCATTGTATGCCTAAGGCACCACTAACCATAATATTGAAGAAGTCAAAAGTATAAAGATCACAGTTCCACAGGAGTATAAACGAGACCTAAAAACTACAATCAAATCATAAGATGTCCATTTTGCTTCTATACAATTTCTTTGTATTTTAACTGGTAAATTTAAAAAAAATTGAAAAGTATATATTGTTCTTCTATAGAAACCAAATGTACACCCCCAATTTTTCTAATAGTCTAATAAATTTAATTAGATTCACTCCAACTCACTTGCTTAATGACAAGTGTCACTTTATTGTGGATGATTGAGCAGAGTAGCAAAACCATACAATAAAACTTATATATTGAGTTATTTTATGGAATAGTGAATCTTGAATGAAAACTGTTAATATCAGATGACACAATTTTTTAGCTCACTTAGTATCTGCCTTCCAGAACATTCTCCCCTCTCCCAGAGGGTTTGTTAGTATCTGAAACTTCTAACTGGAGAGTAAATACCTTCTTGGATTAAGAATGCTCTGTTTATTGACCCAGCTTCCTGCCTCCTTTTTCTAATCATCACTGGATGGATCCTGGATTACTTGGGGACCTTCGGTTCTGATTCTTATTCAAATTTTGCCTCTATAGAATTTCTTTGAAATGTCTCCCATGTCTATCACACCTGAAGACATCCTCAATCAATTGGTTCTTTCTGCCTTTTCCAGTATCCATTCTAGATAAACCTGTTGTTTCTAGTATGTGTCACTAAAGGCATTTCAGTTTCATCCAATGTACCCAATACACTGTTACAGTAAGCCTTTGATAATTCCCACGATTTCTGTTCCTTTTGGTTTTATCAAAACAACATCCCTGTGACTTTATTGAGGCATCAAATGTTGATAAGTTTGTAACCATTCAAAGTAGCTTCTACCCATGAAAATAAAAGGCCAAATGTGATACCGAAAGGGGGTATTTCTACCTATGTGAATGATTTTAGTTAATCACCTCTCTTTTTCTTATAAGTGATGAAAAAAGTATAACAGATATAGGTGGACATTCAAAGTTGAATTATTTTTCAAAAGAAGTTAGGATTACACAACCAAGAAACACAACTCAGAGTCTTCCATGTCAACATCATTGTGCTAAGCACTGTATGTGTAGGGGGAGAGTGGAGAGTGAAGACATTGGCCGTTTGTACTTCATATGTTATCTTATAAAAGCTACAGGGGATGAACCTCTCCTAGAACATTTTTATGAGTATGTTTGCTTGTAATCATGACAAGATAATTTCCTGTACGTAAACTGAAGTACAGAGACAGAGCAACAGACAGATCTTCCATTTTCTGATTTACTCCCCAAATACCCACAATGGCCAGGAATGGTATCCTACAGGGCGGCAGGGATCCAAGCACATGGGCCATCTGCCACTGCTTTCCTGGGTGCATAAGCAGGATCTCTAAATTCTCATGAAGAAATTTTGCTGTAGAGGTAGTACCAGCTCCTCTAAAAGTACTGACTCACAAAGGGGAGCACAAATAAGGCAGCACAGTAACATAAGGTTAATGGTGGCACACAAAGACTTTCTCTCTACAGATTGTTCCCCTACTATAGATCCATACTCAGAACAAGATTGTTCTCATTTAAGGAAGCTCATTTCTGTGCACATAAGCTTAGGCCAAAGACGTGTTCTTCTGTTCAAGAAAACATCTTTATCATCAAGACATTACCGTTGTCTGGAAGAGAATTCAGAGGTCATCTTAGGTAGCCTTGTAGGCGACAGAGATTGCAACTGAATTTTTACTGTTTAAGAATGATGGAGTGCCTTCCATTTCAAAGGGCATGCCAATAGAAAGTAGTCAAAAAATATTCATTGAAATATTTTGATAGTTTTCCACATCAGAACAGTATACATAGTCTGTTTCTTTGAACTGTTGTTTGACTTTTTACAATCATCATTACCTAATATTAGCTATATTAGTATTTCAAGATCACATAATTGTCCAAAAAAATCATTACTCCTTTTATATTGATAGCAAGTTTTGGGTGACACTGTTTAGCTCTGATTTTATAAGAAATGCATTCTTTTTTATTTATTCCTTTTTTTTTTTTATTTGACAGATAGAGTTAGACAGTGAGAGAGAGAAACTGGGAAAAAGGTCTTCCTTCTATTGATTCACCCCCTAAAATGGCCACTACAGCTGGAGCTATGTCGATCCGAAACCAGGAGCTGGTTGTTTCCTCCTGGTCTCCCATGCAGGTACAGGGGCCCAAGCACTTGGGCCATTTTCCACTACCCTCCCGAGTCACAGCAGAGAGCTGGATTGGAAGATGAGCAACCGGGACTAGAACCTGATGCCAATACGGGATGCTGGCACTGCAGGCAGAGGATTAACCAAGTGAGCCACAGTGTAGACCCTGTAATATTTTTTTTTAAGATTCATTCATTTACCTGGAAATCAGAGTTACACAGAGAGAGGAGAGGCACAGAGAGAGAGAGAGAGAGAGAGAGAGGTCTTCCTTCCAATGGTTCACTCCCCAGTTGGCCACAATGGCCAGAGCTGTGCAGATCTGAAGCCAGGAGCCAGGAGCTTCCTCTGGGTCTCCCACGCAGGTGCAAGGGCCATCTTCTACTGCTTTCCTTTTTCAGGCCATAGTAGAGTGCTTGCTCAGAAGTGGAACACCCTAGTCTTGAACCAGCACCCACTTGGGATGCCGGTGCTTAGACCAGGATATTAATCTTCTGCACTATGGCATTGTCCCCTAAAGAAATGTATTCTACTCCTGGCCCAGGGGTGAGCAAATGAAAAATACATTTTGTTATATGTTGGCATTTTTCTTTGCAACCATCTTTACATGTTATCATCTCTCTTCCTCCATACTATATTCAAAGATAATTTTTTAGCAGAGGAAGTCTAAGCTACTTTTAGGGTCAAAATATTTAGAAAAAGCATGCACAGGGCCAACATTTTGGTGTACTAGGTAACGCCCCACCTGCAATGCTCGCATACCAAATGGGCACTGGTCCAGACCTGGTTGCTTCACTTAAGATCTAGCTCCCTGCTAATGCACCTGAAAAAGCAGAAGGGTATGTCTTAAGTGCTTGTGCCCCTGCACCCATGTGGGAGAACCAGAAGTAGATTCAGGATCCTGGCTTCACCCTGATCAGCCCAGGCTTTTGTGGCCATTTGTGGAATGAACCAGTGAATGGAAGATTCTCTCTCTCTATCTCTCTCTCTCTCTCTCTCTCTCTCTGTCCCTTCTCTCTCTGTCACTGCATTTCAAATAATAAAGAGAATCTTTTTAAAAACAATAAAAATGAAATCAGCCACAGGAAAAAATATTTGCCTGTTGTCAGGGGGATTTCTTTCAAGAGTGTATAGTTGTAATTATTTGGGTTTATGTCTTTTGATCACACAGAATTAGGAATATGGACAAAGAATGTGTAAACCATAAGGTAAGTTATTGTAAAAAAAAAAAAAGAGAGAGAGAGAATGATAGAGAATGAGTGAGAGAGATAGAGAGCACAAACCAAAAAATCTTCATGAAGAAGAGATCCATTTATCGGTGGTTGTCTAGGGGTTTCTATGTGCTGTAAAGGGGAAATTCTTGACTGGGAAAGAGGGAGGGACAGCTTTCATTGGTTAATTGTGAAAAAGTTGCAGTGGAGACTCAACAGACACAATGGAAAATGCATGAAACTTTCCACAAGATGTGTAAAATTCTCATTATCTAAATCAGTCACAACACAGAAACACCTTGATTACAAGGACTAGTACATGACATCAACATCCTTCACAGCACCCAGCTATTGACTTTTTAAAAAAAATAGTTGTTCTGAGCTTTTTAAAAATTACTTACTTATTTGAAACAGTAAAAAAAAAAAAAAGAGGGAGAGACAGAAAGAAAGAAATATCCCATCTGCTAGTTCAAGCCCAAGATGACCAAAATGGCCAAGGCTGAGCCAGGCCCAAGCCACAAGCCAGGTGCTGGTGTGGCAGGTGGCAGGTTTACCTGCTATGCCACAATAGTGATCCTCATCCTTCTTGACTTTTCTCACATCCTCAGACTCATCTCCAGATTGGGGAGGTGGGGAACAGGAGGCTAGCCATGATTCTTTCAGTTTCTGGTGCTATGTCACCACACTGGTATAAGAATATTTTGCATATCAACGGTGAGAATTATCCAAATTATGGACTAGTATTTAACTTGTTGAATGTAGCACTCCAGAATGGTAGACTTAGCCTCAAAACAATTCACCAATACATAGACTTTCTTTTTTTTTTCTTGTTGTTGATTTTGAGTAGTTTTCTTTTTTTAAAATTATTTAATAAATGTGAGTTTACAAAGTGCAACTTTTGTATTGTTGTAAATATCCCCCCCCAACCTCCCTCCCTCCCATGGCCCTCCCCTCTCCCACTCCCTGTCCCATCCCACCCTTCATCAGCTTCATTTTCAATTACCTTCATATACAGAAGATCAACTTAGTATATACTAAACAAGGACTTCAATAGGCTGCCCTCACACAACCGCACAATTTATTTGAGATCAAAGAGAGAGAGAGAGAGAGAGAGAGAGAGAGAGAACTCCTTTCCATTGGTTCTCTCACCAAATCCCCACAATTGCCATGACTGGCTGGGCCAAAACCAGGAACCACAAACTCAAGCAAGGTCTCACAGCTAGATGGCAGAGACCTAAATGCATGAGTCAGCAGGACGCTGGAATCAAGAGCTTTTGCTGGGTGTCAATCCCAGGAATCCCGTATGAGATGCAGACATCTTAAAAGCTAGGCTAAGTACTTACTCCTTAGTAGGGTTTTGATGCTTTTATTTTTAGAAAATTAAAAAAAAATCATTTTATTTCTACTGTGGTAGATTTATGATTTATTCAAGAACAATCTTTAATTAAGATTAATAGCTGCTGCATCTTTTATATTAATTAAACTTAATTTTCACATTACCAGTTATTCTTATATAAATGTTCTTATATATTTGTTATTTTATAATTGTGAAACAATTTTCCAAAATCATTTGAAATGACTAGAATGCAAAGGTCTAAAACATCTGACACAAGCAAACTTAGATCAGTTTGAATCCATCTCCGTCTTTTTCCAAGAAAAAATTTACTGATTTTATCATTATTGTCTAATCAAAGATAAGAAAATGAATTCATTTGGAATTCGCTTCTCTAACCCCCATCTTTTCTTGCGACTGCAGTACATGGAAGCTATTCACGGCCTGAAAGCTTCCTCTCATGGTTGAGGGTTTCCCAGCCTGACACCAGGAAACAGAGTTTCCCCAAGGCTGCTGATCAGCTCATGAGCACCAGCTCCAATGTTGGCTGGGGTTACAGATTAGCCCCATTCTACTGCAGCTTCATCCTGACTTGCAACAATAACAAGAGGAGGCCAGGGGGTAATGGTGATATAGTCTTATGGCCTAAAATGGTTACAGTCTGCTTTCAACAGAGATAGAACACATGGACTCAGTTCCTTCATGCAGTCCTTGCTTCCTGCAGGTTTATTTTTAGATGAAAAAGAAAAGATTATTGCACTGAAAATTGACATTGACCTCTGGAGAATAATACATTTGGATAATGCATTGAGAAACCTGTATGATTTGGTTCCTTTTCTGGGACTGTTTCCTCATTCTGTCTTTTTGGAATGGAACTGACAAAATATAATAATTAAGGACATTCTCATCTGGAGGTTTCAGGATTTTTTTACATGTGATATTTACCACCAATACAAGGGCACAACAAAATAAAATCTGCCTTGAATCATTTGGAGTGCTGAACAGTTAGAAGAGTTCATCTTTAGTGATATGCATTAAAATACATTAATACTTCCTGGTGAGTTCAAGTCTTGCCTTAGGAAAGTTGGCAGGATCTGCCAGGTAACCATGCTGCTAAGGCACTAGTGCTTCAGGTGGAAGCATCCATTTGGAAAGGGCTATCCACACAGAAAGAATGGAACAGGATTGCATAGAATTTCTAAAAAAGAATAAAAAGGACCAGTGCAGCAGCTCAATAAGCTAATCTTCCACCTGTGGTGCTGGCACCCTGGGTTCTAGTCCCGGTCAGGGCACTGGATTCTGTCCCGGTTGCTCCTCTTCCAGTCCAGCTCTCTGCTGTGGCCTGGGAGTGCAGTGGAGGATGGCCCAAGGACTTGGGCCCTGCACTCGCATGGAGACCAGAAGCACCTGGCTCCTGGCTTCGGATCAATGCAGTGCACCGGCCGCAGTGGCCACTGGGGGTGAACCAACAGAAAAAGGAAGACCTTTCTCTCTGTTTCTCACTGTCCACTCTGTTTGTCAAAATAAGAATAATAATAAAAAGGAAAATAAAAACAAAAATGCAAATATTGGCTTATACAAAATGACTGTCATGATTTTTTTTTTTTTTTTTTACAGGCAGAGTGGACAGTGAGAGAGAGAGACAGAGAGAAAGGTCTTCCTTTGCCGTTGGTTCACCCTCCAATGGCCGCCGCGGACGCGCGCGCTGCGGCCGGCGCACCGCGCTCATCCGATGGCAGGAGCCAGGAGCCAGGTGCTTTTCCTGGTCTCCCCATGGGGTGCAGGGCCCAAGCACCTGGGCCATCCTCCACTGCACTCCTGGGCCACAGCAGAGGGCTGGCCTGGAAGAGGGGCAACCGGGACAGAATCCGGTGCCCCGACCGGGACTAGAACCCGGTGTGCCGGCGCCGCAAGGCGGAGGATTAGCCTGTTGAGCCACGGCGCCGGCATGATTTTTTAATATTTATTTTCATTTATCACAAATGCAGAGCATCAGAGAGACAGATCTTCAATTCACTTGCTTACTTCTGAAATACCCGTGACATCCAATGTTGGGCCATGATGAAGACAGGAGCCAAGAACTCTATCATTGTGTGTCCTACATGGGTGGCAGGGCCTCAGACACTTCCAATGCTGCCTTCCCACACACATTAGTAGGGAGCTAGATCTTGATGTGTATCTTACCACTTTAAAATTAGTAACAAGGACTTCACTGTGGTATGGTAGGTTAAGCATCTGCCTCTGGCATCAGCATCCCATATGGGTGCCAGTCTAAGTCCTGGCTGCTCCACTAACAATATGTCTCCCTACTCAAGACCTGGGAAAAAAGCAGAAGATGACCTAAGTGCTTGGGCCCATGCACCCATGAAGCAGAGCTGGAAGAAGCTCCTGGTCCCTGGTTTCAGATTGTCCTGGCTCTGGCCACTGGGGCCATTTTCTGAGAGAACCAGTGGATGGAAGACCCCTTTCGCTATCATCTATAACTATACCTCCCAAGTAAGTAAAAAAAACTTTAAAAAAAGAAATCAGGAATCAGCATCATGATTTCTGAGAAACCAATATTATTAAAATGAATTCTCTAAAGAGCAAGCAAAGATATCTTAGTGACAGCAACAAAAAGGGGGATGCTGATCAATCCAGGTCTGATTTTTAAACTTTTTAAATTACCTGAAACTGTTCTGAAGGTGAGGTAGTTAGAAAAATCCTATATACACAATACCACCAATGTCACAGGGCCATTAATTGGTTTAGAACATGAATAGATAACTATGAATACAATGATGGCCTACTCCTTATGCTTTAAGCAATGCAACTTTATTCACATCTGGAAACAAACAGCACACACAAATCAAAATAATATTAAAGAACTTACTGAGCACCTTAATATAACAGCACAAACCTTCAAAGGGCTATTGTGACATCTACCTGCTTTAAATCACATTAACCATTCATGCATTCACATTACCCAGTATTCAGTAGGGTAAATGGTAACGCTCACCCACCAAAATATAAATTCTGTGCTGGAAAGGCCTGTCGACTATAACTAGCCTCTCCCCTCACAGGAAAATATCTGGCAAAAGCTTCCCACTGACTAAATATCTGTGAAGTGCAAGCATGTGAGAGTTACCCTAACACCTGTCATATTCTAGTGGTATCCCAACACAGGACAAATGAGAAGTGACCACCCCAAGAGATCAGAATTGCAAGCCACCTGCTGGGGTAAAGACCTGGAATTACAGAAGCAAAACCATCCAAAGCCAAGTGATGCTCAGAATAAAAAAAAAAAAAAAAATCCTAGAGTCTACCCTTGTAACATAGCTACTCAGGCCATAGCAGAGAGCTGGAGCAGCCAGAACTTTCACCGATGCCCATATGGGATGCTGGGACTGCAGGTAGTTGCTTTACCCACTACACCACAATGCTGGCTCCAACAAATCTTTTTTAAAATATGTTTCTGTGTGCCTGATAGTGCACATATATGTGAGGGACTATTAGAGTTCTCTAGAGAAACACTATGAATAGGATACATATAGAAAGATTTGTTATAAGGAATTGATTCACACAACTATGGAATCCAAGACATCCCACAATCTCCTATCAGAAGCTGGAGACCCAAGACAGCTGATGATCTGAAATCAAAGGCCTGAGAATCAGAGGGCCAGTGGTGTCAATATCAGCCCAAAGGGAGAGGGAAATTACATCTCAGCTCAGACAAGAAGGCAAGAAGCAAAAGGGATGAATTTCTCCTTTCTCTGCATTTTATCTATTCAGAACCTCCATGGATTGGATCATGCCCAACCACTCTGAGCAATGTACTTTGAATTCTGCTGCTATAGTTTAATCTCACCCAGCAACAACCTCACAGACACACCAAGAAATAACACTTAATCTGGATACTCTATGATCCATGATGTCAAAACAGCAGGTTTCTAAAATCTCTAAAATGGTAAAGTTGTTAGGTCTTAACTGTGCATATTAGCAACTTACAAGATATTCCCAAATTGTTGGTCAGGGTTTTTCAATTTAATACTCTTTCATTCGCACTACATACAATTTTGTTGTGTTCCAGTCTTTCTAATATCATGAATGGAAAGTGCAGAATTGTTTTAATGTGTATTACCTTAACTATTCCAAATGTTGGGCACTTTCCCTTTGGGAAATCCCTAATATTTCCTGGGAGGAAATCTAATTTTGTGGGTGGAAATCTGAAAGAACCAACCAAATACTCTCAAACAGCCAGTTACTTCAGTATTTTTTTTGAAAAATTGATTTTAACTGATATGTCATATAACCCTTTTTATATATCTGTTTCTCTCAGGTAGTTATGGAGATTCTATCCCTTTTAGAGTTTAATTCTGTTCTAAAAGTAAATCCAAATAATTAAGGATATGTATTACTGTACTTTCCATTACTTTAACTATAATACCTGAGATGCTTCTTTGTGGAAGAAATGTTTGATGCAGCTTTATTGTTGGAGGTAACAGGTTTTGGTGGCCCCATACTCCCACAGAGATGGATGTTGCTCATGGTTGATGTGGAGGCAACAACAATTAGGCAGAACCTGAACTCAAATGATCACACCTCTCTTAAGAACCACCCTCAAAGTGTGCTCCCACAATGACCCAAAGACTGGCCCCTCCTCATATCGACCACAATTGGATTAGTCTCCATCCTTAACCCATCACCTTTAACATGAAAACATCACAGTGTAAACAATTCCTGCTACACCCTTCACAGGTTGTTCAGCAAATGACATGGTTTGCTGGTCCTTTCTTGTGGTGACAATTTACTGTTGTAACTTTTGTAGTTCTAGATGATGTCATACATGGGCAGGATGATTATAAATCACTACTCTGTTTCCTTTTAATAGTCATGAATATTCTGCAGGTGTATTATCCCATGTTTAGGAATGCTGTGTTTTAAATTACTGAAGTATTATTAGGATATTTAAACATTTTTATTAAAGTGTAAATTTTTGGGACTTAAATGGGGACTATATTCCATTAATAGACTAATTCAGACAAAATTGATAATCTTACAATATTGGGTATCCCTGTCCAATTATTTGCCCTTTCTGCATCTTGGTTGTTTTATAATTTCATGGTATAGCCCATATATACTCTTTCCATGTGTAAAGTAAAATTGTTTCTTTGTACAGATATATCCATTTTGTGTGTAGAAAATTCAAAGGACTCTATAAAAAAATTATAACTTATAAACAAGTTCAGTAAACTTGTAGGATACAAAATCAACACACAAAAGTCATTTGTATTTTTATACATTGAAAACAAACTGAAAAATAAATTAAGAAAATCCATTCACAGTAGCATCAAAAGTATAAAACGGGGATTGATGCTGTGGTACAGCAGGTCAAGCCAACACTTGCAATGTCAGCATCACATAAAGAATTGCCTGGATGATGTCCTGGATGCACTGCTTTCTAAAAAAAAAAAAAAAAAACATTTATTTGAAAGGATCGTTAGAGAGAGAGAAGATTCTTTCATTCACTGGTTCACTCCCCAAATGGCCAAAACAGCCAGCCCTATGCCAGGCTGAAGCCAAGGCCAGGAGCTTCCTCCAGGTCTCCCATGTGGGCACAGGAGCCCCAGGACTTGAGTCATCTGCTGCTGCTTTTCCAAGCATATCAATAAGGAGCTGAATTGGAAGTGGAGTAGCTGAGACTCAAGCTGACACCCATACTGCATGTGGCCATTATAGGTGTTAGCTTCACCTCTGCCACAATGGTGGTCCCTACTCTGCTTCTGATCCAGGTCCCTGCTAATATGACTGGAAGGCAGCAGATACTGGCATTATTCTCCCACTGGCAACTGTACCAGGGGCTTCTGGGGAAAGCTCCAACTGGGTTTGAGAGAACAAGGGGAGTCCCTAGACCTCATTCTTTGGAATCTAATACATACAATAAGGCCATGCAGTATTTCCAATTTTGTTCTCTGTCATTGAACCACAACTATACGCTACCCTAATCAGCTAGGATAGGGCTTAGAGGGCTTTTGGATGGAATTTGAGTTGCCAATATTTTACCAAAGATTAATTCTCACACAGTGTACTCACCCAAATCAAACCCTCCTTGCAGAGGGATTGGGATTAGAGTCTTAGATTCTTGTCTCACACCAAACAGAACTGGAACCAATGACCTAAGTGAGGTTTGACTTGCAGGAGCCTAAGCAAATGGCACAGAAACAGGACGTCCAGTGTGCACGGAGTTCAACCTACCCAATCTTGGAGCTCCAGGACTTCAAAAGTACTGTTTCCCTGTACCAACAAAGTGTTTACAGGGGCTGATGTCATAGTAAGGACAAGAGCTAAGGCATCCATGAAAATGGACTCAGCAGCTAATGGGATAGCCCTGAAATCCCAGCCTCGGAGTCAGCTCACCAAGAGCAACCTGGTGGACACAAGCAGTGCACGCCTCTACCCAGTAACATGTGAGGACTAGACGCCCGCTCCTGGCTGCCATTTGTTGCCAGTCAAAATCAGGCCCAAGCAGGTCAGCCCTGAACAGCCAATTCACCAGAGAAGAGAGTTGATGCAACTAGACAGCTTTATTTAAGCCAACATTCTTGGAGTAAAAGCAGACCTCTTTGATCCAAAATGCTCTCTTTCCCAAGAATGCTGGCTTCTTCAAGAAACCTGTTTCCCTTCACTGACTCATTGCCAGTGAATGGCCTGTCTAGTGGCAAGCAGCCTGGACCTACTTTGACCCCTAAAAAACACTCTAGTGCAAAGATGTGAAGTGTGTACATCCCAACCATTCACTTAACAGCTAGGCCAAATGCCCACTCCTCTTGTTAGTATGTCTTGGATAGTTTTTACTGTTTTCCCTTTGTACTATCACACCACCTGAAATAATGTTTTAAATTATTATGTATAAATATATTTGCTGCCCTTATCTGAGGAAGAGAGGGTTCATTTGATTCAAACAGTGAAAATAACAACAGAAAAAGCTTCTTGGGGGATGTGGGACTTCAGTGAATCATGTGGGCAGTGAAGCCTTTGGTTTGGGAAGCGGAGGTAGGCAGCTGAGGCACCTCAACTTGAACTGACCTAACTGCACGTACTGAAGTAAGCTGAGGGATAACTGATGGTCCCTGGAATTACATATAGTATAATGTAGGAAAATTAACATAGGGATTTGTTCATACTTAGAGATAAAAAATATATATCTCTACTACTATCACAACAAAATCACCTAAAACACTAAAATAAATGTACAGGATTCGCTGACATGTGAGTGCTACCATTATCATTTTCAAGAAATCATCAATTTTACATTTTGTGAGTCCAGAAAATCTTCACCATTAAAACCAAGATAATAGTAAAAACAGTTGAATAAAATCCCGAATATCCCGGATGAGTCCCCAGATGCCCCCATGCCTGAGGCGATCTCAGAAATTAGAGCAGCGGTTTCTCTCCAGCCCCTCCCCATCTGACACAGGAACCCCTCAACATCAAGCTCTCTAGGTTCCTCACTGCATCTACACTTCTCAAGTCTGGGCACTCGGGCTGCTCCTGTCCTCTGTCCTCTCAGAACTGCACCATGTGTGAGCCCGGCAATGGGGCAGCTGGATCAATTGTAAACGGCTGAGCCACCTGGGTCGCACAGGTTCCCGGAGCCTCAAGCTGAAATCAGTCCTCAGTCGGGGCAAGTGTGGACTCTGGAAGGGAAGTCCACGTTCTCCTTTCCAACTGTTTCAGGAGGCCAGGAGCTGACCCCGAATCCGCACCCTGCTGTGCACCCAAGGTGAACACAGCAATAGCCATGCCCTCTGGCCCTGCACCCCGGCTGTGGGAATCCAAGGAGCATCTGGGACTGGCCTTTGAGTGATCTCATTCCAGCGCCCGCAGAGCTGCTGACTGCACCTGGCTCCAGGGAGCAGCTGCCGGCCTGGGATGGACCGGGAGCTCTGCCTGGATGCCCAGTGTCCAGGCCCGGATTGGTGAGCATGTGCCTCACTTCTGCATGGCTTTACCTGTGATGCCACAGTGCCAGCACTGGAAATACGATTAATTTGTTCTGAAATGCCGTGGGGGTTGATGCTGTGGCCCAGTGGGTTAACGCCCTAGCTTGAAGCGCCCGCATCCCATATGGGTGCCGGTTCGAGACCCAGTTGCTCCACTTCCCATCTGTGGCCTGGGAAGGAAGTAGAAGATGACCCAAGACCTTGAGCCCCTGCACCCACATGGGAGACCCAGAGGAAGCTCCTGGCTCCTGGCTTCAGATCGACACAGCTCCAGCCGTTGCAGCCATTTGGAGAGCAAACTATCAGATGGAAGACCTGTCTCTCTATGCCTCTCCTCTCTCTGTTAACTCTGACTTTTGAATAAATTTTAAAAACAAAAAAAAAGAAATGCTGTGAAATCTCAAATAATGATGTTAAACATATGGGAATTTCAAGGGTCAGAGTGTGAGGGTAGAAGGTTGCTATCCTTGTCCTGATATGGCTATAACTATGGTTTTAACTAGCATTTTTCTATTGCTTGCTGGAGTTTCTATGTAATTATTTCATTAATCTGTCTTTTTCAAAAAAAGATTTATTTATTTGAAAGGTAGAGTTACAGAGAGGAAGAAGAACAGAGAGAGAGGGAGACTTCCTCCACCTGCTGGTTCACTCCCCAAATGGCCACAGTGGCCAGAACTGTGCTGACCCAAAGCCAGGGGCCAGGAGTCTCCTCTATGCACTCACACCCAGGTGAAGGGGTCCAAGCACTTGGGCCATCTTCTACTCTTTCCCCAGGCCATCAGCAGAGACCTGGATCAAAAGTAGAGCAGCAGGGACTCAAAACAGTGACCATGCAGAATACTAGAACTGCAGGTGTTGACTTTACTAAGCCACAGCACTGGCCCCATTAATATGTCTTAACAATGTTTTTTCCTCTCAGACTTATCTCTATTGTTTCAGTTAACTGCATGCCTTTTCTTTACATTCAAATTCTCTCAGCTGTCAAAGCTTATTCATCTTAATTCTGTTGTTCCTATTTCCCTCCCTTTTAGTCTGTCCCTAGGCTAATTGAGGTCATGATTCTCCATTCCTTCTGTGCGGTGTCACAGTAGCCTTTAAGTGTTCTTTTTCTCTTCTGATTTCTAAAGAAAGAAATTATGTATTCCCCCAGTGTAGATATTTTAATAATTCATTCTAAAACAAAGGTTAAATGTTCCTAATTTGACAAGAATTTTTCGGGCCAGCGCTGTAGCATAGTGGGTAGAGCCACCACCTCCAGTGCTGGCATCTCATATGGATGCTGGTTGGAGTCATGGAGTCACTTCCTATCCAGATCTTTGCTATAGCCTGGGAAAGCAGTAGAAGATGGCCCAAGTCCTGGGCCCCTGCACCCACATGGGAGACCTGTAAGAAGCTCCTGGCTCCTGGCTTTGGATCGGCGAACTCCAGCCATTGCAGCCAACTGGGGAGTGAACCAGTGGATGGAAGAACTCTCTCTTCTCTGCCTCTCTCTGTGTAACTCTGACTTTCAAATAAATAAATAAATCTTTTAAAAAAGAATTTTTTTTTTCTAATTTTAGATTTGTTCTACTTCATTGCCACTTCAGGATGTATGTAAGGAGTGCATATCCAGTTTTTGGTTTTTTTTTTGGATTTTTGGGATTTTGTATTAGCTCTTCTGTCTATTCATTTTTCTCGAGCATTGGTAATATCTTCTCCTTAGTCGTATTAAGAAAGAGAGCAATAGCCCTCATGTCTTTTTAGGTAAGTAAGACATATTAAAAACAGAGCATTCAGTATATATTCATAGTATTTTGACTTCTTCAACTGATTTTCCTGACCTCCCTTAGATATTCTTGGTCTCTGCTGTACAACTTTCTATACTCATTAATTCTTTTATATTCCCAAATCCAGAAAATGAATGATTGAACAGTTGTGTTCCTGTATTTGCTGGGACTCAGGGTAAGTAAGAAGCAAAGTGGAGGTGTTCAGGAATCTAAAGTTACATGCTACATAGCAAAGCAAATCATTTTCTGTACAAAGTGACTGGGAAATACAGAATCTTTTGCACACTATATTGGATCCTGTATTATCATGAACTATTCAGTAAGATTTTAATGTATTTATTTTCTGTGTGTGTGTTTGTATTTCTAAATAAACTCTGCTGGGCTACTTAACATTAACATGTATTGCAGAATTTTTTCATCAGTTTTTACTTTTAAAAAGTTTCTGTTTCAGTTTTATGGGAGAGGGTAGAAGTTTTCTGCTATGTAACTGAAAATTCATTCATTCATTAAAGTTAAAAATATTTGTTGGAAATTGGAATACTATTATTCTCATGTGATTTACATGAAACTAAATACACATTCTCTATTTTGTTTTGCTTAAAATTTCTGCATGTGTGGGCTTCTTTTTTCCTTATTGCCCCAAATCCCTTTGTGTATTGGGATGGCAAATGGGTTTAACGCTGGACAAAACATGTTATTTTCGCAAAGAAGTACTTAGCTTTCCTGCTTCAAGTATTCAAATATTACATTAGAAATCAGTATATATTTGTTTACTGTACAAATGTCCTTCATACAATTTTGTAATATTCTGGGATGGGAGATAGAGCAGGAAATAGGAGGGTTATGGCTGGGAGGGAAGTTTTGGGGGTGCAGCCACTGTAATCCAAAAGTTGTACTTTGGAAATTGATATTTATTAAATAAAAGTTAAACAATTTTGTAATCTCCATCTTCCTTTTTATTTAGTCCTTTTTAAAAAAGATTTATTTTACTTGAAAGTCAGAGTTACACACAGAGAGGAGAGACAGAGAGAAAGCAGTCTTCCAACCGCTGGTTCACTCCCCATTTGGCCACAATGGCTAGAGCTGTGCAGATCCAAAGCCAGGAGCCAGCAGCTTCTTTTGGGTCTCCTACGCAGGTGCAGGAGCCCAAGGTCCTGAGCCATCTTCTACTACTGGATAGTAAGGCTTACTTGCCTTACTTAAAAAGCTTAAAAGCTGGATAGTAATTTGAGCAGCCAGGACTTGAACTGGCACCCATGTGTGATGTCAGCACTGCAAACCATAGCTTTACTTGCTACGCCACAGCATTGGCCCCTTTATTCTTATGACTATTGCTATGCTATTGGAATTTATAATTGATAATGCTGAACAATTGAAACTGTCTTATTTATAATTTATAGGCCGGATATGGCAGTTTTACTTGAAGTAAAGTATGTAGCCTGCTTATTGTATGATTTTTGGAAAAGCATGTATTTATATATAACAGCAGATCTGTTAATTATTTAAAAGTGAATTATCATGATTACCCAGATGTAAAGAATGCAATACGTGCTAATGAGTTAGGAGTCATAGAAATTTAGAATTAGAGGGATTTTAGAACCTTTTTAATACTGCAGTTTTTATGAAAAACTAATAATTTTTTTATTTGACAGGTAGAGTTATAGAGTGAGAGAGACAGAGAGAAAGGTCTTCCTTTCGTTGGTTCACTCCCCAAATGGCTGCCACAGTTGAAGTTGCACCCATCTGAAGCCAGGAGTCAGGTGCTTTCTCCTGGTCTCCCATGCAGGTGCAGGGCCCAAGCATTTGGGCCATCCTCCACTGCCTTCCCAGGCCATAGCACAGAGCTGGACTGAAAGAGGAGCAACCAGGACTAGAACCCAGTGCCCATATGGGATACCAGCACCACAGGTGGAGAATTAACCAAGTGAGCCATGGCGCTGGCCCCCGATAAATTTACTCTTAACAAAATATCAAAATATCTTATTCAGTATAAAGTTAGTAGTGAAAAAGAGAATACCTTGTTGAACACAGAAATTTGAGATTATATTTCTTGGTATTAATTTGCATCTTAAGGCTTATTGCCTAGTTTATTTCAATATTTCAATCTAATATTACTAATAATATCTTGTACTTAGTGGTTCACTGTGTCCAAGAAAACAGTCTTGTGATTTTTAAGATTTATTTATTTATTTGGAAGTCAGAGTTACACAGATAGTGAACAAGAGGAAGAGAGAGAGAGAGAGGTCCTCCATCTGCTGGTTCACTTTCCAAATGGCCTAAAAGGTCAAAGATATGCCAATCTGAAGCCAGGAGCCAGGACTTCTTTGGGGTCTCCCATGCAGATTCAGGGGCCCAGGGACTTGGGCCAACTTCTAATGCTCTCCCAGGCTATAGCAGAGAGCTGGATGGAAAGTGGAGCAGTTGGGACTTGAACCAGCCTCCATATGGGATGCCCACACTGCATGCAGTGGCTTTACTGGCTACACCCACAGCAGCACTGGCCTCAAGACAATGCTCTACAATGATGCATTAATTATTCCCAAATATTGAAAAGTGGCATGGTACACATTTGAATGTGTTTTGTACTAGTTGTAGAAACAGTTTAAAATATATTTATATTTAAAAATGTAAGCTGTGATCTAAAGTTTTACTTTCCCTTAAAGTGCCTGTTTGGAAACTGAGAGATCGTTGAAGTCTATCTTGAGTACAACTGATCTTATCCAAACCTCCTTTATCACATGAGGATGCTAAATGCCAAGGCCCAGAGAAGTAAAGTTCAAGGTCACATAGGTAAGTTGTAGCAGGGATAATTCTGTATTAGAATTAGGTATCTTGATACATAGGCCACTGTTCTGTCAATTTAGTACTCCTTCTGGAGTTAAAGATTATAAGTTGTGGAAAATTAAGTTTGGAAATTTAGTGGTTGCTATGTTGTTATGGTGAGAAATTTCTGTGTATACTTATGAGTTGCTTAGATTTTATTCAATATATTTTTCTAGTATGTTTGCTATTTATTTGAAATATATAACAAATAGCTTCATCTATTTGCCAAAAGAAGTTTTTTAAAGATTTATTTATATTATTTGAAAGTCAGAATTACAGAGAGAAGGAGAGGCAGAGAGAGAGTGGTTTTCCATTCACTGGTTCACCCCACAGTTGGCCTCCACGGCTGGAGCCATGCTGAGTGGAAGCCAGGAGCCAGAAGACTTCCTGGTCTCCTATGCAGGTGCAGGGGCCCAAGAACTTGGACCATTTTATAGTGCTTTCCCAGGTCATAGCAGAGAGCTGGATAGGAAGTGAAGCAGCCAGGACTTGAACTGATGCCCCTATGGAATACCAGCACTGCAGGTGGCAGCCTCACCCACTATGCCACAGTGCCAGCCCTTGCCAAAAGAATTTATAGAAGCTATTACATATATACACTTAAAAATTATTTAATTATTTCACATGAACTATCCCTGTATATTTGAAAATTTTGAATGGTATCACTTGGTTTTTAAGAATGTTATATTTTAGGTCTCTTAATATTTTTAGTGATGATGTTTTAAAGGTCCTTTCTGTTTTATGGAAAATGATAAGGATTTTGTTTTTCAATGGCCATAGTATTACCACTTAAAGCAATAGATTAAAAAACACTTTTAAACAAAGTCATTTAATACTGAATTCTAATACATTGGTATATTTTAAAGTGAGAAATCAGATTTCTTTTAGATATTCTAAATAAGTTGATAATCAAAATTGAAGACATCTACAGTTTTTAATTACTTGTTTTAAATATTGGTAATAATGGTCCAATTTAGAGTTTCAATTTTAATTAGCATTTAAAAGATTCAATATGGTTTACAGAAAGAACATAATTATACCCTCAACCTCCCTCCCTTCTTTTTCCTTCTTTGTCATTTTTTTAGCTTATGAAATGACATTTTAAGTTTACATTACATTAAAAAGGGTTGTTGAATCAAGGTACAAGTTTAACAGGCAAAAAGAAAAAACATCCTAATTTAGAGGGAATACAGACAATGGCTCTAAACAATATTTGAATATCAAATCTAAACAATATTTGAAGAAATTGATAAAATAAATATTTTTAATTTCTCCTACTAAAATGCTCAGAGAAAGTCTTTCATTATTTATCAAATATTAGTGCAAAAACATGGATATAATGATCCCAAAAATTGATCAATTTTTGTGTAATAAAGTCCAGTTTTTGTCAAGGCTTTTTGACAGTCTCACAGAAAACTTATGTTTGTGAATGGGAAGAATAATATCAAAATGTCCATACTACCAAAAGCAATTTACAGATTCAATGCAATCCCAATCAACATACAAACAATGTTCTTCTCAGAGCTAGAAAAAATGATGCTAAAATTCATATAGAAACATGAGAGATGCTTAACATCTAAAGCAACATTATAAAGCAAAAAAAAAGCTGGAAACATCACACCATATTTTAAGACATATTACAGGGTCAGCACTATGGCAAATCAGGTAAAGTCACCGTCTGCAGTACGGGCATCTCATATGGGTGCCAGTATGTTTCCCAGCTGCTCCACTTCTTGTACCCCTCTATGTTATAGCCTGAGAAAAAAAGTAGAAAATGGCCAAAGTCTTTGGGCCCCTGAACGTGCATAGAGACCTGGAAGAAGCTCCTGACACTTGGATTCAGATCAACACAGCTTCGGCCATTGTGGCCATTTGGGGAGTAAACCAGTGGATGGAAGACCTCTCTCTCTCTCTGTTTCTACCTCTCTGTAACTCTGCTTTTCAAATAAATAAATAAATAAACTGCAAAAAACAAAAAGAAGTGTTAGCACTGACATAATAACAGACACATAGTGCAATGGAAAAGAATAGGTAGCATAGAAATAAACCCAATTTGCTACCGCAAACTCATATTTAACAAAGGAACTAAAATAAACTGGAGAAAGAAGAATCTCTTTCACAAGTGGCCCAGAGGAAATTGATTATCCACATGTAGAAGTCTGAAAATCGACTCCAACATCTCTTACACTATGTGAAAGTGAACTCACAGTGAATTAAAAATCTAATCATAAGACCAAAGCCTAAGTAAACATAGGGAAACTCTAAATATTGTCAACAGACAATAGCTTTTGGGTAAGATTACAATAGCAATAGTAACAAAAAATAAAAACAGAGACATTTGAGTATATCAAACTAAGATACTTCTTCACAACAAAGTAAACATCAGAGTGTAGATACAGTGAACAGAATGGCAGGAAAAATTAAAACTCTGAATGTTTACAGATTTCCAGAACATATACATAAATTGGAAAAACTCCAAAAAATACAGTGAAGAAACAGGCAAGTATCTGAATAGACATTTCTCAGAAGAAATGTAAATGGTCAAAACATATGTGAATATGCCCGATGTCACTAGGCATTATGCAAATATAAATCAGAACACAATATCAGTCTCCAACACCTATGGGAAAATATAACACTCAGGTTTTTGTGTGTGCAGTAAGTGGGTTTAGAGGACCCTGCTCACCTCTGGAGAGCAGAATCTACAGGGAGGTAAAGAAGCCTTACTGCTTTCCTAATGGGCTTATTAAGTTCTCGACCAGTGCCTGTTAGTCTTGCCACAAACTTTCTAGTCTCACTACTTTCCTTCTTCTTCCTCTTCTCTGTGACTTGTAAAATAGTATACATTCTATATACTCTGGATACTTTTGATTTATTTTATTCCTTTGGTCTCTTGTGGAGTTCCTCCACAAAATCATAGCCCTCAAAATATTCATTCATTTATGCAGTCTGCAGATTTCATGAACTACTAAATTCCAAGTAGTACGTTAAAGGCAAGATCTAGTCCTAAGAGGAAAATGGTCTGAATACTGTGACTAGAAGAGGATCTGGGACATAGAAGAACTTCAGTGAAGTGCTATGTGAATGACATGCACTCAGTAAATGAGTAATCTAAAGCATACACTGTATTTAAGCAACACAGCAGCCGCTACTCACCTCAGGTAGAGTAATTGAGAGGAATAATGTGAACAAAAATAATTATTCAACCAATAAGTTGAATAATAACAGAGAAAAAAATGCCAACATTACTGACCTATTTTTGAGGAATTAAATTGATAGAGGGGCTGGCATTGTGGCTAAGTGGGGTAAGCTGCAATCTGTGAGGCCAGCATATCATGTGAGTTCCACTTTGAGTTTAGGATTCTCCACTACCAATTTAGTTCACTGCTAAAGCACCTGGGAAACCAGCAGAAGATGGACAAAGGACTTGGGTCCCTGCCACTCATGTGGGAGACTTGGATGAAGCTCCTGACTTCAGCATGCCCCAGGCTCAACAGTTGAAACTCTCTGGGGTGTGAGCCAGCAGATGAAAGCTATCTCTGTCTTGCCCTCTCTCTCTCTAAATCCACCTTTCAAATAAACAAATTTTTAATAAACATATTAACTGATTTCAAAATACACAAAAGCATGAACCATATTATATCATCTTTATGCCAAAATGATAAAAAATAACAAATGCTAGAGAGCATATGGGAAAAGAAAACCTTCATATATGGTGGGTGAAAACACAAATTAGTACAGATGCTATGGACAACAGTATGGTCATTCCTTAAAAAGGATAAAAATTGGGGCCGGCGTTGTTGTGCAGCGCGTTAAAGCCCTGGCCTGAAGGGCAAGCATCCCATTTGGGTGCCAGTTCTAGTTCCAGCTGCTCTTCTTCCAATCCAGCTCTATGCTATGTCCTGGGATAGCAGTAGAAGATGGCCCAAGTCATTGGGCCCCTGCACCCACATGGGAGACCTGGAAGAAGCTCCTGGCTTCAGATTGTCAGAAAGTCTCTCCCTTGTTCAAATTCCATGATGGATTATGAGGCATTACCTATGTGAAATGACTTCCTCACATTTATTTCATTCATTAGATATATATTCTGTGCATTCTCTGATATAGGGAGAGATTTGGGCAGAGCTTTCCAACACTCAAAACACCCATAAGGTTTCTCTCCCATGTGAATTCCCTGTTGTCTTATGAGGTATGGCTTCTAATTAAAGGGATTTTACTTTCAAAGGGGTTTTTCCCTCTATGAATTTGATGATGTATAGTGAGGGCTGAATTATGGTAAAAGGCTCTGAGTCATTACATTCATAAAATTTCTCCCCATGAGAATTCTTTTATGTTTGATGAGGTCTGATTTGCACCACAAAAGCTTATTCACCTTTATTACATTCATGCATTTCTCCCCTTGGTGAATTCTCTAATATTTCATGAGATATAACTTGCACAAAAAGGTCATGTAGAAAATTCCCTGTGTGAATTGTCTGATATCTTATGAGTTATGAATTATAGCAAAAAGGCTTTCCACCATCCTTACATCCATAAAACCTACCTAAACTGAGCAACAAAGATATAGAAAACCTAAACACACCCATAACCAGATGGAAATGGTATCAGTAATAAAGACCCTCACCACAAAGAAAATCCCAGGACTTCCTGGCTTCACTGCTGAATTCTGACAGACATTTAAAGAATTAACTGCAATTCTCCTCAAGTTATTCAAAACAATTGAGAGAGAGGCGATTCTCCCAAATTCTTTCTATGAAGCCAGCATCACCTTCACTCCTAAACCTGAAAAAAGTGCAACAGAGAAAGTAATTATAGACCAGTTTCCCTGATGAACATACATGCAAAGATCTGCAACAAAATTCTGGTCAATTGAATCCAACAATGCATCAGAAAGATCATCCACCCAGACCAAGTGGGATTTATCCTTGGTATGCAAGGATGGGACCAAAGGCTTTTCCACAGTCATTTCATTTATAAGCTTTCTCCATGGTGTAAAGTCTCTGATACTTTCTGAGGTTTGACTTCTTGGCAAAGGTTTCCCGCCAGTACAAACTGTCTGATGCTTTGTGAGATTTGACTTCTCAGCAAAGACTTTTCCAGTCATTACATTCATAAGGTTTCTCCCCTGTGTGACTTCTCTGATGTATTTTGAGTTGTGACTTCTGGCCAAAGGTTTTTCCACAGTCATTGCATTCATAAGGTTTCTCCCTTGTGTGGCTTCTCTGATGATTTGTGAGTGTTGATTTCTGGACAAAGGTTTTTCCACAATGATTACATTCATAAGGTTTCTCCCTTGTGTGGAATTCTCTGATGACTTATGAGGTATGACTTCTGGCCAAAGGCTTTTCCGCAGTCATTGCATTCATAAGGCTTATCCCCTGTGTGAATTCTCTGATGCTTTCTGAGGTTTGAATTCTGGCCAAAGGTTTTTCCACATTCATTGCATTCATAAGGTTTCTCCCCTGTGTGGCTTCTCTGATGATTTGTGAGTGTTGATTTCTGGCCAAAGGCTTTTCCACAATGATTACATTCATAAGGTTTCTCACCTGTGTGAATTCTCTGATGATTTATGAGGTATGACTTCTGGCCAAAGGCTTTTCCGCAGTCATTGCATTCATAAGGCTTATCCCCTGTGTGAATTCTCTGATGCTTTCTGAGGTTTGAATTCTGGCAAAAGGCTTTTCCACAGTCATTGCATTCATAAGGCTTATCCCCTGTGTGAATTCTCTGATGATTTATGAGGTTTGTCTTCTGGCCAAAGGATTTTCCACAATGATTACATTCATAAGGTTTCTCACCTGTGTGAATTCTCTGATGCTTTATGAGGTGTTTCTTCTGGCCAAAGGATTTTCCACAGTCATTACATTCATAAGGTTTCTCACCTGTGTGAATTCTCTGATGCTTTGTGAGGTATTTCTTCTGGCCAAAGAACTTCCCACAGTCATTACATTTGTAAGATTTCAACCCTGTGTAAATTCTCTGATGTCTAATGAGATCTGACTTCTGGTGACTGGTTTCTCCACAATCATTACACACATGAGGGTTTTCCACTATATGAGTGCTGTGATAGAGGGTATGGCAGAATTTATTACTGAATGACTTCCCACAAGTTTTACATGCATAGGATTTCTTCCCTATATTTGGTCTATGATTCATTCTAACATGTGATTGGTAAATGACAGGTTCCACAGGCCCAATATACTTATAAACGTTCTCTCTTTTGGGACTTTGTTGATGTATACTGAGGTTAGATTTTTTTTGGAAATCTTGTACTATTTGAGTTGTCTTGCCAATAGTGGCAGTTGACTTATTACAGGTTTCTACCATAAAAAGCTTTTCAGATTCACAGAATATATTCTTCCTTTTGAAGACTTTCTCTTGTCCAATTTGTTCAAGTGCCTGCTCCACAGTCTGAATTTTGTGCTGTTGATTAAAAGGCTCACAGAACTGGAGAGTGTTCCTAGGTACCTTAGTAGCATGAAATTTCTCTCCAGCTTGTAGATGATCAGGCCCACAATGGGGATACACATTATGACATATACTGCATTCTTCAGGTTTTATTCCTGAATAGTTTCTCTTTTTGATACTCAGTTTTTGAATATTGCTTATACTTAAATTAAGTGTTTTTCTGAATTCAACTCCCTTGGGAGTTAATGTCTTGTTATTTTTCATAACATCCTGATTCAGATTTTTCTCCAGACTTTTCTGGTTGGTCTTAATCAGTTCATCCAGTTTCATGGCAACTGAAGTGAGAACAAAAATGATGTCACTAAATCAAATATAATTGTTTCTCCTAGCATACTCATGTAAAAGGAATGGAGTTACTTGTATTTAAGAGGCATAAGATGTTAGGAAAAGTTCTGCATTGGTGCCTCCTCACACAAGGCACCAAAATGTTAGGAAAAGAGTTGTAGAATAGAGGAGACAGTGTATGAATTTACAGCCAGACAGAATTCATTAAGAGAAAATTAATCCCCAGAGGTGGGTGACCAACTGCCTGCGTGTACAAGATGGAGTATGAAGGCCCCAATTCCCAGCGGCCAGACCGTTTTAAGGAGGGCTAAGGCTGGGCATGGGGGTAGGGGGCAACAGTGGAAGGGAATTCCAGGAACTGGGTGGGGGCCTTGGGAACCTGGAAAATAATGCAGGGTAGGGTATGAGGGCAATAGGCTGTGAGACCCAATTGAGTTTCAAGGGCAAGGAATACATTCCAAAGTTTATCTCCTTTGGGCAATGAGGGAGAAAGGCTCAGGCTTATATCCTCGTTCCATCATAAGATTTTAACAAAATGATTAGAAGATACATATTTATGAATATACAGGTTTTCTCCATAATACATTAATATATTAAATTGTATCCATAGATTTTCCAATGTTCATCCATGGTCCTGTTTACTACCAGAATTTTTTCAAGTATGATTGAATGGTTTTTGTGGTAAGATGTCTTAAGTCACTGCTTGGGATGCCTGTATCTCAAAACAGTGCCAGTTTAAGCTGAGGCTACTCTGCTTCCAATACAGCTCTGGGATAATATATACTGGGAAGCAGCAGATAATGGTTCATGTGCTTGGGACCCTGTGATAGAGATGAGTAGGTGAAATTCCAGGCTTCTGGCTTTAGATTAGTCATAACTGTTGCTAGTATTTGGGGAGAGAGTTAATAGAAAATCTATTTCTCACTGTTTCTCTCTCACTTTCTACTTTCACAAAAATGAATAAGACTTCATAGAATGGACTAATATTTAATAAATATATTCACTTGTAATCTAGAAACCAATTTTTCCCTGTCCGTTTTTTTCAGTTCATTTTTTAATGTATTTTTACTTCTTTATTTATTTGTCAGAGTTAGACAAATGGCTCACTCCTCAAATGGCAAATATGGTTGGAACTATGCCAATGCAAAGCCAGGAGCCAGGTACTTCCTCCATATCTCCATTGTAGGTGCAGGGGCCCAAGCATTTGGGCCATCCTCCACTGCCCTCGTGGGCCACAGCAAAGAGGTGGACTGGAAGAGGAGCAACCAGGACTAGAACCTGGGGCCCATATGGGATGCTGGTGCTGCAGGGGGAGGATTAACCAAGTGAGCCATGGCGCCAGCCCCCTTTTCAATTCATTTTTAGAAAAATTGTAGGTTTTGTACTTCTGTGATATTTCAACCATAAATATGGGGAAGTTTGACTAGATCATTTCCTTGAAGGTAAAAAGTGAAATGTGTCTATACTCTAAGCAGGATCACATCCATGGGACAAGATTTGAACATGTGGTTGTCTTGTGTTCTGTCTCCCAGGGAAACAGCATTTGTGAAATTTTTCTAATGACAGAACATGAAACTTGGAAGGAGCCTAGTGAAAGTCATCTAGTACGATCCCAAATTCTCAAAGGCTCCTTTCACTTTATATTATTTGTCATAGTCACTCACATGGGTTATTTCAAAGTCAAAAATCTTCTCAAGCACTATTTTTAATCTATGACAATAAATGTCTTGTTTCATTAAGTAAAATCAGGTTTTTCATATTCTGGCAATACGTTGTAATCAGTAGTTTGGGAACACACCTTAAAGCCACACATCTCTTGAATATTAGCATGCCCTTCATAATATAGTTTATTTACTGTCCAAGTACAAGGGTTGCTCACTATGCTTGCTTCTGCACATTCTTCATTGTACCACTGGTAAATGCTAAAAGAATTTCATTAAGTATGTTTGAAGTATTACAAAGGCAGCTTGCTTTATAATCTATGCATCTTTGGGATTTCTGAAGAAATTTTATTCGTTGATGTAAAAAAGAATTGTAAGAGTTGGAAACTCTGCACCTGTGTGTGTGTATATACTTCTTAGCAATAAAGCAGCATGGGCTGAGAATGCACTGAAAAAAAAGAAATTTTTCTAATGAAAATCTCTGTTTTATCTGCACTCTTACAGTTTCCCCATGTTTCTAAGGAAATCTTACATCCCCATCTTCTTAGAACTACAACAGAAAGTCCCAGTATACCACCTTGGCTGTACATTCCCACCAGTTTAAATAATTTGTTTCTGCAACCCAGAGTCTGCTCAATTATTGAAAACTGATTTCTAACTCATTGTGAATACGTCAGCTGGTTACCTCCTCTTGTTTCTTTCTATAAACACTCCTCTGTGATAATTTGAGTTTCTGGAGGTTTTTGATCAGTTGTTGATTTTCACATAAAACTTCATTTCCTTTGCCTTTACCAGAGATACTGATCTCCACAGATACTGTAGAATGTCTGTGTCTGAATCACAGGACCAGCTGTCTTCAGGAGTAAGACTTGGGAAAAACTCATGGAAAGAGCACCACTCAACATCTGCTGCACTGCTTCTACCTTGGCCTCCCTGCCCGTTATGTGCAGACTGACCTGGAAGGCTCTGATGTAGGCATTCTTCCCTCACCCAGGGCTCTGATCCTTGCTCCAACTTGAAGATCAAGTCAGGTTTGGTCATGCAGTGCCCTATTAACGGAAACAATGTAAGACTTTGTGAAATCACTATCTTGGGTTAATTAAAGGAGTGCAGCTTGGTCCAGGAGCTATGCAACCAATGCTCCAATTTGAAAACTTTCCCAGGTGGTAGATATTCAGATTATTCATGGACTCAAATTCTATACATATTCCTCATTTATAAAGTTTATAAATGCTGCTCACTTATTTGTCAAATAGTGAGAAAATGTTACCATTGGGCATGTGATGAGTGTCACTCACCCAGGGAGAACAGACTGCTGTAGGTCTCCAGCATCACATCCCTGTACAGGATTTTCTGAGCTTGGCTCATGTTCTGCCATTCCTCCCAGGTAAAGTACACAGCCAGATCTTCAAATGCTATCATCACCTGTGACAGAACACTCCTGGTCAACATGTCAACTGTGTCATATAACTAACAATGGTAGTTGTATATCTTCTACATGGGTATGGAAGAAGAAGCAAGAATGCCATTTCATTTCAGATTTGTTGAGCATTTGGACAGCCCCATAGAAGCATTCAACAGGGGACCAAACCTATGGTATAAAGGCTGTGAAAAATGCCCAAGCTGGAGGGAAACAGGAATTTCTGTTCACAAAGGCCAGACTATGTCAAGGGCAATTGCACAGTAGGCTGAAAGGGGGACAATAGTCACTCTGGAATCAGCAATGTTCAGAAGAATGCAGAAGTATTCAGGGAGAAAGACAAGAAACTATCAGGGAAGTTATGAAGGGATTGAACAGTAAAGAATTTCCAAGAAAGCACTATACACAGTCAATGCAATTAAGGCAGAGAAAAAAATATTTTAAAAGAGACAGTAGGCATTTAGCTTAGTGTTTATGATGCCAGCTCAGATACTCTATCTCTGCATCAAATTTCCAAAGTTGGATTTCAGTGCCAGCTCCAGCTTCCAACACCCAGCTAATGCAGACCAGGGGAAGCAATGGTGATGCCAACCAAGAGGGAGGCCTAGATTCCATTCCTGACTCTTGGCTTCAGTTGTGCCCCACCTCTGCTTGATATGATTATTTAGGCAGTGAAGAAGTGCATGGGAGCTCTCTAGCTTTCTCTCACTCCGTCAATTTCTTTCTCTATCAAGCTCATAAATATTTTAAAATGAGGGAGGAGATTCAAGAAAGAATAGAAAGTAGCTTTTGCTTTTTCTATAATTATTCTACTCATAAACATTTAAAGAACTGAAAAAATGTTATAACAAATTAAAGTAAAAGCAATGCAGTTATTTACCCAACAAGAGAACCTGAGAAATTCTGCAGTATAATCTGCATTTGTGACTGAGGGAAATGCAGAGAGATTTGTCTAGAACCTGCAGTAGGCACCAGCATTGTGGTGCAGCAGGTAAGTCTCCACCTGCAATTCAGGCATCCCATGTGAACAAACAATTTGAGTCCTTGGTACTCCACTTCCAATTGAGTTCCCTACTAAAGTGCCTGAAATAGCAGTGAAAGATGGCCTGAGTATTTGGGCCACTTACACAAATAAGGGAGACCCAGATAGAGTTCCAGGCTCCTGGCTTTGGACTGGCCAATCAATGTGGCCATTTGTTGAATTGAACCAGTAGATGGAAGATATCTCTTTGTCACTACCCATCTCTCCCTATCTCTATTACTCTGCCTTTCAAATAAATTAATAAATAAATCTTGGGGCTGGCACTGTGGCACAGTGGGTTAACACCCTGGCCTAAAGCACCAGCATCCCATATGGGCACCATTTCGAGACCCAGCTGCTCTACCTTCGATCTAGCTATCTGTTATCACCTGGGAAAGCAGTAGAAGAAAGCCAAAATCCTTGGGCCTTTGAAGCCATGTGGGAGACCCAGAAGAAGCTCCTGGCTCCTGACTTTCGATTGGTGCAGCCAGGCCATTGCAGCCAATTGGAGAGTGAAATGTTGAATAAAAGATCTCTCCTCTCTCTCTTTCTCTCTGCCTCTCCTCTCTCTGTGAAACTCTTTCAAATAAATAAATAAATTGTTAAATAAAATCTTAAAACATAAAAGAACCTGAAGTAGATTATTTTCCCCACAGTGTCCTTACTCTAGCTCAGAATCAAGTTCATCTCCTCAAACTATTAAGGACTGCATTACTCTAACAATTAAAAAATAAATGCAACTGATTTGTGGTTTAGCCCTACGTAACTCTTTCTCTTGCAGAATGCTAAGCATTTATTTCCAGAGTGGCACTAAAACACTGCCCACTACATCATCTGTATAACACTAAAGACTGTGTTGGACATTATGACCCCAAAATTTAAAATATTGTCCTTGAAGCTTCATATGAAATCATATAACAAACATATATTTTGCTATGGTAACAGAAAATGAGAGACCAAATTGCCTTTTCTTGGATAAATGCAATGCTTGATAGTCATGACAAATTCATCATTCATCTTGTTTCTATATATTCCCTGAGAATAAAATTTACCTTCATTTATCCATTTTCATTAATAAATTATTATAAACCTAAAAAGAAAACTGACATCAAGCTGGGAATAATTAAGTAAACCACTTACAGGGGCCAGTGCTATCGCACAGTGGGTTAAAGCCCCAGCCCACAGAGCCAGCATCCCATATGAGTGCCAGTTTGAGTCCCAGCTTCTCTATAGGTCCTGCTAATATGACTGGGAAAGTACTGGAGGATGACTCAAGTGCATGGACCCCTGCAACTATGTGGGAGACCCAGAAGAATTTCCTGCCTCTTGCCTGTAGATTGGCTCAGCTCTGACTATTGTGGCCTTTTGGAGAATGAACCAGCAGATGGAAGACTCTTTCTCTCGCTGTCTTTCTCTATCAGTCTCTGTGAATCTGTCTTCCAAATGTATAAAATAAATAAGTTTTTAAAAATACACAATTTGCAGGTGATGTGTTAATTTTCTTTGCTCTTTGAAATATCTAGAGGTACCCTGAATCATACCTGGAAGAAAACATGAATGCAAGGATTTAAAAGAAAATTTCTTGGCTTTCCTTCTACACTGCACTGCAGAAAAAGGAGTGATAAAAGGAATAAAGAATCTTGAACATATAGGAGAAAATGTCAACTTCACGGCAGAGGAATAAACGTTTAAAAATGGAAATATATAGGCAAATGCACCCACCTCAATTAAGTGCAGAGATTAAACAAAAATTATCGTTGCCTTAATGAAAGTATTGCCAAAATTTTATTAAATGATAATGTAACAATAAAAAACAGTAAAACTTTGTTGTTGTTCAAATAAACTATGTTCAGTAAAATTTACACTAAAGGAAGTTATTTTGGGGACTGGCACTGTGGCTTAAAAGGTAAAGTAGCTTCCTGTATCCCATATGGGTGCAGGTTCAAATCCCAGCTGTTCTACTTCAGTTCCAGTTCTCTACTACGGCCTGGGAAAACAGTAAAAGATGACCCAAGCCCTTGGGCCTCTGACCTGCATGGGAGACCTGGAAGAAGCTCCTGGATCCTGGCTTTGGATTGGTGCAGCTCTGGCCATTGTGGCAGTTGGAGAGTGAATCAGAAAATGGAAGACATCTCTCTCTCTCTCTGCAATTGGGATTGTCATAGAGTATCCAAACTTCCTCATTTTTGCAAACTAGGTCTTGAATAAAGATCTGTAACCTTGAAAGAGTAGTGCAAGGCAGGCTACACAATGCAGGAAAACTGAAATTTTACTAGAAGATGATATACCATGAAACCCCAAAATTGCAACTGCCACATAGTATAAGTCAGCCTGCACACACCTCACAAGGATTTCTCAGGGAATGCAGGGACATTTCACTAGCAGTGTTAATGTGCTCATCTTACAGACAGGTTAACAGTGACAGAGGTGCAATCCACATTCACCCACACACATTTCATCCCAGGTGGCCTGAACCCCCAGCTCCATCTCATTGCCAGACTTTCTACAGAACTTTTAGAACTGTCTTCTTTTTTTTTTTTTTTTTTAATTTATTTATTTATTTTTTTTATTTTTTGACAGGCAGAGTGGACAGTGAGAGAGAGAGAGAGAGACAGAAAGGTCTTCCTTTTGCCGTTGGTTCACCCTCCAATGGCCGCCGCGGCTGGTGTGTTGTGGCCGGCGCACTGCGCTGATCCGATGGCAGGAGCCAGGAGCCAGGTGCTTTTTCCTGGTCTCCCCATGGGGTGCAGGGCCCAAGCACCTGGGCCATCCTCCACTGCACTCCTGGGCCACAGCAGAGGGCTGGCCTGGAAGAGGGGCAACCGGGACAGAATCCAGCGCCCCAACCGGGACTAGAACCCGGTGTGCCGGCGCCGCAAGGCGGAGGATTAGCCTGTTGAGCCACGGCGCCGGCCAGAACTGTCTTCTGTACAACTGGAGACACATTGGTCTTCTTTCAGTGCACCAATTTCTGACCAAAAATTCCTTAAAATCTCAACCTTATTCACCTTTTCTCCAGTCTTCTTTCAGTGCAGCATTTTCTGACAAAAAAATCCTTAAAATTTCAACTTTCTAAAATATTTTAATAAAAAGTCACCTTTTCTCCAGCTCCAGAACTGAGACTGTACCACTGGTGTCCCTTCCTGGACCAGCCAAGATCTACAGGGTGCACCTGAATTACATAACACCTCAGATCTATGGCTGTCACCTATGCCACCAATAGACAGACACCTGTCCTGCTCTCCAAAGTTCCTTTCACCCTCACACTAACAGCCACAGACACAGAAACCAATCACACAGCTCTTGAGCATATGAGGAAAGCCCCAGAGCAAGGAATTCTGTGAAGATGGTGGGAGTGGTTGGAATGGTACATGCTGAGAAGGAGGCCAGAGGAGATTTCCCATGGTTCTGACCTGCTGACATCATGGGCAGATGAGGCTAGATTCCCAGATACCAATGCACGCCTCCATTAGGAAGAAATGAAGATGATCTATGTATCGGCTGGAAAATCAGCCTGCTGGGACACAGAGGGTATACATCAGAACTTTTCTAACCACATGAAATAACCACATAATTATCTAATTCCTTAGTAATACTTTGTTTGACATATTTACATCTGAAAGAAACATAGTATAAGTGGAAAAATTCAAATGTGGAAAGAATTCTTGGCAATTGTCATTAAATTTATTATTTTTAAACTCAAAATTAAAATATGGTTCTAAAAATTTCACATATTTGGTTTTTTTTCAAGGCTTATTTTATCTATTTGAAAGACAGATACAGAGAAGTAGAGCAAGAGAGAGAGGTCTTCTACCTGCTAATTCACTCACCAAATGGCCACAACAACCAGAGCTGGGGTATCCAAAGCCAGGAACCGGGAACTTCTGGGTCTCATGGACTTGGCTTCCACTGCTTTCCCAGGCCATAGCAGAGAGCTGGTTCAGAAGTGGAGTAGCTGGGACTCGAATCGGGTTCCATATGAGATGCCAGCACTGCAAGCAAGGGCTTTCATCTACTGTACCAAAGAACTAGCTCCCCTAAATATATACTTCTTAGAGATACTCAGGAAAAGACTCCGAGGATTATTTTTAACTTAAAATATTCAAAGAAACTTATCTTCCTGAACAATCCATTTTTAATCTTGTAAAATAATGCTTGATATTGCCTACTAAAACAATTTTTCACCCATCAATGCATCATATTTCACAGTGAGGAAAATTATTTGAATACATTCAGTGGATTAAAATGGTGGGAAATTATGCTGAGTGCCTTCTAAAATCTTCATCAATATTTAAAATTGCACTACCTGGTAATTCTTTACCCAGTTCCTAAAATTCATCTATGAATCACTTCATTTAGTTAAATATTTAACAAAGCTTTATTTTTTTGAGATGTGAACTTAATTTGTGGTTTTTCCCACAAATTAGGCCCAGAGACAGATATAGGGATGCCATGGACCTCCTGCTTTTACTCCTTTTCCTATAAAAATAAGAATGGACATGAAATTATGATCAAGTTCTTGAGGATTTGAGTGGTAGTGTCATTGGGCACTGACTCTTGGCCCACAGCTATTGGTCAATTTTTACTAGATATAATGTCTGAATTGTGCTGTTCAAAATCCTGTATCATCTCTGAGTGGTAATTGCCTTTCAGTGACTTTTTTTCTGCAAATTGAGGAAGGTCAGTCTTCTTTGTTTTTTATTTTTAAATATTTACAGGATTTATTTATTTATCTATCTATCTATCTGAGAGTAAGAGTTATAGATAGGGAGAAGCAGAGACAGAGATGCCTTCCACCCACTGGTTCACTCCCAACTGGCCACAATGGCCAGAGCTGGGCTTTACCTGCTATATCACAGCAGCAATCTCAGTAAACCTTTTTAAAAATCTAAAGAAGGAAAATGTAAAATGCATAAATTATAGGTGTCTGCATGTATACATTTCTGAAAGGTACATAATTTGATCCTATTGAAAATCTAAAATTTGTTTTTAAATTATATAATTAAAAAAGATAAAAAAAAAAGATGTTCAATCTTAAGTCTCCACAGCATAAGACATACATCAATTTTCCCAGGTTTTATTTGCATTTATTAACAAAGTTTCATAGGTGTAATCAGTAGAGTGGTTCCAATAAGTCTTGCCAGGTGCTTCCTCCTGGTCTCCCATGCAGGTACAGGGCCCAAGCACTTGGGCCATCCTCCACTGCACTCCCAGGCCATAGCAGAGAGCTGGACTGGAAGAGGAGCAAGTGGGACAGAATCCGGTGCTCCTACCAGGACTAGAACCCAGTGTGCCTGCACCGCAGGTGGAGGATTAGCCTATTGAGCTGCGGCGCCTGCCTCCAATAAGTCTTAACCTGGGATGCAACAAAATTTAACAAGGATACTCAATAGGAATTTTAGAAGAATTCCAAAATATGTATCAGAATAAAAATAAATACTTTACTTGGTACATCTCATTTTAACTATACTGTCTAAATTTCCAATTGTCAGATGTACTAAAAAAAATCCCATAAGCAGCGGAATTGGTCCAACATGATGAGGAATAACATAAAGTTTTTCAGTTACAACTTGGCTAGAGAAAATGAGAATTCGCAGATCCCAGATTAAAATAACCAAGATGGCCCAATAAAAGAAAACTCAATGTCTTCATACACTAACATTTATAACCTCAGATTTACTTAACCAAAAGGTGATTATTCCAGCTATACCCCATTAGGTAGCCCAATTTTATCTGCTAAATCTAGTAAAAAAAAAAAAAAAGCACCTCATGATAGATTACTAAAATCATATTGCTATATGCCATCCACCATGTCCATTGTACCTTATACCTAATGTTAACAGATCTGATGAAAATCAATAGATAAATGATGTGTCTTAACCAAGTGTGGCAAATGTGTTTGTTCAGTTTTTCCAAAAGCCCCTCAGTCTCAGTTTGCCTTCACCTTGAAAAGACACTTCTGAGGTATACAAATCAGTCCAGCTTCCTTGGGCCTCCCTCCAATGAAAGGGACTAAAATCCATCAAAATAAACTCTAGGCACTGTCCTTGTGCTCTCAGTGACTTTTTCACTCTAGGGGCTCACAAACCTCCTAAATTCTTTAGATCACCTGTGATGTCCACTAGTTCTCAAAGGCTATGATGCAAGTTCCCTCTTGGAACCTTGTTATTAACTGTGCTATATGAGAAATGAAGTCTCCTATACACCTTGTGCTTATGATTCTCCAAACTATGTTGTCTGCTAGGACTTTGGCCATGAATATAGGACAGCAATACTTGAGCATGATTACTGAGGTCTCCTTAGTAAAGGATAGACTGGGGCCGGCACTGTGGTGCAGTGGTGTAATCCTTTACCTGCAGTGCCAGCACCCCATATGTGTACCAGTTCTAGTCCTCATTTCTCCTTTTCCCATCCAGCTCTCTGCAATAGCCTATAAAAGCAGTAGAAGATGTTCCAAGTGCTTTGGTCCCTGCCAAAATGTGGGAGACCTGGAAGCTCCTAGCTTGGGTTGGCCCAGCTCCAGCCATTGCAATCACTAGGGGAGTGAATGAGCATATGGAAGACCTTTCTCTCTGTCTCTTCCTCTGACTGTCTGTAACTACACCTATCAAATAAATAAATAAATTATTTATATATATATTTACATGTATTTATATATTTATCTATATAAATATATATTCATATATAAAAATATTATAATTTAGAATATATTATACATTATATAATTATTATAAACATGTTATATAAATAATAAATTTATATATAATAATTATATATTATATATGTTTATAGTAATTATATGTGATTATATATTATATATAGAAATATATATATATGATGGACCAAAATGTGGCATTCTCCATTTGGCAGAAGGGACAGGCTCCAATATCTACTGTCTGTGTCAGTATGTCAGTATAATGCAGGAGGTAACCCCTCTACCAAACAAGAAAAGCTAATTTAAGTTCAGCTGGACATCATTCTGCTGACTGTTGACCTTATTACTGTTGGTCTGGATGCTTTCATTGGTTGCAATCGAGAGACCCAATTTTCCCATACATATAAATCTCAGCAAACATGAAAATTTGGTAAGAAAAGCTTAAACTGAGAGTTATGATTAATAACTATTTTAACAAAATTTCTCAGAACCCATCTAGTCCAAACCTTGGACAATTGGAAGCTGTTGTACTTTGCCCACCCATAATCGAAATGGATTCTAAATCCTTTAACTGCAAGGAGAGTATCATACACACTAATGCTCCAAACTGATCCAGTTCTCTGCTAATGTGTCTGTGAAAGCAGCACAGGATGACTCAAATATTGGGGCTCCTGCACTCATGTGAGAGACTGAAAGAAGCCCCTGGCTCCTGACATCAGTCTGGCCTAGTCACAGTCATTGCAGCCATTTGAGGAATGAACAAGCCAGGAGGAAGATCAATCTCTCCCACTCTCTCTTTCTAGTGCTGCCTTTCAAATATATAAATAGGTCTTTAAGAAAGCAGATCACTTCAATAAATTTGCCATTGCTCAGTCAAGATGACTTTTACTACCTGAAGTTCTTTTTCAAAAGATTTATTTATTGGAAAGGCAGAAAGAGGAGCTGGTGGTTGTGGTGCAGTGGACAAAGCTGCTATCTGTTACACTGGCATCCTGTATGTGCACCAGTTCAAGTACCAGCTATTCCATTTCTGATCCAGCTCCTTACCAATGGAGCTGGATCAGAAATGGAAAAAATGGTCCAAGTTCCTGGGCTGCTGCCACACACATCAGAGGAAAAGCTCCTGGCTTCGAGCTGGCCACACTCTGGCTACTGAAGTCATCTCAAAAATGAATCAGGTGATGGAAGATTTCTGTCTCTCCCTCTCTGTAACTCTTTCAAATAAGTAATTAAATATTTTAATATGATAAAAAAGGCAGAGACACAGAGACAAAGAAAGAAGGAAAGAGAAGCAGAGACATCTCCCAACTGCTGGTTCACTTTCTAGATGGCTAAAACTGTGCAAGACCAGGTTCTCAGGTCCCCATTTAGGTTACAGTTCTCCAAATTAGATGACAGGAGGCCGGCGCCGCGGCTCACTAGGCTAATCCTCCGCCTTGTGGCGCCGGCACACCGGGTTCTAGTCCCGGTCGGGGCGCCGGATTCTGTCCCGGTTGCCCCTCTTCCAGGCCAGCTCCATGCTGTGGCCCCGGAGTGCAGTGGAGGATGGCCCAAGTGCTTGGGCCCTGCACCCCATGGGAGACCAGGAAAAGCACCTGGCACCTGGCTCCTGCCATTGGATGAGCGCAGTGCGCCGGCCGCAGCGCGCTGTCCGCAGCAGCCATTGGAGGGTGAACCAACGGCAAAAGGAAGACCTTTTTCTCTGTCTCACTGTCCACTCTGCCTGTCAAAAATAAAAAAAATAAAAAATAAAAAATTAGATGACAGGAATCAAAGAATTTGAGCCATCACCCATTGCTTCCCAGGGATATTAACATGAAACTGATTTGGTGAGTGAGCCTGTGAAGGGAGGACCTTTCTCCCTGTCTCTCTCTCTTACTGTCTGTAAGTTTACCTGTCAAATAAAAAAAAAAGAAAAAAATATCCCTGATGAACATAGATGCAAAAAATCCTCATTAAAAAAAATTGCTAACTGAATCCAAATGACCACAATGCCTGGAGCTGGGCTGATCTGAAGCAAGGAGCCAGGAGTTTCTCCAGGGTTTCCCACATGGGTGCAGGGGCCAAAGTACTTGAAGCATTTTCCACTGACTTCCCAGCCCATTTGCAGAGAGCTGGATCATTAGAGGAGCAGCCAGGATACAAACTGAAGCCCATGTGATATGCCAGTGTGGGTGGCAGAAGCTCAATCTAGTACACCACAGCACCAGCCCCCCAAAAGCAATTACAGATTCAATGAGATCCCAATCAAAATACCAACAACATCCTTCTGAGATCTAGAGAAAATAATGCTAAAATCTGTATGAAAATGCAAGAGACCCCCAATAGCTAAAGGAATCTTAAACAACAAAAACAAAGTTGGAAGCCTCACAATACCAAAATTCAAGACCTATTACAAGACAGTTATAATCAAAACAGCCTGGTATTGGCACCAAAAAGTCATGTGGATGAATGAAGAAGAGTAGAATTCCCAGAAATCAAGCCACAAATCTACAACCAACTAATTTGTGACAAATGATCTAAACGAAATCCCTGGAGAAAGAACAGTCTTCAAAAATGGTGCTGGGAAAATTTGACCTTCTCATGCAGAAAAATGAAACAAGAACTCTACCTTACAACTTATACAAAAATACAATGTAAATGGATCAATGATCTAAATCTATGATGTGATACCATCAAATTCCTAGAGGGAAACATCAGGGAAACTCTGCAAGATACTGGTGTTTGCAAAGCCTTCTTGGAAATGGCTCCCAGAAGCACAGACTGTAAAAGTATAAATACTCAAATGGGATTACATCAAGCTAAGAACCTTCTGAACTGCAAAGTAAATATTCAACAAGAAGAAGCAACTGACAGAATGGAAGAAAACATTTGCAAACTAGGCAACTGAAAAAGGAATAATATCCAGAATCTAGAAAAAGCTCAAAAACTCAACAACAAAACAAACACTCCAGTCAAGAAATGGGCAAAGGATATAAACTGGTATTTTTCCAAGGATGGATTTTAGTTAGCAAGCAGACACATGAAAACATACTCAGGAACAATAGCCATCAGAGGACTGCAAATAAAAGCCACAATGACCTTTTGCCTCACCCAGTTAGAATGGCTCTCATACAGAAACCAAAAGTCAGGGGAGGGGGGTTTTGTGTAGCAGGTTAAGTTGCTGCCTGCAGTACTAGAATCCCACATGAATGCCATTTTGAGTTCTGGCTGCTCCACTTCTGATCCAGCTCCCTAATGTGCTTGGGAAGGCAGCAGAAGATGGCCCAAGTGCCTGGGCCCTTGCACCCACTTGGGTGACCAGGGAGATGCTTCTAACTCTGGCTTCTGATTGGACCAGCACCACCTGTTGGGCCATATGGAAAATAAACAAGCAGATAAAATAGTTATGTCTCTCTGCCTCTGCCTCTCCCTCTCTGTAACTCCACCTTTCAAATAAAGAATTCTTTTGAAAACATCAACAAACAATAAAGGCTGGTGGAGAGGTAGAGAAAAAGGTACCCTAACCCACTGTTGGTGGGAATGAAGCTAGTATAGCCATTATGGAAGGCAGTATGAAAGTTCCTCAGAAATCTGAAAACAGATATACCATATGATCCTGACATCCCACTCCTCGGAATTTATCCAAATGAAATGAAGTAGAATATGCATAGGCATGAGTTATCTGTACCCTCATGTTTATTACAGCTCAATTCACAATAGCTAACATGGAATCAACCCAGATGTCCATCAGCTGGTGACTGGAAAAAGAATATGAGCTACATATACAGTATAAAATACTATTCAGCCATAATTGAGAATGAAATTCTATCTTTTGTAACTAAATGGATGAACTGGAAACAATTATGCTTCATGAAAGAAGCCAGTCCCCAAAAGACAAATACCATATGTTTTCTCTGACTGGTGGTAATTAATATATAGACAACAAGTAGCATATGAGTTAAATTGACATTTTGAGATTTGAGTATTGTTCATAGCCTTTTCTGTACTCTTTGATAGAGTACAGAACATATACTCATTGATATTTCTGCTACTACTTGCTGAATTCTTTATTTGGTAGAGGGTTAAAGCTTGTGATTCTAAAATAAAATCAAAGCATGCAGCTGTAAAAATTAAAAGAAAATAAAACAAGAAGGAGGGAGTTGCAAATATGAGACCAGGGGAAGATAGGGTAGGATGTATCAGTTTGCTCTTAAATCTGTATATGTAAATTACATGAAATTTGTTCACTTAATATGAATTTTAAAATATAAACTTAACACTAGAAGAAAAAGACCTGAGATCAGTGTTTTCTGGATCAACACTAATAAAATTTAGTCTTCATTTATGTCTGACCATATTTAATTTCTTATTTATTTATTTTATAAGAAAATTAACATCATCACTCCTAACAAGTCCATCCTGATTCATCCATATCTATCAGTTCCCACTATGCTAATAATTTCTTATGAATTTAAATCCATATCATCTTAAAAAGATGCAACGTGGGGCTGGTGCTGTGGCATAGCAGGTAAAGTTGCTGCCTGCAGTGCTGGCAATCCATATGGGTGCCAGTTCAAGTCGTGGCTGTTCTACTTCTGAACCAGCTCTCTGCTATGGCCTGGGAAAGCAGTAGAAGGTGGCCCAAGTCCTTGGGGCCCTGCACACACGTAAGAGACCCGGAAGACACTCCTGGCTTCAGATCGACACAGACCAGCCATTGCGGCCAACTGGGAGTAAACCAGCAGATGGAAGACCTCTCTTGCTCTGTCTCTGTCTGTCTGTCTGTCTCTATCTCTCCTCTATTTGTGCAACTCTGACTTTCAAATAAATAAATAAATCTTTAAGAAAAAAACCTGAATCATGTCATTTATGTGTTTTAGAGGCTTTGCAGATGTTGATTACATGAGCCATGAAAATCCATTAAAATGTAAATCCTATAATAGGCAACTCCATGTTCACTAAACTGGTAAAATCCAGTGCATGTGTTGAAAAAAACACACTAGCAATAAATTTGAAAAAGCTGTTAAGTATTTTAAGTGGCTGTCAAAGAGCTAAAAATCTGACAATGACTCATTATATCATTAATTTAGTACATAATGCTGAGAAAATCAGAAGTATTTGTTAAAACTTCTGCTAAAATGCACTAGATTTATAATTTTTAAAAGCATCTTTCCTATAGGTAATGCAGTCCTGTGCTACTTTAGAGTATCAGAAATTTAAAATGTTGAACTGGCACTGTGATGGAGCAGGTTAACACCCTGGCCTGAAGTGCCAGCATATGGGGGCTGGTTCAATACTCAGCTGCTCCACTTCTGATCCTGCTCTCTGCTATGGCCTGGGAAAGTAGTAGAAGATGGCCCAAGTCCTTGGGCCCCTGTACCCATCTGGGAGATCCGGAACTAGCTCCTGGCTGTGGCTTCGAATCAGCACAGCTCTGGCAGTTGCATTCAATTAGGGAATGAACATCAGATGGAAGACCTCTCTCTCTCTCTCTCTCTCTCGCTCTCGCTCTCGCTCTCCTCTCTGTTTGTAACTCGACTTTTAAATAAATAAATAAATCTTAAAAAATTAAGAAATTTAAAATGTGAAAGGAATAAACAGTGTTTTAGTCAGTACAATCCTCAAAACTACAATAATAATTCCGAGTTCACTGATTATGAAAGTACGTATATGAAATCTATCCCTAAGTAATCATAACATCGAGAGCTGAATGTAGTGTTTCAGAGATGAAAGAAACAGAGATTTATGTAGAGATGTGTATCTCTAAAATACAGATTTACCACTGTACTTTATAGACAGTACACAGTACACCATGTTTGTATTTTTTTTTTTTTTTTGCAGTCTGGCATAGTTTATTACATCCATCTTGTAACTTTGGAAATTGTATGATTAGACACTAATATACAACAAATTTTGAATCTTTACAGATAATATAGAGCACCCTAGGCCCTCCCAAGGGCAGAAAACAGACTAAGAGCTCATAGACTGGCTGAAACTGCAAGAAGCAGATGAAGATATTGTCAGAAAGATACATATTCCTGCAGTGTGGCTGCTGAGCAGTTCTGCCCTTATGGATCTCCTCTCTGTTTCAGATCGTTAAAGAAAGTTACATGCTTTCTGACATTTCTAAAGGTTTCACTAATGAGAATCTAAGATATCTTCACTATGCTAAGAGCCTCAGAACAGCCCAAAGACTTAGGCCATCTTCTGCTGCTTTCCCGGGCCATAGCAGAGAGCTGGATCAGAAGAGGAGCAGCCAGGACTACAACCAGAGCCCATATGGGATGCTGGCACTTCACTGTGCCACAGCACTGGCCACAACGTAGTATTTCTTTTCTTTTCTTTTTTTTTTTTTTGACAGGCAGAGTGGACAGTGAGAGAGAGAGACAGAAAGGTCTTCCTTTTGCCGTTGGTTCACCCTCCGATGGCCGCCGCGGCCGGTGCACTGCGCTGCTCCGATGGCAGGAGCCAGGTGCTTCTCCTGGTCTCCCATGGGGTTCAGGGCCCAAGCAATTGGGCCATCTTTCACTGCACTCCCTGGCCACAACAGAGAGCTGGCCTGGAAGAGGGGCAACTGGGACAGAATCCAGTGCCCCGGCCGGGACTAGAATCTGGTGTGCTGGCACCACAAGGTGGAAGATTAGCCTATTGAGCTGTGGTGCCGGCCAACGTAGTATTTCTAATAGAAGAGTTGGTTAGTCATGAACTCCTCTAAAATACAATTTAAGTATTAGTTTTTAAACTCTGATTCATTCACGAGAAAAATAAATGGTTAATTTTCTCTATTTGCTTCCAGATATGTAAATTTTATTCTAAGAAATTAATCATGACTTTTACATCTCAGATCCTATTATGAGTAAGTACAGAATATTGTGGGGTCATACGCTCATTCTATCAAAGGAACATTTCTCCAATTAAAGAAAAAAAATATGGGCATCCCATATGGGCACCGGTTCGAATCCTTGCTGCTCCATTTGTGATCCAGCTCTTTGCTATGGTCTGGGAAAGCAGTAGAAAACGGCCCAAGTGCTTGGGACTGTGCACATGTGTGGGAGACCTTGAAGCTCCTTGCTCCTTGCTCCTTGCTCCTTGCTTCGGATGAGCCCAGCTCCAGCCATTGCAGCCAACTGGAAAGTGAACCAGCAGATGGAAGACTTCTCTCTCTCCATGTAACTCTGCCTTTCAAATAAATAAATAAATCTTTGGGGGAAAAAAAAATAGATGTCCAAGTCTTATATCAGAGTACTGGGGTTCAGTGCCTAGCTCTGGTTCCCAACTCCAGCTTCCGGCAAATACCGATCCTATAAGGCAGTACTGATGGCTCAAGTATTCAGGTTTCTGCCCACACATGGGAGATTAAGATTGAGTTCATAGGCTGGCGCTGTGGCTCACTTGGTTAATCCTCTGCCTGCAGCACTGGCATCCTATTTGGGTACCGGGTTCTAGTCCTGGTTGCTCCTCTTCCAGTCCAGCTCTCTGCTGTGGCCTGGGAGGGCAGTGGAGGATGGCCCAAGTGCTTGGGCTCCTGCACCCTCATGGGAGACCAGGAAGAAGCACCTGGCTCCTGGCTTTGAACTGGCATAGTGCCAGCTGTAGTAGCCATTTGGGGAATGAACCAGCAGATGGAAGACCTTTCTCTCTGTTTCTCTCACTATCTATATCTCTACCTGTCAAATAAAAAAAAAAAAAAAAAAAAAAAGATTGAGTTCACACTCCTGGCTTCAGCCTGACCCAGTTCTGGCTATTGCAGGCATTTGGGGGAGTAAAGCAGAGAATCAGAGTGCATTTTCATTCTCTCTCCCTCTGCATCCCAATTAAGTAAAAAAAAAAAAAAAAAAAAAAATTAAAGAAACTCAAACTGGACTAAAGGTAATAGTAAAGGTAAGTGTCCCACTTCTTTCATATGACAAACCACTAGGTACTAAAAGTTTTCATTTTTTCCACTTACCACATCCTTTGCCCATGGCATTTAATTTCCTAGGTTTTAATTTTTCTTTTCCCTAGGTAAAATGTGACCACTTGGTGCCAGTGCTGTAGTGTGAGCTAAGACGCTGCTGGCAATGCTGGTATCCCATATGGGTGCCAGCTGAGTCCCGGCAGCTCCCCTTCTAATCTGGCTTCCTGCTAATGGTCCCAGAAAAGCAACAGAAGATAACTGGGGCACTGCCACCCACATGGGACACCCAGATGAAGTTCCTGTCTTCAGTCTGGCCCAGCCCTGGCCACTGCAGCCACCTGAGGAGTAAACCAGCAGGTAGATAATCTGTCTCTTCCACTCTGCTACACTTTCAAATACATACATGAATCTTCCTTTAAAAAATAAAAAGAAAAACCACTTAAGCTTTCAAAGGTATACAAGAAAGAAGCTTACAGCACTGATAAATTTAGGACCTAAAACATCTTACTGATTGAAAAAAGCAAAGAGCAATATACAGAATGATACTGAGTGAGTTTTCAAAAGCATATATTTTGGTCCCTAAATTTCTAAACCATGAGCATGATTATTACATAAATATATTTATATATTTTTAAGATTTATTTTACTTACTTGAGAGAGGTTTTCCATCTGCTGGTTCACTCCCCCAAATTACTGAAAACCTGGGGCTGGGCCAAGGCAAAGCCGGGAATAGGGGCTAGTGCTATGGCACAGCAGATTAACACCCTGGCCTGAAGCACGGGCATCCCATCAGGGTGCTGGTTCAAGACCCGGCTTCTCCACTTCTGATCGAGCTTTCAGCTTATGGCCTGGGAAAGCAGTAGGAGATGGCCCAAGTTCTTGGGCCCCTGCACCTAAGTGGGAGACCTGGAAGAAGCTCCTGGTTCCTGGCTTCAGATCAGCGCAGCTCCAGCCATTGCAACCAGTTGGGGAGTAAACCATCAGATGGAAGACCTCCCTCTCTCTGTGTGTGTATGTGTGTAACTCTTTCAAATAAATAAATAAACCTTTTTAAAAAAAGCCAAGAGTCAGGGAAATTTCATCTAAGTCTCTCCCTTGGGTGTAGGGCCCAAAGATTTGTACCATATTCTGCTGCTTTCCCAGACATGTTAGCAGGGAGCTGGATCAGAAGTAGAACATGCAATTGGTGCCCATAGGGGATGCTAATGCTGCAGGTGTTGGTGTAACCCATTTTGCCACAGTGCTGGCCCCATAACAATTTTTAATTCCTAGTAATTAACAGGGAAGAAAGAAGTATGGCAGGATACATTTTTTTTAAAAAAGTATTTTATTTATTTGAAAAAGTTATATAGAGAGGTAGAGAGTGAGGTAGAGAGAGAGAGAATCTTCTGTCTACTGGTTCACTCCCCAAATGGCTACAATGGCCAGAGCTGAGTTGATCTGAAGCCAGAACCCAGGAGCTTCTTCAGGTCTCCCACATAAGCAAAAGGGCCCAAGGACTTGGGCCATCTTCTACTGCTTTCCCAGGTGCATTAGCAGGAGGTGGATTGGAAGTAGAGCAGCCGGGACTCTAACCAGCACTCATATGGGATGCCTGTATCTCAGGCCAGGGCTTTTACCTGATGTGCCATAATGCTGGCTCCAACAGGTGACCTTTTACTCTCAATAATCTCTTCTTGGTATTGGCAGCAGTTTGTAATTTTTTTGTTTATTTGCCTTCTTCTTAATCTATATTTTTAAAAAAATTACAAAAAGTTTCAGCACCCTGAGAACCTCCAACACAAGAGCATACAATCAGATGTTTGTGCAGAAAAGGGTGGTGTAGATACAATGTGGAAAATGCAAGGTGAGTTGATTCATCTTTCTGAGGCTGTGGTTTCCATGGGCAACTTTTACAACCAACTGCCTTATTTGTTCCTCTTCCACACAGTGGAAAACATGTTAAGTCATCCTATTTAGCCAAAAGCCAGTGGCAGCACTTAAATATGTCATCAGCCCAGGGCCAGCATTGTGGCACAAAGGGGTAAGTTGCCAACTGCAACAGCAGCATGCCTTATGGCACTGCTTTGAGACTCGCCTCCTTCACTTCTCATCCAGCTCTTTGCTTGGGAAAGCAGCAAAGAATGCCCAAGAGTTTGGGTTCCTGCACCCACATGGGAGACTGGGACAGAGTTCCAGGGCCCTGGCTTCAGCCTGGCTCAGCCCCAGCTATTGTGGCCATCTGGAAGTGAGCCAGCAGATGAAAGATAGAGATCTCTCTCTCTTTTCCTTTTACCTAAACATACATTACATAAGTAAATGAAAATGCCTCAATATAGCAACTTTTTAAGGAAAAGTCTTCTGATTATTGCAGGCATTGTCTCAATGCATAAAAATATTCAGACACAAAAATTATAAACTGATTTATATTTCTCAACCACATACTTTTCAGAAAAAATTGTCTGCCACTCAGCATCAGCTATCAGTCTGAAAGCATTCCTAAAAAAATCAAGTAATTTTACTAAACACAAAATCCTCTAGTATAGCCCACATTTAAACCAGTTGCTTCCATGGGTATACACAGTTTAACTTTAGTTAATTTACAGGGATCACTGCACTTCCCTGGCATGGAGCTGTCTGAAGAGTTTAAACGCTGATGGGTGCGGCATTATTTCCCATATTTGCTTATTATCCAGAGTGCATTTATTAAATATCTATCATGAACTTCACACTCTATAAATCTGTTTCAAATATGTTGATACTTAATGGTACTTACACACTTATAAACTGAGCTAACCCTCCTAACTTCTCTCTGGCATAACTATGCCTTTGACATTGCCTTTTTTCACACATATGGAAATGCATAATAAGTTTCTGTATGGTACTTCAGGATTTATAAAAGGCTTTTCAGGTAAGATTTACATAACATCATGTAAAAGTGGCCAAATGACACGTCTCATTACAGAGGGGAGCAGTATGAAGTGACTCTCCCAACAGTTACTCAGATTCTATCAGTCAGGTTCAGAATCTTATCAGGTATCAGATACACATCTAGATTTTTTCCCCTACTGTCTCTTTGTCAGAATTGCCAGCCTATGAGTGAACTTCAGTCTGAATGAATGCTAATATTCAAGGTTCTAAGTGAAAACATTACCGAGGCTTGTATTGGTGAGTAAAGCATGTGTCTAAATGTCACTCGTATTTAATAATAAGTATTAAATCATATGAAACTGAATACAAGGTTATGCAAATTTAAGATGAAGAGCATATATTTAAAAACACATTCTTACATTTTGCAAATGTGTTGAAACACCTTACTGGAGCACGTGTTTGGCATAGTGGTAAAGCCTTCCGCATCCCAATCAGAATGCTCAGGGCTCAAGCCCTAGCCCTGCTTCTGCTTCAGCTTCTAGCTTCCTGCTAATAGAACCTGGGAGGCAGCAGCTGATAGCTCAAGTACTTGAGTCCCTGCCACCTATGTGGGAGATCCACACTGAGTTCCTGGCTTCAGCCTGACCCAGCTCTGCTTGGTGCAGATATTTGAGGGATGAGCAGTAAATGGAAGGGCTCTCTCTGCCTTGCAAAGAAACAAAAATAAATATACAGACCTTTTCTTAAAGTGTCTTGCTCACATCTAAATGATTTCCCTTTTCACAGTAAAATACCTAACTGCTCTCTTTAGTAACAATGCAGGTTTTGCTCTCCACATCCACTCCTGAGCTCCAAGTACCAGCAGCTCACCCTAGCATCCTGACTGGTTCCACTGATCAAGCACACATCTCCCATTCTCTTTTGGTGGGTCTACTGTAATTATCTTACTGTTGCTGTCCACCTGCAGGCCTGAGGGAAGAGCACCTGAATACACACTGGAGTTCTGGACGTAGTTTCCAAAATTCAGTCACTTCGCAGCTCAGGGACTCTGTCCTGGTCGATCACCTTAAAGCCTGCAGGAATAGGGAGAAGCTGTGTTTGAAGAATTCACAAAGTGCATTCAAATCAACCACTACCCCCTCCATCACACCCCTAATTCAGGGTTCTGGCAAATCCCAAACCGACCAGGAGTGACTCAGGTGACCTCGATTCCTTGCTCTGAAAGGCTCCAAAGAACCTGGTGCACCAGCGGCTAGCTCAGGGCATCGCCTTCCCGCCCTCCTGCCCTCACCACCAGAACGCCCAGCTCCCAGCGCCGCCAGGAGGCCAGCGGCGGCCCCGCAGGTCCAGCCACATGCGGACACACGTCCAGAGCTGACCCAAAAATCAGGACCAGCCCAGGGGTCGCCTCCAGACAAAGACAAAGTCGCTGTCTCCTACTCCCTTCCAGAAGGCTGCAGGCCAGCACCCAGCACCCGGAGTCACGGAGTCCGGGGTTCGCCCACCCTCCCGTGAAGGAAGCTGCCACCGTGGGAACCCCGATTCACCTGCGGGCAGGGCTGGGGGAAGAAGGGACGAGCCAGCCTCTGCCCTAGGACTGCAGCCTGGGAACGTCCAGGGCCCCAGCGCCCCTGCCAGGCACGGATTCTCCCTGAGTGCGTTCTGAGCCAGGGCGTCAGCCATTAGCAGCTCCTTGCTTCCAGAATCTGTTGCAGGGCAGCTCAGGCTCTGCCCGGCCGGGGGCCTCAGACCAATCCTCGCTGCCCTGGGGCAGGACCAGCGCTATAAGACCAGCCCCACGCCGGGCTGGCTATAAAGGCATTGGTCCTTGGCGGGCAGCTGGTAGTTGCGGTGTGTGCGGGTGACGTGGGTGGTGTCACGTTCTTGGCCATTGAGCTCGATTTCCGACCTTGGGACAAGAACGCAGGCGGCGGCCCGAGAGCCAGGAGAGCCAGGAGCGGCGGGAGAAGATGAGACAGACCCGGAGGGTGCGACCGCCCACCTCTCCCGCCAGCCCTGCTGGCTGAGGCTTGCAGCACTGCGGCACTTGGGGAAGTAATGAATGCCAAGTCTCAGCAGGAAAACCAAGCGCGGTGCTGATTTGCGCACTGACGCTGCATCTGTGTGGTCTGCACGGGGCAGACAGGAGGAAGGGCTTGGTAGGAGGGCGCTGGAGGTGCACTGGGCCCTCATGCAGGCGCCTGCTGTAGGCATCCAGAACAGCAGAGTCCTGCTGGGTCCCTAGAGATCCTGGCTGCGCTGCACTTTCGGTTATCCACCCTCCTGCACTGCTGCTGGGGCAGTGCTTCTGCGGTTGGATATCTCGTTCGAGTCCATGGTCGTTTTCTCATGATGGGCTGGAACAAAGCACTGTTCTGCGGAATCTGCCTCCCAGGAGCGTTGCGGCTGGACAGGGGGGCACGGGTGAGCTGGTGACACCTCCTGTGCGTGGTCTCTGGCCCGTCCAGGACCAAGGTGGAAAGGGAAGCAGAGGAGCCGGCTCACGGCAATCCCGCTGCCCGTTCCATCAGGTGCGAAATGTCTCCCGATTGCGGTTAACCTTGCAGGGAATCTGTCCCCTTTTGTGGGTCAGAGACAGCATCTGCTTTATTAGCTGTGCAGTGTATTGAAAATTAAAATTTGGGCAGTCCTATCTTTAGTCCTCACAGCGTAGTTACATTCTGAGGAACTGATGAAACTGCTCAGTACTTTGGGGATGAGTTTAATATTAGGTGGGTAAGCCTGTTGTTGGCTTTTGGTTTGACTCATTTAGTTTGTTTGTAGCTACTGGGCGACTTTATTTGGTAAAAATGCATTCAGGCTCAGTAGTGTATTCAAGGATGGCCACTTAGTGAATTGTCTTTTTTTTTTTTTTTTTTTTTTGAGTAAAATATTGGAAGGCATGATTGAGCTACTTATTGCAAAGTCCCACCACTCCTGGGAAGGCCACAATCGGCAAGAAGAGCAGGTAGCAAGCTTTCATCAAGTAAGATGAGATTCCTGTGTTTGCAGTCTGAACAGCTCACTGCTGAGCTGGGAGGGGAACTGCTCTGAGCACAACTCTCTACAGAACTGCTCTTGCAAACCTTCCCCGAAGGAAGCACTGCTGTGGTCAGAAGCATTCCAGGAGCTGCTGGCCTGCAAATGTGAATTTGCCTTGAATTTAATCCATTGCAAGTATCACAAGAGTGCGGAAAGGCTGTGTCCTCAAATGAGCAGCTCACCAAGGAGAATGAGACTTAACCTAGAAGGTCTGTTTATCTCCCTTTATTTCTCAGCATACTCTCCCCAGGTGGGGGAGATAAATCACCCTTCAGCTCTGCAACGGCAGTGCTCTAGGTGGAGGCTGAGGATGCTTTTCATTGAATGCAATGTTTGCAAGAGACTTAGTTCCCTGAGAATTTATGCCTCTCCTATAAATACATTTTTGGCATTAAAACAAACTGAAGTATTTATGTTTTAGTAGTATGGCACCAATTTAAGTATTTTGCCTACTGGTATCTTTGTTTTTAAAGAACTAAATCCTCAGGACTACAGGTTTGAGTAAAAACTAGAGAATAGCTAATCCTAGTACTAGAAAAGCACAAGGGGTTATTTGATCATTAGCTTCCTCATATTCCTCATGTTTCTTTTTCTTTTTCTACCTTCTCCGCTCCCTACAGATGGTCTGGCTGTATTTAAGTCATTTTTAAAAATTGAATTCTGTGAAGAAAATATAGGCTTTTGGCTGGCTTGTGAACACTTCCAAAAAATCCACCCACCCCAGAAGCTATCCTTAAAACCAAAGTAAATATATACAGTCTTCATAGAAAAAAACCCCAAAAGAGGTAAGACACAATTCCACATTTCAGCATAAAGTGTACACCCTTGGCACCAAGAAGCAACAAAAGAAGTAAAGACATAAGACTAAAGCAAGGGCCAGGGAATCTGAAAAGCTTTCTTTCCTGGTGTCCTGGCTTTCAACTAAGTATCCCAGCCCTGGCAGGTGGAGCTCATCACACGTTGCAGCTTCTGATTTTCCCTTTCAAAGAGCACAGCCCCCTTCTCTAACAAAGGATAATGAGTGATCTTTTTTTCAGATGAGCATTCTTTCAAACCAAAACTCTTATTATCCAAAATATACAAGAAGCTACAACTCCCAGCTGTGCAACTGCCTGAAAAAGGGTGTATAGCTTGATGGAGAGTAACTTTTTGAAGTTGTATTTATTTGCAAGGCAGAGTTACAGAGAGAAAAAGAGAGGGAAAGACAAAGAGAGGTCCATCTGCTGGTTCACTCCCTAAATGGCCACAATGGCCAGGGCTGGGCCAGGCTGAAGCCAGCACCTTCCTCCAGGGCTCCCATGTGGGGGCAGAGGACTAAGCACTTGGGCCATCCTCTGCTGCTTTACCCTGCAGGAAGCTGGGGAAGAAGTGGAGCAGCTGGGACTCAAACTGGCATCCACATGGGATGTTAGTGCTGCAGGCAGCAGTGTAACTTGCTATGCCACAGCACCAGCCCCCAGAAAGAACTCTTATCCCTGTTTTTTTTTTTTTTTTTAGTCAGAATGCTACCAGGACTTGTGTTGAAAACCACAGATAACCACAGAACCCCATGAGAAGAAAAAGGGAGCCCCATAGTAAAGGACATGTTCTGTTTCCTAAGGCAGAAGTTTGTGACTGCCAAAGAAACTGACATTTAATTCAGCCTGGGTGTTTGGGAAACGTCCCTCACAACTGTTGATTCCAGTTTGGGTAGTGAATCAGGAAGCTGGAGACTGTCCAGGAGACGCTTGTATCAGAACTGCTTCCACCACTGTACAGACACAGGCAGGAAATACATGGTCTGAGTGGGGTGGGTCTCCCTGGAAAAGCAGGACTCTGAGATGGAAGATAATGCAATGGAATGCTGTTGATCTAGACTCACTTAAAATCAATAGGTCTGGGATTCTGTGTCCTTAGCTACCTCGCTGTCCATCTTTCCTTAAATCCGTCCATGTTACCACATGGTTTTAGTTCTAGGTTTTAAGTCCAAACTAATGTAACATGTTTATTACGTAGAATCATCCATTCTGTTGTTGTGTATTGCTGAACCTGAAGTGATGTGAGTGCTTGTGTGTAGAAAACCACAGTGGCTGTTACAAGTGCCAAAAACTCTTGAAGGCAGTTAAGCTTTGAAGTGGTCTTTGAATATTTGAATACATTTATGTTGATAAATAATGTCATTGAATACTCAGAGTCCAGGTGTGAGTTGATTTGATTTTGGTAACTGGAAATATGACCAATATAAGATCTTTGTAGTAGAGAAGAAGCATGCATTACTGAATCTGTGCAGGGAGAACTGACAGTCCCAGAGCTGAGATGAGGGTGGCAAGGAAGATGCTCTTTTCTAAACCTAAGTCACAGCACATCCTTGGACCCACCCAGGGTTAAAATTACTAACAGAATCTTTTATTAAACATCAAGGTCATTGATGAGAATAGAACACTGACCTAAATCCCTTCTTGAGGATTAAGAACCAGCTAAATAGGAGGCCACGGCAGTGACCTCAAAGGGGTTGGAGCCCGGGGTCGGGGGCCACGGGTTCCCCCGGTCATGGGCCAGCACCACGGCTCGGGGCTCCAGAGGTCCGAGGAAGCCTTGCAGGGGCCGTTTCCTGCTTCCCTCCTTGGGCCGAGGTCAGGGGTCACAAAGTGACCAGTTCAGGGCGGAAATCCCCGAGGCGCCACTGGGGCCTGGGCCAGGCCTGCGGGCGGGGTGGAAGCAGAGGAGAGATGCCCAGGACGAGCGGGCCGAGGCTGCAGGTGTTCCTGTTGGCCCCTGGGCACCTGCGGGGCCTCAGCCCCACTCACAATGGAACTGCACGTGTGCTTCAGACCATTTTTACCCTTAATTCCACTTTAAAGAAACGTTTATCAAGGCCTGTGCCCTGGCGTGGGGGTGCAACCACAGCCTACAGGGCCTGCATCCCTCATGGGTGCCGGTTCAAGTCCCAGCTGCCCCACTTCCAGTCCCACTCCAGCCAACCAGTGCAGCGGTGATGGACAGGTGCTTGGACCCCGCACCATGCGGGAGACCTGGGCGAGGGTTCGTGGGCCTTCAGCGTCACCCAGACATTGGGGGATCGAACCAGCAGATGGAAGACCCCTCTCTCTATGCCCTTCAAATCTCTTAAAATAGAAACACACACACACACACAAACAGCTAAATAGAAGTGAACTGTATGGAGACAAACACCAATGTTACATTACTCAACTCTCCACTGCTCCAGTGAACAAAGACGACAAATAAAAAGGATATAGGTCTCCCCTTTTTTGTCATCCTTCCCTTGGTTCCAACTAGTATGGGCTTCCAGAAAATGTACAGGGAATCCATTCTCTTCTGTGGTCAATACATGATCTCAGAATTTCCCTTATTCATTTGCCTAACAGATTTTGATTGTTACTCTAGGCAAAAGGAAGGCAACAGAACTGCCCTTTTCCCCATTTTAAAAATCTATTTATTTGAATGGCGGAGTTACAGAGAAGGGGTAGAGACAGATCTTCCATCTGCTGGTTCACTTCCCAAATTGGCTCAGCTGAGCCAATCTAAAGCCAGGGGCTTCTTCCAGGCCTCCCACACGAATCCAGTGGTTCGAGCACTTGGGCCACATTCTGACGCTTTCCCAGGCACATTAGCAGAGAGCTAGATTGGAAGTGGAGCAGCTGGGACTTGAATCAGCATCCATAAGGGATGCTGGCACAGCAGGCAGTAGCTTTACCCACGTGTTGGTCCCGTGTGTGGATGTATGTTTATTTCAAATATTTATTTATTTGAAAGGGAAGGTTAGAGAGGGAGAGACATAAGAGAGATCTTTCAACCTCTGGTTCACTCCCCAAATGTCCACAACATTTGGCCAAGCCAAAGCCAGGAGGCTGAATAGTGGATAATCTTTAGTTATTCATTTAAAATGAATAGCCTGTAGCTGGTGCTGTGGCATATAAGGTAAAGCCACCACCTGCAGTGCTGGCATCCCTTATGGGCACTGGTTCATGTCCCAGCTGCTGTGCTTCTAATCTAGTTACCTGCTAATGTGCCTGGGAAAGCAGCAGGAGATGGCCCAAATACTTGGGCCCCTGAATCCATGTGGGAGACCTGGAAGAAGCACTTGGCTTTGGATCAGCCCAGCTCCAGCTGCTTGCAGCCACTTGGGGAGTAAAACAGCAGATGGAACATATCTATGTGTGTCTCTCTCTGTAATTGTATGCTATAATCCAATCCAGTAAAAGTAAGAGAAGCATTAAATATTGCTACCTATATTTTTATATAGTCTAAGTATTATATAAACTAGAATATACAACACTAGGAGTATGCTATCAGTACTTACACTACCAATCTCAGTAATTATAAATAAGAATTTTAGTAACTATACTGATTCTGAACAGTAATTCAATGATTCTGTTTTTAAATTTTAAAATGCCCATGAACTTAAATGTTTCTGTGTAGCTCCTAATAGAACTACAAGCCCTAGAAGTTCTATGCTGTTTAGCATTTCTTCAGTGCCAACTTGATTATTACACTGCCAGTTTATAAAACACTTCACAGTCATATGGACCTTATCATAAGATAGGACTATGTAGAATAAATCCTTTAACTATAAAGACAATCTTATCCCACAAGGGAGGAAGATCCAGAGGGGTAAAATGACTTGCTAATGTCACTTAGCTCTGTCAGCACAGAAACAAGGAAAGCTCTCAGCTTCCTGCCACCTCCCCTTACACCACCTGCCTCAACTAGAAGAGCCTGTAATTTTAAGGACACTCAGGCCCCATGAGTTTAAATGATTTTTCCAGGTTACATGACAAAGAAGTAACAAAGCCAGAAGTAAAAATTATTGCCTCCATCTTTCTCTCCCTTATCCACTATGGAAGTCTGATTTACAGTTATGCATTATTCAAATATCATTTACAACCAAGAAGCATTATTTTTTCCCCAAATTTAACAATGAAACTACTTTTTTCCATTGAGGAAGTTATTTTAATGGAAGATACAAACATACTTGTTTTTTAATTTGAGATGCAAAGAAATGGACAAGTAGATAGAGAAGTGGAATTCACCCTCTAGTTCACTGCTGAAATGTCCACAGTGGCCAGGGCTGGCCCAGCAGCAGGGAACCCAATCATCTGAGCCATCACTTGCTAGCTCCCAGGGTCTGCATTATCAGGAAGTTGGAGTTGAGGCTGGAACCGGGAAGCAAACCCAGACACTCCAATGTAGGACACAAACATCTGAACCACAAGGCTACCTCTGGCTTCCAGACTGGTTTTTCCACAAGTCATCTGAAAATGAAAGTTAATTACAACCTGAAATCCAAGACTCTGGAGTCCTCAGGTGTGTGTGTCTATGCAAGTTTACGCATGAGAGTTAGTTAGGTTGCCCAAGGGTTTGCAGTTTAGAGAGAACAGAAGAGTGAAATGTGTGTCAGAGGATGTCCACATTGGAGAGGTGGCTGTGCTCTAGTCAGAGGCTGAGGAGGACAAGTCCACAGAGAGCAGCAGCACCAAAGGAGAATGCTATACTAGCAAGTAAGGAGAAAAAAATGCTGAAAAATAAATATTTTAAAAAGATCCAGGACCAGCACTATGGCGCAGCGGGTTAAAGTCCCGGCTCGCAGTGTCAGCATCCCATATGAGCACTGGTTTGCATCCCGGCTGCTCCACTTCCAATCCAGCTCTCTGTTATGTCCTGGAAAGCAGAAGATGGCCCAAGTACTTGGGCCCCTGCACCCACGTGGGAGACCCAAAAGAAGCTTCTGGTTCCTGGCTTTGGATCAGCTCACCTCTGGCTGTTTCGGTCATTTGGGGAGTGAACCAGGTGATTGAAGACCTCTCTATCTCTCTCTCTGGCTCTACCTCTCTAACTCTATCTTTCAAATAAATAACCTAAAAAAAAATTGTTGGGGCTGGTGCTGTGGTGTAGCGGGTTAAGCCGCCACCTGCAGAGCCAGAATCTGGTTCGAGACCCAGTTGCTCCACTTCTGATCCAGCTCTCTCCTATGGCCTGGGAAAGCAATAGAAGATGGCCCCAGCCATTGGGCCCCCGTTCCCACAAAGGAGATCTGGAAGCACTCCTGGCTGCTGGCTTCAGATCGGCACAGCTCTGGCTGTTGCAGCCAATTGGGGAGTGAACCAGCGGATGGAAGACCTCTCTCTCTGTGTCTTCTCTGTGTAACTTTCTTTCTGACTTTCAAATTAATAAATGTTTAAAAATTATTTTTTGGAAGACAGAGTTATAGATAAAGAGGTAGAGACCAGGAGGGGGAGGGAGAGAGGGAAAGGGAGAGATCTTCCATCTGCTGGTTAACCCACCAAATGGTCCAGTGGCTGGGATTGGGTCAGGCCAAAGCCAGGATCTGGAACCCCGTCTGAGTCCCCCTCATGGGTGGCAGAGACTCAAGAACTTGGGTTGTCTGCTGCTTTCTCAGATGCAATGGCAGAGAGCTGGATGGGAAGTAGAGCAGCCGAGATGCAAACCAGTGGCCATATGGGATGCCAGCATCACTGGCAACAGATTATCCTAATGCATCACAACACTGGCTCCAACAAATTTAGGTAAAGCAATTCAAAATGCCAGGGAAATATCAAATAAAATGCCAGAGATGAGCATTTTGGTGCAGCAGGTTAAACCACTACTTGGGAAGCACATGACAAATATCAGAATGCCTGGGATTGAATCCTGTCTCTTTCTGATCCACCCTTCTATTAATGTGCACGAGTGGCACCAGATAATGGCCCAAGTACTGGGTCTCTGACACTCATGTGGGAGATCTGGACAGAAGTCTTGGCTCCTGGGTTTAGCCTGGCCCAGCCCTAGCTGTTGTGGGCATTTGCTGAGTGAACCAGTGGTTGAAAGAGTGCTCTTGCTCTCTCTCTCTCTCTCCCTCACTTTCTGTCACCCCTCTCCTTTCTCCCTCTCACCCTCCCTATCAGTCTTTCAAATAAATAATGCTTTAAAAACATTAATAGGCCATTGGACCTATAGCTTCCATAAATATCTGCCTAAAAATTTTGTACTTATGCAAATATATATATGCTGTTTATAGAAAAATAGAAATAAAAGCAAATAAGAGTTTCAAAAAGTTTGGGAAAGGAATTAAAATAAGTTTCTTCTGTGCAACTAATTTTGAAATCATGCATGTAAAAGGTCCTCAGAAAGTTCATGGAAAATGCCTTTTATACAAAAATGGTGCATGGATTTTAAAATAATTTTTTAAAGAAAATCTATATATGAAAGGCAGTTATGGGGGTGGGAAGGGGAGATACAGATCTTCCATTTTCTGGTTCCCTCCCAAAATGACCACAAGAGCCAGGTCTGGCCCAGGCTGAAGATGGGAACCAGAAGTCCATCTGCATCTCCCACAAGGGGTGGCAGGGGCTCTTGTAGTTGAACCATCTCCTTCTGCCAGGTGCATTAGCAGGAAGCAGAACAGCCAGGACTGCAACTGGAGCTCAGATATGGGACGCTGGCCTCACATGTGGCAGCTTAACCTGCTATGTCACAAAGATGGTCATTCAAAATAAATTCTTGTGGCCAACACTGTGGCACAGTGGGTTAAGCCACTTTTTGCAGTGCCAGCATCCTACATGGGTACCAGCTTGAGTCCTGGCTCCACCTCTCATCCAGCTCCTTATTAATATGCCTGGGAAAGCAGTGGAAGATGGCCCATGTGGAAGACTCAAGAGAAGCTCTTGGCTTTAGCGTGGCCATTTGGGGGACTGAATCAGCTGTGACTTCCAAATAAAACTTAAAAGAAAAAACATTCACTTAAAAGACCTGTTGCAATCCAAGTGCACAGTTACTTGCTCAGCAGAAATGCTAATTCAGGTGCAAGAAGTGCTGGAATCAGGGATGCCTTGGCAAAGAAGTAGTGGTTTGGAGAGGTCACGTAAGGGGCTTTTATGCAGAAGCCAGGCAGCAGTGTTTTAGAGTTTAAGAGAAATTTAAAATTACATATTGGGGCTGGTGCTGTGGCATAGAGGATAAGGCCACTGCCTGAGTGCTGGCATCCCATGTGGGTGCTGGTTCGAGTCCTGGCTGCTCACTCCAATTCAGCTCTCTGCTATGGCCTGGGAAAGCAGTAGAAGATGACCCAGGTCATTGGGCCCCTGCTCACACATGGCAGACCTGAAGAAAGATCGGGCTCCTGGCTTCAGATCAACCCATTTCTGGCCATCACAGCCATTTGGGGAGTAAGCTAATGAATGGAAGACCTCCCTCTCTCTGCCTCTACTTCTCTGAAACTCTGCCTTTCAAATAAAATAAATCTTTTAATAAACAACTTTAAAAAATTACATATTAACTTCCAACTGGGAGATCAGCAATTAAGTCAAGGTAGTTAATCATTTAAACATGCTTCTAGGGGCCAGTGCTGTGGCATAACGGGTAAAGCCACTGCCTGCAGTGCTGGCATCCCATGTAGCACTGGTTCAGGTCCCGGCTGCTCCACTTTTTATCCAGATCTCTGCTATGGCCTTTGAAGGCAATAGAGGATGGCCCACATCCTTGGGACCCTGCACCCACATGGGAGACTCAGAGGAGGCTCATGGTTTCTGGCTTGAGATTGGTGCAGTTCTAGCCACTGCAGCCAATTGGGGAGTGAACTATTGGATGGAGGACCTCTCCTCTCTCTTCATAACCCTGACTTTTAAATAAATAATGAATCTTTAAAAAAATTAAATAGGCCTCTAGTCAGGCAGTAATGATGACCTTGTTTCATTTCTAAACACAGAAATTATTTTAAGTGGCTTTAGAGATGTACTTATCAAAATAATGTGGGCAGGACTCGCTGGGGCAGCACAGAGGCTGCAGAAGAACGCAGAACACCTGAACCAGTGAGCCCCGGGCAAAGTGTGTGTGCAGCTGATGCAGGACTCCCAGTCTAGATGACAGACACATTGTTCACAACTGGAACTAGAAGAAAACTGCCTGAGGAGAAGCATAGTGATAGAATAGGCACAGAACCCTGGTATGTTAGGGTACAGTCCTTTTGGTCCTCTGCTGTTACTTCCCCTTAGCAACAGGCAGAGCCTACAGCCTTCTGCCACCCCATTCTCTCCCCACATAAAGTTAGAGATGGAGGGGTCTATGGATGTGGTGCATCTTGGGAGGCTGAATCTCTGGAAGAGACAGCAGGGCAGGTGCAGAGCTCACCTGGCAGTGCCTGGGGACAGTTTCCCCACTACTACATTTTAATGGGGACATCAAAACACTTACCACCATCTCACACAAACACACACACACACACTGCAGAGGCTTAATTGGTGAATCCTTCCAGACAACAGTGATTAGGCCAGCAGTTAAACATAGCAACTTCCCCTAGAACTGCAGCTGGGGGAACAGGTCCCACTCAAAGATGGAGAGAATGGGGACAGGCTACACCCCACTCACAAACAGGTCAGGTCATAAGGCTCTCACCAGCTAGCAGCTCTCTGGTCTCACCTCCCTGGTCTTTGTAGCTGTCAAGATCTTCCCAACCTTGCTGCCTGGGAGGGATACACTCAGGTATCACCTTCATGGAAGACCTAGAAGTTGTTTTTTTTTTTTTTTTAAAGATGTATTGCTTTGAAAGAGTTACACAGAGAAGGAAAGAAAGAAGTCTTCCATCTGATAGTTCATTCCCAAATTGGTTGCAATAACTGGAGCTGCACTGATTCGAAGCCAGGAGTCAGTTTGGGTGCAGGGACCCAAACATTTGGGCCATCATCTACTGCTTTCCCAGGCCATAGCAGAGAGCTGAATCAAAACTGGAGCAGCCAGGACTAGAACTGGTGTCCATATAGGATGCTGGCATTGCAGGCGGCGGCTTTATCCACTACACCACAGCGCCAGCCCCAACCTAGAAGTTCAAGTTGACATAGTGGACAGCACACTGTGGTTCCCAAGTCTAACGTAATCATGGACAATGTTAATAGATTGTGTCACAGGCTGAAGGAGGTGACAGGAATGCTCTGCTGCAGAGCTGTGATGTAGGAGAAAGGACTCCAGACCAGGCCTTACTTGATTATAAAGTTGATTTTTAGTGAAATGTTACATAATTTCTAAGAAGAATGAGAATTTACTTTAACTGGAGTACCTAATGGAAAGCAGTGTGCAGTACATTACCCGCATTCCAGCCCACGTTCAGCTGATTGATAAGATAAACAGGGCCTGAAGGCCGGAGCTGGCCTCGCCTCAACAAAAGACCACGGGGCAGTCCACTTCCTCCGTCCTCTCCACACACCCTGGGGAGAGGCGGACTGCGCACACGGAGACGGAGAGGAGGCTCCGGAGCGAGCCGGGGCCGCTGGTGCAGGGACGGGGCTGTCGCCGTGTCCGGAGCCGGCCCGGCCCTCAGCGGTGGGGTCCGCGGATGGAGGCGCTCACTGGGGGAAGTCCAGTCCCTCTGTAGCTGGTTCTGCAGGATCCACCCGCCCACGGCCCCTTCTGGGAAACCTGGCCCCACACACTCACCACCTTCCGCTCGCGAGGTCTCCGGCTTCCCCTTCTCAGAGCGGAGAAGGCCGAGCCACCACCGGGACGCTCTTCCCGCTGTAGTCTGGACGCGACTAGGACACAGGGATCTCGCGAGATGATGAAGTTGCCCGCCACCCTCACCAGAGCCTCTGATTGGACAGCTGCAAAGCCAATGGGCGTTTGGGGCGTCACAAAGACCGTAGCCAATCAGCACGCTCGCTGGCGCAGTGGGAGTGGGGAGGTTGTTGCCGGGCAACGGGAGTGCGGGCGGGTTTGGGGTCTGAGGCGCCCTGATTTCCGGGCGGGGTCGCTGTGGCCTCCGTGTTCCTGGGGCTCTGGGGACCTCCAGAGTTCCCGTGAGCTGCAGAAGCCGCTCCGGGTGAGTCACCGCCAGCTGCGCTTCATCGACTTCTGGTCTCTGTTTCTTCATATCTGGAACGATTTCTCCTTTGGGGAGTTTCTGCGATGTTCGTTGGAACAATGTTTAAAGATGTTGCGTAGTGTGCTGGCGCCGTAGCTCACTAGGCTAATCCTCCGCCTTGCGGCGCCGGCACACCGGGTTCTAGTCCCGGTCGGGGCGCCGGGATTCTGTCCCGGTTGCCCCTCTTCCAGGCCAGCTCTCTGCTGTGGCCCGGGAGTGCAGTGGAGGATGGCCCAGGTGCTTGGGCCCTGCACCCCATGGGAGACCAGGAGAAGCACCTGGCACTTGGCTCCTGCCATCGGATCAGTGCTGTGCGCCGGCCTCAGTGGCCATTAGAGTGACCCAACGGCAAAGGAAGACCTTTCTCTCTGTCTCTCTCTCACTGTCCACTCAGCCTGTCAAAAAAAAAAAAAAAAAATGTTGCGTGGTTAATCCTCTTGGTTCATTTCTCTTGTAGATACGTGTTTTCTAGTCTGTCTTTTGTCTTTTTAATATTTCCTATGTGTTTCTTGCTGTTAGTAATGACATTTTTAAAAAAGATTGTTTGAAAGACAGAGTTACAGAGCAAGACGGAGTGAGAGAGAGGGAGAGAGAGAGAGAGGGAGAGGGAGGGAGAGAGAGGGAGAGGGAGAGAGAGAGGGCTTGCATCCTCTGGTTCACTCCCCAGTTAGCCACACTGCTGGAGCTGCGCATATCCGAAACCAGGAGCCAGGAGCTGCTTCCCTGTCCCCCACCCACGTGGGTGCAGGGACCCAAGGACTTCGGCATCTTCTACTGCTTTCCCAGGTCACGCAGACAGCTGGATCGGAAGAGGAGCAGCCGCGATTCGAACCGGCGCCCACATGGGACACCCCGGTCATATTTTACCCAGTCATCTCGTTACCCTCTCTTATCAGCTGTATGTAGTTCGGGATGTCATTGTATTGTATGTAATGGCCTCATCTGGGTACATTGACAGAGTTCCTGGTTTATTTAGGGTTGATGCTTGTTTGTTTTTGTTGTTGGATTTCCCTGTTAAGAGAGATGAGGAGAAGGCGGGCATGGCTGGGTCTGTTCCTAGGGGACAAGCTTTCATTGTTCCTGTGTTAAGTAGTTTGATGTAGGTCCATTTTAGGCTATCTTGATCATATACAGCAAATCCCTCTTTTTTGCAATTTTGCCAGAAGTTGATTTTTTTTTTCTGTTTGGATACTGAATTTTGTTAAATGCTTTACCACTTAATCTGAATGATCATGTAATTACATCACATTTTCAACCTACCTGGATGATTTACAGGGTTTGTTTGACAGTGTAGAATGCTCTTCATTTTTTAATGTGTATTGCCTGTTATTTATCTATGATATTTTGCTATATGGTTGAATTCATATAATATTTTCCTCAAGATATCACCTGTTTATGAAACAAACATGCTCATTAATGTCATAACTTGGTACTGTTTGAATCATTTATACAACACTGGCTTCCCAAAAGTAATTTAAATATATTCTCTGTTTATTTCCACTGAAAATGAGCTTGGGAAATTTAAATTTATTTTTCTTTCTTAAAAATTTAGAATATTCCATGTGTTTGGGCCCAAAATTTTACTTGTGGAACTTTTGTCATGGTTGGTTTGGCTTTTCAAAAAATTCAATCAACTCATTAAATATGTAGTTTTTTGTTGTTGCTGTTTCATGCTATATTTGTGTTTTGGGAGACGGATTTTGAAAATGTAACAGATTTTGAACTGGAGTCACATTTTTATTTCTAAGAGTTTACCAGTATCCTTTTAGTATCTTGGTAAGTTCTGAACGTTCTATAAAGAATGGCCCTGTTTTAATTTCTTGAAATTGGTTATTGGCTTATTCATTTTCTTAACTTTTAAAATATGTTTTTCCTTGTATGTTTCTGGAGTACTTTTGTGACTAGAAACATTTCATTGATTTCTGTGGCATCCGTGCCCTGCCTTTATTTAAATATTCTTTCAGCATTTTTCCTCCTTAATTCTTAAAATTTCAACGATAAACATGCATTACTTTGAAAAAAAATCAATCTTTCTGGAACATCCTCTGGAAAAAAACAGAAAACTCATGATAATCTGTGTTTACAAATCTCTCAGAGTCTCTGCCTGTTTTCCAGATCCCTTTTTGGCCTGAATCCTACACTTCTGGTTACATTGTCATAAAAATAATTTGTAAGTTTCATTTGTAAACACCGGTTGTGTTGGGAGGCCTTGTGACATAAAGGGTGTCCCACAGAACAAGTGTAGAAAGCAGTAGCAAGAGTCAGGTAAGTTTTTTCCTGAGAAGACCAGAGGAGGAGGATGCAGGCTTTGACTTGGGTGTGAAGGGATGAGGGGTAGATTACCTGCAACATGGTGGTCCTGGAGCAAGGGTACAAATGCCATTGTTGTAAATATGAATGCATATTGAAGGAATATTAAAGCTAAGCAGGACCCTCCCCCCTTCCTCTTCTGACCCTTGCCAGATTAACTTTTGACCTACTTTCTAAATTCCTGACTCAAGGAGGGGTTGAGGCCTGTTCTTACTGAACAGACATAATGATGCTGGGACAGGAAGAGATAACACCGGAATGTGGCCTTGTAAAGTTAGGGGAATGGCCCACCGAAACTAGGACCCAGACAAACCTGTTCACCTTGATAGGCATCTGGTTGATGAACTTAGGGTTTTATTTAACCTTAGGAAATGTATGGTGAAAGTGACCTTTACCTGTTGTAAATCTTGCCAATAGCTGATGTTATCTGTACCTTGCATATGTACACTTTGTGCTTACGGGATTCCTCTGTTCCCCTGAGAAATATGTTCTACAGATTCAATGGATTAACTTCAAAGCTTTTGTGTTACTATAAAAAGCTGATGCGATTTGTACTCAGGGTCGCTCGCTCACATTCGTGACGCTGCGACCCCAGCATGCTGGTCAATTAAATACTCTACTTGCGTTTTGCATAAGAGACTGTCTCTTGGTGTATTCTTTACTCCAGCACGGCTGTAACAATATCTTTTAAAGATTCATTCCATTTATTTTATGGTAGCTTGACAGTATGAGAAAAAGAGAGAGAGGGAGGGAGGGAGGGAGAGAGAGACAGAGAGAGAGATTTTCTATGCACTGGTTCATTCCCAACATGGCCACAATAGTTGGGGCTGAGGCAGGCCAAAGCCAGGAGGCAGGAACTCCATCCAGGTCTTCCATATGGGTAACAGGAGCCCAAGGTCTTGGGGCATCTCCCAGTGCTTTCCTAGGCTCCATTAACTAGGAGCTAAATTAAAAGCAGAGTAGCTTTCTATTTCACTTCTGACTCATTGGGGCCAGTGCTGTAGCTCAGCAGGTTAAGGCATCCCATATGGGCTGAGTTTGAGTCCCAGCTGCTCTGCTTCTGATCCAGCTCCCTGCTAATGTGCCTAGGAAAGCAGTGGAAAATGTCCCAAGCCCCAGGCCCCTGCCATCTATGTGGGAGACCCAACAGAAGCTTCTGGCTCATGGCTTTGGCCTCTACTTTTCAAATAAATCTGTATTTTTTAAAACTTTAAAACATTTTTTTGAGTTATATGAGTTTCACGTACTTCATAAATATATAGTTTTAGGGACATAGTGCTTCTTCCCCCACCTCCTGCCCACATTTCAACCCTTCAAGCAGAGTGGCTGGGGCTCAGAAGCGGCAGTCCAGTATTTGTGATGCTGATGTTGGAAAGGGCAGCTTAATTTCCTGCACCACAACACCAGCCCTGCAAATATGTGCTTAAAAGTCATGTGAAGCAAGCAAACATTTAAAAATCTATCACACCATCATGACTATTCAGATGGCGAGGTTCACCTTGATAATTCTCTCTTTTTTTTTTTTTTTTTTTTGACAGGCAGAGTGGACAGTGAGAGAGAGAGACAGAGAGAAAGGTCTTCCTTTGCCGTTGGTTCACCCTCCAATGGCTGCCACGGTCGGCCGCTGCGGCCGGCGCACCGCGCTCATCCGATGGCAGGAGCCAGGTGCCAGGTGCTTTTCCTGGTCTCCCATGGGGTGCAGGGCCCAAGCACTTGGGCCATCCTCCACTGCACTCTGGGCCGCAGCAGAGGGCTGGCCTGGAAGAGGGGCAACCGGGACAGAATCCGGCGCCCCGACCGGGACTAGAACCCGGTGTGCCGGTGCCGCAAGGCGGAGGATTAGCCTGTTGAGCCACGGTGCCGGCCCACCTTGATAATTCTCAAGTGCCTCAACATTCTCTGTGAAGTGGTGCAATGCTGGATCGACGGGCCTCCCAGAAGACCTGCTTCCTACCCTGGCCTTCCTGCTACCGTTGCCGTACATACACACGCAGAACCCCAGCATCTGACCAATATCCACACTCATTACCAGGAAATATCTAATTGTAGCTACCCTCAGGCCTATGAGGAGGCTCCTGCAGACCCTGGAAACAGCCATAGACTTGTTCAGGTAGGGGCATTCTTGGTGTCTGGGGAATGGTCAAGGAAGGTGGCTTAAACTTCAGGTTTGTCTCAGGTGAAGGACCAAGCAGGGCCTGTGCAAGGCTCTCTGAAGCATAGCACACCTCTCTTCCTCTCCATGTTCTACATCTCATACTGGAAAAGGGGACAGATAAACAGAATGTATCTCTGGAAGTTAGGAGCAGAGAGGCTAGTAGTAGTTTCCCTGTTGATGTCTGTGTCATATTCAGCAACAAATGAGTTATGCTGCCCACAGATTGTCCTCCAAGCAGGAATCTGTCCATGGTCAGAGAATGAGCCTCTTTCTACTCTTTTGAAAAAGAGATCAAAATCATTAATGAGCTGACGTTGTGGCATGATAGGTAAACCCACCACCTGCAGTGCCAGCATCCCATGTGGGCACCAGTTTGTGTATACTTCTGATACAGCTCCCTGCTGATGGCCTGGGGGAAGCAGCAGAAGATGGCCCAGGTATTTGTGTCCCTGCCACCCATGTGGGACAATGGGTCCAGTGCTGGCCGTTGTATCCATCTGGGGTGTGTGCCACTGGATGGAAGATCTCTCTCTCTCTCTCTCTCTCTCTCTCTCTCTCTGTCTCAAGCTTTCACTCTCTGACTTTCAAATAAATAAATATTTTTTGTAGAACACAGATAACTAAATATTTTGTATAGATCATAGATAACTAGAGTGTTGTTAGAATGGTGTGGGAATTGAAACCCACAGTAAGTTTGATTTTCATTGCAGAAGACAGTGATTAAAAGTTATGCTTTTACACTTGTATAATCTCACAAAAATATGTAGGTGTTGCCAAAGTATCAAGTTTACTAGTTAGCTATTCAGGTATGATATCTAAAATCTGTAAACAGTCATAAGGAATAAGTCATTTCTCTGTGCAAAATATTTTCTTTTGTATCATAAAAAAGATGAAGTGGTGAAGCAGTTGGGAAAGACTATCAAGATACCCCAGGGGTCCTCACCATACAGAGCCTGGAATACTTCACATTTCATACAACATATCATATGTAATTGAATCTGTTCACTTTTTCTATGAAATTCCCCCAAATATCTATAACCTCAAAAGGATCAGGATTATTGATGTCTATGTTGCACAAATGGAAGCACGAACGTCCTGACAACCCAGGGACTTGCACATGGTGCCTGATCTCTCTCCCCTGCAGCCAAGCTATTTACAGTTGTACCAAGACTGCTGCCTCCTTCTTACCTAAGATTGAAGTTTATACAGCTCCAGTTTTACCCTCCTGGTCATAATGTGTCCCCCAGTCTGCATCATTATCTGATTATTTGAGTTATTTTTTTCCTTTTTTATGACTATGTGTTAATATCTAGAAGCAGTGAGAAACATTTTACCACTTGGGCGTGACCCTAGGCATAGACTCTTAGAATATTATGAGCAACAAATCTGCGTCTGAGTTTTCTATATGGAAACAATTTTATGAGCTGTTTTATTTAGCTATTCTCTTGTATTATGTGTTTTATAAGATCATTTTATGACTAGGTCACGATACTCCTTAATACATGATTATAGTAAGCAGAGTACAAGGTGAGCTTTCAGCATTAATGTTCAGAATATAGAGCTTTTTAGATTTATTTATTTATTTGAGAGGTAGAGTTACAGACAGTGAGAGGGAGAGACAAGAGAAAGGTCTTCCTTCCATTTGTTCACTCCCCATATGGCCAGAGCTGCACCAATCTGAAGCCAGCAAACAGGTGCTTCTTCTTGGTCTCCCATGCAGGTGCAGGGACCCAAGCACTTAGGCCATCTTCTACTGCTTTCCCAGGCCACAGCAGAGAGCTGCATTGGAAGAGGAACAGCCAGGACTAGAACCGGCACCCATATGGGATGCCACTGCTGCAGGCGGAAGATTAACCTACTGTGCCACAGTACCAGCTCCAAGCTTTTTAAATATAAACACATGTATGCACATTTTTATTTAGAATTGTTTTTGCATTTTATGATTTTTTTCTGATGTTAGAGCATTGTCATATACCCCTTGTGCTGTTTCTTCTTAGTCTCTTTAGTATTCTTCATTTGTTATAATTAATGAACTCATTTATACAATAATTACATTAGTGATATCACAAAAGTTCATGCTTTATTCACACCTCTTAATTTTAACCTTATGTCCTTTACCTGTACTAAGACCTCACCTAGGATAATACATTGAATTTAACCAATGTGTTTTCTTAGGTTTCTCTTCTTTGATATCAACTAGAGTACATTACTATGGCTGTTATGTGCCTCCTGCCTTCCTCTCTCTTTCTCTGTCCATCTCTTTTCCTCTCCCTTTCAGATTCAGAGAGATAGAGAAGGATGGATATAGACGGAGAAATAGAGGAGTCAGCGCCATGGTGCCTTAGGTTAATCCTCCACCTGCAGCACTGGCATCCCATACAGGTGTCGGTTCTAGTCCTGGCTGCTCCAATTCTAGTCCAGCTCTCTGCTATAGCCTGGGAAATCAGTGGAAGATGGTCCTAAGTCCTTGGGCCCCTGCACTCACTTGGCTCCTGGCTTCAGATCTACGCAGCTCCAGCTGTTGCAGCCATTTGGGAAGTGAAGCAATGATGGAAGATCTTTTTCTCTGTCTCTTCCTCTAACTGTCTGTAACTCTACCTCTCAAATAAAATAAATAAAATCTTTAAAAAATAAAAGAAATACAGGAAGGCCTTCCCCTGACCAAATGCCTGGAACAGCAGATACTTGGTCAGATCAAAGCTAGGAGCTAGGAACTCAACTCATGTCTCCTGCATGGGTAACAGGGATCCAGTTTCATTTTTTCCTTTTGTTTTTTCTTTAAAATTTTTATTTATTGGGGCCAGTACCATGGCTTACTTGGTTAATCCTCTGCCTGTGGTGCCAGCATCCCATATGGGCACCAGGTTCTAGTCCCAGTTGCTCCTCTTCCAGTCCAGCTCTCTGCTGTGGCCTGGGAAGGCAGTGGAGGATGGCCCAAGTGCTCAGGCCCCTTCACCCACGTGGGAGACCAGGAAGAGGCACCTGGCTCCTGGCTTCAGATTGGCACAGCGCCGGCCGTGGTGTTCATTTGAGGAGTGAACCAATGGAAGGAAGACCTTTCTCTCTGTCTCTCTCTCTCACTGTCTATAATTCTACCTGTTAAATAAAATAATTTTATTTAGTTATTTAATTTTAACAGGTTCAATATAATTCACAGATATAGTTTTAAGAGTATAATGATATTCCCTCCCTCCGTCCCTCCCCCCTTCCTTCCTCCCCTTCTCTTTCTTCCCTAACCCCCTTCCCTCTCCCTTTTCCCTTTCTCTCCTTCACTTTTGAGATAATATATCTTTAATGTACATTGCAGTCAAGGACTTGCTCCCGTAAATAAAGAGTTCAACAAGTAAAAAGCAAAAAGTCATTAGTTTATTGGAAATATAGGCAAGGAGTATAAAAAAAATCAAAGAGAAAATGACTTTCATCCATATACAATAAATTTCAAAGGAATCACAAATCATTAAAACCGTGAAAATGTAACAGCATATAGAACTTTTGATATTGGATACTTAAGAAGATTTTCATCTCATGGTTCTTTGCTTTCATTCTGCATTTCAAAATAATAAAATTCAGTTACAATTATTCCTGTAGTATTCAAAAATAAAGACAATACAACTTTACTCACTTATAAAGAGTGTTGTATTTATATGTGTTTATACATATATATATGTATATATATATATTTACACACAAGCATACACATGTATGGGGATAATTCAAAAACTTAATGGAAAATGAAATTGAAAGATTAAATTTAGGAGTGCTTGTCCTAGTCATTAACATGCTAGTTAGTATGCCTACATCCCCCATGAATGCCTGAATTTTTAAGCCTGAACTTAAGCAAAGCATTATAAGTCCTTTTAAATCTCCTTCTCCCACTGAAGCCATCTCTTCAGCTGGGAGAAATGAATAGCTTTGCAATTATTGTAGGTGTCTTCTATGGCCATTTAACACCCAGAACCCCTCTTGATCAACATTCCTTGTATCCATAGATGACCAAAGAGAATTTGTATCATTTTACTAGGATTTCAACAATACAAAACCAACAAGGACCCTGATAACAAGGTGTGATAGAAAATGTCCATGTACTGTTTGGTTCTCCTTAATCAGCAGGGAGTTTGTTCAGAAGTAGAGCAGCCAGAACTCGAACTGGAACCCATTTGGGATGCTGGTGTTTCAAGCAGCTGTTTTACCCACTATGCCACAACGCTGGCCCCAAATGCTGCTTCCTCAATAATTTCCTTGTCATAGAAGTAAACAAAAATGTAGAGTAACATGTCTTTGGGGGAGTTGCTGTAGTAGCAGTGAACCTAACAGCATACAGGGTGCCGACTTAGAGATCTGCATCATCATGAAGGAATTTCTGCATAACTTGCTTGAAAGAAAGCATCGGTTGTTTTTCCTGCTCCAGCTGTAGGAAGCAGAGGGAGAATGTTGTATCACTGAGTGGGTTTACTTCACTAGAAGCATCCTGTAAGAAGCTACTCATTCAGATGTTCACAAATCTTTTTATCTATGTGAAGTTTGGGAAAGATGTTATCTTCAATTCATTATACATGGATTTAGGGAATGGATCCAAATTTATTTGCTTTAACATTTCTTTCTCCATTTTCAGGAGTTAAAATAAGAAACGGTCCCTTTCCTTCCAAACTCTCTCACATGCAGTCCTTATTCTGATCAAATTCTGGGAGCGTTTGCTGCATGTTGACCTCGCTTTGTTGGAAAAGTTCTGTTAACTCTTTCTGATTTTATAATCAGCTAATTGATTAAAAGACCCTAAGAAGAGAGGAAGATGGGTATCACTTTCCAGTGGTTGAGGCAGTTCTGAAATGCTGGCATGAGCTGCGAGCTGTGCAAAATAGGATTTCCCCAAGGGATGGGAACTTCTAGTTTGGGGCACTGATCTAGTCCTTTCAGGAAAGCCTGCAGTGGCTGCATAGCTATCTCTGGTAGGCAGAGGTCAGCGTGCAAGGGAGGCTCCTGGAACAGAGAGGTGACCAAAGTCCCTGGGGAGCAGTCACATTCCAAAATAAATAAATAATTCATGTGTAAGAAAATTCAAGAAAATCAGATGATCATTGAGATTCAACATTGAAAACTTTTATTAAAATTCAACTTCTAATCATAAAAAGAAACTTAGCAAAATAGTAAAAAAAAAAGAGCAATTGCATTATTATAATTAAGGTTGGTTCCAACGAACCTATAATAAATGTCATAATTAACACAGAACACTGAACAATTTTTCCCAGGTAGTAAACCTGGACAAAGTTTCGTCTCTCAGTTTCTCTTTTCAACATTTTACTGGATGTGTAGTTAAGGAAATTAAACAATAAAAAAGAAATTTTAGGTATACAGTTCAGCTTTTAAGCAATATGTGTTAATGTTACAGCTGATTTGAACCCTGAGTACTTGTTCTATCCATGATGAAATATGAAACAGATGAACAAACCAAGAAAGCAATTTTTAGTAAAAGAGTTTATTGAAAAGAACAGAGAGATTGAAAGAGCAGAAGGGAAGCTCCTGGGATAGGGCCAGGAGGGTCTTCTTCAGAAGGAAAAGGCTGTTGAAAGGAAGTGATCTGGGTGTTTCATGTCCATGGAGAGTTTATACAATGTCTTTTGAGAAAAGCATTTCTCATGTGGTGAGCTCATCTTGCCTTCTCTCCCAATTTGGTGTGACTTTTACTGGGCAGAGAAAAAATTCTATCTTGGGGGTGTATCAAGGGGGAGCTATTTATCTTATTTATTTACTTTTTAAAAGATTTATTTTCTTATTTGAAAGGCGGAGTTACAGGGAGGGAGAGGCATAGGCAGAAAGGACCTGGACCATCCTCCTCTGCTTTCCCATGCACATTAGCAGGGAGCTGAATTGGAAGTAGGGCAGCTGGGGACTTGAACTTGTGCCCATATGGGATGCTGGCTGCAGATGACGGCTTAACCCACTGTGCCACAGCATCATCCCTGCTGTTAATCTCTACTGTACCTCTGAGACTGGTCACAGACAAGTCCAGCTACCTGCTCTTCTGAGTGAAGTTGACACCAATATCTGGTTTTCTCTCAACTAATCAATGAAAATTTTCATTTCTCTTTTATTATCACACTTGCTTTCTAGCTCAGGCCGATTTCCCAGCTAGGCTAAGAAACAGTCCATGCCCTTTGTTTTCTCTATTTTTACCATTCCCACTTTGACCCCTTTCCTTAATGACCCTTTATATACAGATAATCCAACACAATCTAAAACCAAACATGAGCTGGTAAGAAAATTATGCAGGGGCTGGTGGGTAAAGCTGCCTGCCTGTGACACTTGAATTCCCATATAGGCACGGGATTGAGACCTGGCTAATCCACTGCTGATCCAGCTCCTTGCTAATGACTCTTAGAAAAGTAGTAGAGGATGGCCCAAGTTCTTGGGCCCCTGCACCCACGTGAGAGACCCAGAAGCAGCTCGGGGCTCCTGGCTTTGGCCTGTTTGATCTCTGGGCTTTGTGGCCATTTGGGGAGTGAACCAGCAGGTGGAAGATCTCTTTCTGTCTTTCCCTCTCTGTAACTCTGCCTCTGAAACAAATAAAAATATCTTTTTAGAAGAAGAATTAAGTGGGGTCGGTGCTGTGGTGAAGCGGGTTAATGCTCTAGCCTGAAGCGCTGGCATCCCATATGGGCACCTGTTCTAGTCCTGGCTACTCCTCTTCCAATACAGCTCTCTGCTATGGCCTGGGAAGGCAGTGGAAGATGGCCCAAGTCCTTGGGCTCCTGTACCCATGTGGGAGACACAGAAGAAGCTCCTGGCTTCAAATTGGTGCAGCTCCGGCCGTTGCAGCCCACTGGGGAGTGAACCAGCAGATGGATGATCTCTCTCTCCCTTTCTCTCTCTCCCTCTCTTCTCTCTTTCTCTCGTCTCTGTGTAACTCTGACTTTCAAATAAATAAATCTTTAAAGAATAATTAAGATTACTGAGTACAAAATCAACATAAACAATCAAGTGTGTTACTATGTACCCATAAAAAATAGGGAACAATATTAAAGGGCGACATACAGGCTAGAAACTGTCAGAGAAATGAGACCAAGATTGATTTATGTAATATCTTCAGATATTCTTCACATGATGTTCAACAAACCATGTGACAGGAGCAAAAGCCAAGAACACAAAGACAAGACCCAGATTCCAGTAAATAGCCGTCAGTTGTAGCTCAGGTGAAGAGTATTGCTAGCTAGTGGGCTTTATGGTTCCAATAGGATCATGGAGAAGGGGGAGGAGAGATCCCTGGCAATGGGATCATCAGGGAGGCGACAGCGGCCCCTGCTGTTACGAAGGTGAAGCTGCGAAAGATGAGCCTCGCCCCGCACTCTCTCCACCCAGCACCTCAAGGGGCCGCCCTCATGCTAGGGGCGATTCTGATTGGATGCGGCTTCTCAGACGTCGTGCGTGCTCACGTTCCGTCTGAACGAACTGTCCAATCGGGGAAGCAGCACCGCCGGGCGCGGGATCTCGTTTTCTGGCGCTGCAGTAGCTTGCTGGTTCTCCTCCTGAGGGGGCTCCAGGCGGCTCCGCTGGTGTTGCTGTTTGCGTTTCCCGCACCGCAGAAGCTCTCAGGAGGACGCTAGGACCCCCGGGAGCTGGGAGGCGGTGAGCATGTGAGGCGTCCCCCGAGGCCCGGGGTGTTCGGTGGCCGGCCGGACCGCGGGGTGGTGTGCGGTCCCCGCCTGCAGCGACTTGGAACCCCGGGCGTCAGCTTTCCAAACTCTGTGTGGTGAGGATGGCGGAGCTCTCGGGGAGAATTTGAACTTCCCATATGAGCCGATTCCTTGAGGGAGACGGCGGATCTCAAGCAGTGCCCTCGGCGTGCGGGTCTGGGTCGGTTTTCTTGTGGCTAATAGCACGACAGCACGGGCTTGGTGCCTGAGAAGGAGGCTCCTTAAAAGGGCTGTTTTCTGTCTGAACATTTCACATGACAGAAAAATAGAGAATGCCTACTACGAGGCCTGAGCTGTGGCATAGCCTGTAGAGCCGCCACCTGCAGTGCCGGCATCCCAAATGGGCACCGGTTCCAGTGCTGGCTGCTCCACTTCCGATCCAGCTCTGCTGTGGCCTGGGAAAGCAGTAGAGGATGGTCCAAGTCCTTGGGCTCCTGCACCCATGTGAGAGACCCGGAGGAGGCTTCTGGCTCCAGGCTTCGGATCTGCACAGTTCTGGCGGTTGTGGCCAACTGGGGAGTGCACCAGCAGATAGAAGATTCTCTCTCTCTCTCTCTGCCTCTTCTTCTCTCTGTAACTCTTTCAAATAAATAAACATTTAAAAAGAGAGAGAATGCCCACCTGACACTCCAGTGTAAGAAATCATTGTCCTGGAATGGGTGCTTTTAGCAGTGATTAAGATGACACTAGGGCCCCACACATCTCTGTCAGGCTTCTGGGTTTGCGTCCAGCTAATGCACACCCTGGGAGGCAGCAGACAATGGCTTGGGTCCTGACTTTCAATATGAGCACCCAAATTTAGCTCCAGTCTCATGGCTTCAGCCTGGCCCAACCCTGGCTGTTGCAGTCCTGTGGGGAGTGAGCCAGTGGATGAAAGATGTCTGTCTTTATTTATCTGCACATCAAATAAACAAAGTTACAGTAAAAAAAAAAATCTTCGGCCGGCGCCGCGGCTCACTAGACTAATCCTCTGCCTGCAGCGCCGGCACTCCGGGTTCCAGTCCCTGTTGGGGCACCGGATTCTGTCCCGGTTGCTCCTCTTCCAGTCCAGCTCTCTGCTGTGGCCCGGAAAGGCAGTGGAGGATGGCCCAAGTGCTTGGACCCTGCACCCACATGGGAGACCAGGAGGAAGCACCTGGCTCCTGGCTTCGGATCGGCGCTGCACACCGACCGTGGTGGCCATTTAGGGGGTGAACCAATGGAAGGAAGACCTTTCTCTCTCTCTCTCTCTCTCACTGTCTAACTCTGCCTGTCAAAAAAAAAATTAAAAAAAATAAAATGAAAAGGATTTGTTAAAAAAAATCTTCACACATCTCCTTTTACTGACCTGAAGTACAGAATTTTTTTCCCCCTAGAATGTTATCAGTTTGAGATTCTCTTTTGTAATTTTACAGGGTGATGTCTTTTCAATATGCCCATATACCCTCTTTACTTTTCCTGAGTTTCAAAATTCCTTGTCAGTGATGATCAAAAATAGCTAAGTTCCTGGGAATTCAAGTGAATGTTATTCCCAGCCTCATTCTTCCTGAACAGCAGTAGGAGAACATTCAGGGAGGCAGCTGATGCCTGAGAACATCCATTATATTCACTCCATCTATGTATCTAATCCCCTGGAACAGTAAAATTTTCTCCCTACTACTGTTCTCAGTCCTTGGAAACATATTAGGATCAATTAATTATATGCTGGCATCCAAGGACAAGACAGAAATGATTCATGCACTCTGGATTCTGTCAGCCTTGTGAACGGAATAAAACCTTTGAAAATGCTAAGAAAAACTCACCCTGGCTAACTGGTTTGAGACCTGGAAAGCAAACGCACTTTGGGCACACAGCAGCTTTATTTTGCAGTCATGGAGTTGGTTTAATCTGAGGGTAGTTTGTACTAATTGAGAATATCTGGGAATTTAAAATTTTGCTGGATGAGAAAAGGTTTATGAACTTGAGAGTATTTGTGACTGGTATATTCCACTTTGACTATGACCCTGTCGGAATAAGATCGAAGTCAGCGAACCCTAAAGGCTTCCATAGCCTCAGCAACTCATGACTAGACCCTAGGGAGATTACTGACGCCATAAACAACAGTGTCAAATTGTTAAATCCACTTCAGGAGTCACTGTGTACTTACGTCTCATGAGGGATCTGTCCTTAATGTGTTATCCAATGTGAAATAATGCTATTACTAGTACTGAAACAGTATTTTTACACTTTGTGTTTCTGTGTGGGTGCAAACTGATGAAATCTTTACATAGTATATACTGAATCGATCTTCTGTATATAAAGATAATTGCAAATGATTAAAAAATCTTGGTGTTAAATTGGCAATTGCATAGATAATTAATCAATTCTTTAAAAAAATCATGTAGGATCTCTGTCCTTAATGTGCTGTACATTGTGAATTAATACTATAACTAGTACTCCAACAGTATTTTCATTTTGTGTCTCTATGTGAGGGCAAACTGTTGAAATCTTTACGTAATATGTACTAAACTGATCTTCTGTGTATAAAGAGAATTGAAAATGAATCTTGATGTGAACAGAAGGGGAGAGGGAGCGGGAGAGGGGAGGGTAGCGGGAGGGAGGGAAGTTGTGTGTGGGGGAGCCATTGTAATCCATAAGCTGTACTTTGGAAATTTATATTTTTTAAATAAAAGCTTTATATATATATATATATATATATATATATATATATATATATGTACTTTGTTTTCTCTTCATTTTCTGGCCTGGGGATCTCAAGACTTTTGCAATTTCCTGAAGGGTTAGAATGGCTCTGATTCTGCATAACCACCCTGTTCAGACAGTTGCAAATTTTATGCTAATGAGAAGACTGGGTAGAATTTATAGAAAATAGACTGCTTTCCAGAGCTCATTTTCTTTCATATCCTTTGTGGGAACTTGCTGCCATTTATTGCTGTTAGCTCACTTGTTTAGGAATTATGTACCATGATTTGAATGCTACTTTTTTTTTTTTTTAAGATTTATTTCATTTATTCGAAATACAGAGTTACAGAGAGAGGTAGAGACAGAGAGAGGTCTTCCATCCACTGGTTCACTCCCCAGATGGCCTCAAGGGCCGGAGCTGTGCTGATCCAAAGCCAGGAGCCAGGAGCCTCCTCCGGGTCTCCCACGTGGATTCAGGGGCCCAAGAATTTGGGCCATCATCTACTCCTATTCCAGGCCATGGTGGAGAGCTGGATCAGTAGAGGAGCAGCCAGGACCAGAGCCGGCACCCATATGGGAGCCGGCGCTTCAGGCCAGGTCTTTAACCTCCTGCGCCACAACACTGGCCCGTGAATGTTACTTCTTAATCTTTTGTGTGGAACCTGAATTTATTTAATGATAACATCTGAAAAAGCAAAGAGAATTTTTTTGTTCTTTGCTAAGTTTGTATAATAGTGTAAACACCCATGGTGTGACTAGCCAGGTAAGTAAGTGGGCCTAGGTCAGTTCAAGGGTCTTCTTAATCTCTTCTATTGCTGCTCCCATGGGTGAATGAATCCTGATTCATTTTGATTTCTTTTCTTTGTTATTGCTTAAAAATATTACTCTGAATAGTAAGGATATCTTGATTTGCTTTTTGATATTTGTGATAATATCTTAATTTTTGTTTTTCATGTGCTAATTCATGGAAAATTTTTGTAAATGATGGGAAAATATGGTTAGGTTATAGATTAGATAAATTCTAATTCTGTAGAAAGTGTTGGTAGAGTAGAAAGATTAAATATCTAACTTTTCATGCATGTGCACTTATTATTTGATTTTCCAACACTTTGGGTGACATTATTTATTTACTTCATTTTGTGTTAAGTGACTTTTCTGTATGATTACCACTGGTAGATTTTTACTTAGCTCACAGTTCTATAAGGTTTTTTTTTTTTTTTTAAGATTTATTTATTTATTTGAAAGGCAGAGTTACAGAGAGAGAGAGAGAGAAAAAGAGAGGGAGAGAGACAGGAAGATCAGTTCATACCCAAAATGGCCACAGTGGCCAGAGCTGGGTTAATCTGAAGCCAGGAGCCAGGAGCTTTTTCCTGGTCTCTCACATAGATGCAGATCTCCCACATCTTCTTCTGCATTCTCAGATGAATTTGAAACATTCATTTTCAATATTGGAACACATTGCTGTTAACTATTTTCATCATGTTGTACAATAGACCTCTTGAATGTATTCCTCCTGTGAAAATAAAATCTGTTCTTCTTTGACCAAAATGATTTAAATCCCTTCCATGTATCTGTTTATTTAAGTAATTTTCCTATAGACAGCAAAAAGTTGGATCTTGCTTTTATTTTTCCTGTGTCAGTCTCTATCTTTGGAGTACTTAGATAATGCACATTTAAGTTGGTTTCTGATATAATTGGATTAGTTTGTAACATTTTCAATTGTTTTTTTCTGTTACACCTTTTTAAAACAGTCTTATTTATTGTTATTTTTATTTTTATTTTTTTGACAGGCAGAGTGGACAGTGAGAGAGAGAGAGACAGAGAGAAAGGTTATTTATTGATTTTTGTTTACTTGAAAGGCAGAGAGACAGAGAGGGAGATCTTCCATCAGCTGTTTTACTCCTGCAAAACCTTCAACAGCTGTGGCTGAGCCAGGCTGAAGACAGGAGTCAGCAAGTCCATCTAGGTCTCTCACATGTCTGACATGGATCCAAGAACTTGAACCATCATGTACCGAGTTCACAGGAAGGGGGTGCTTTCACAGGAAGTTGAATCAGAAGGGGAGTAGCTGAACTCAAAGCTGGGACTCTGACATGACATGGTTATTGAAATGGGTGTGTTACTTGCTGTACCAAACACCCATGCCAGTTCTTGTTTAACTTCTGTCTTCTCATTTTATTTTTAAAAAATGTTTAATCATTTATTTTATTCATGAAAGATAGAGTGATCTGCCATCTACTTGCTGGTTCACTCCTCACATTCCTGTGAGAATGGGCTTGCGCCTGGCCAAAGACAGGACTCATGCACTTGAATAGTCTCCTGCTTTCTTCTAGTGTGTGTATTCCAGGAAGCTGGAGTTGGGAGTGGAGCCAGAATACAGACACAGGCTCTCAAGTGTAGGATGAAGGCATCCCAAGCAGTCTTTTAACCACTATGCAAATGCCCATGCCTCTCTTCTCATTTTAATGAACATCCTCCAGTATTCCATTTGCTCTCCTTCACTAAGATATTGAGGATATGTGTTTCCTTTCTTTTAGAAAATATTTTTTAATATTTTATTATCTTTGCATTTATAACAATTCACTTCAGCAGTCACAGAGTCCTTTTCTTCCAATGCCACCAACGTGTTACAAATGAAAGCTGGTACTGATGCTTATCAAAATATACAAAACAATTGATATTTTATTAAAAAACCCTTTATATGTTACCTTGTTCCCAAAAACCTCTTTCTCTTTTTTTGGCCTGGCTTAAAAAAATTTGCTAAAATATTTACAGCATTTTTTTTCTGTTAGATGAACATTCTTACAAATCAAAAAAAGGGAATTTTATGGACAGACCACATAAAACATGAGACAGTGTCAGAGGCTCCTAGCTGTGCTATTTTTTTTTTTTTCTTAAATACAGTACTGAAAATGCCCATCAAATCTTGCCGTCCTAAACATTCTGTTCACATTTAAACTCCCTTTTTCTCCAAGGAGTCTATTCATCCATAGGAAACAGAAAGTAAAGGCCACAGTGCCTTGGGTCTTCTTTCAGAAAGGAGGTTGGGAGGTCTTTGGTCAGAGCAATGAGGTGACATTTTGATGCAAAACTTTTGCTTGGTCAGCAGTGTTTATAATTAGTATTTTTCTGAGCATGGGATGGAATTTTAAAAGATCTGGGTAACAATGGTAAGGGGAGAAAAAAACAAGGCCAGAGCATGATTTTTTTTTTAAATATCATAAAAATAGCTATTTAAATATTTGTTATTACAACTATTCCATAGATCCGGAAAAAAAAAAAAAACATAACAATAACAACAAAAATCTGCTGACAGTGCTGACTTAAGCTTGCCACAAGCAGCTTTCAGTCATGGCTGTTATCACCAAGGTCACTGGACCAGATAAATAGATGATATGTATTTCCTAAATTTTGGTAATTTCCCTAGAGTTTGCAGTATACATTTTTAAGTAATCTTAACCCAATTTTAAATAACACTATCCTATTTGGGAGCAATTCAAGTAACTTGGAATGTTTCCAGTTCTTTCCTTCTATCCTGTATTTAGTATCTGCTGTTTGTTTGAGCTATTGGAGGTTATAACAATCCTGTTCATTGTTGATATTATCATTTTGAATAAACATTTATCAAATAATATAAGAATGAATGTAGATATTTTGTTGTACTTTTATTTGCTTTCAAACAGACTTTTATGTTGCTCTGATTAATTCCTTTCTTGATTATTTATTTGAAAGTGAGAGAAAGAGCTATCCACTGGTTCACTTTCTTTTTTTTTTAAAGATTTTATTTATTTGAAAGTCAGAGTTACACAGAGAGAGAAGAGGTGGAGAACCATCCGCTGGTTCACTCCCCAGTTGGCCACAAAAGCTGGAGCTGCACTGATTTGAAGCCAGGAGCGAGGAGCTTCTCTGGGTCTTCCCTGCTTTCCCAGGCCATAGCAGAGAGCTGGATTGGAAGTGGAGCAGCCGCGACTTGAACCAGTGCCTATATGGGATGCTGGCACTGCAGGCAACTGCTTTACCCACTATGCCACAGTGCTGGCCTCCCTACTGGTTCACTTTTCAAAAGCTCACAATTTCCAGGGATTGATCAGGGCTGAAGCAGGGCCTTGGGAACTCAATCCCAGTTTTCCATGTGGGGGCAGGAACCCAGTGACTTGAGCCATCACTACTGTTCCCAGGGTCTGTATTTACAAGAATCTGGATCAAGGTCAAAGCCAAGAGTCTGATATAGATGCTGCTTTGTAGGATACAAGTTTCTTAACTGTGAGACTAAACACTCATCTCCAGTCTGTTTTATTAACTTTTGTAACATGGATTCAAAGTTGAACATCTTGTCTATAATTTGACAGCAGTGTTAATATTGAATAAAAGAGTGAAAGGGGTTTAGTGCAGTAGATTAAGATACCACGTGGGATGCCTGCATACCTTATTGGTGTGTGGAATTCACGTCCTGGGTGCCCCACACTTTGAATGCAGCTTCCTGCTAATGCACATGAGAAGCTTCAGATGATGATATAAGTATTGTGCAGGCTTTCATCCATGTGAGAGATACAAAAGGAATCCCTGGCTCCTGGATCCTGGCCCCAGGTGTTGCAAGCATTGGGACTTGAACTAGTGGATTGGAGATCTCTCTGTCACTCTTCTTTCAAGTGAGTAAATAAATCTTAACAAAACAATATAACTATCCTTCCTTCTAGGTTTAAGATTAGTTTTCCAATAGTGACATTTACAGAATACCAGGCAACCTGGTTGTAAATCATGTAAGGACTAAGCATAAAAATCAGTGGGAAAAGTAATCTTCTCTTTTGGATTATAAATTCATATGTTTTTAAATAATTCCTAATAAGATTGGAGAATATGGGATTATTTTCTTTTTTCAGAAAAAAAAGGATGCTTCTGATTTTTAAAAAATTCTTTAAATAATTTTGATTTGATATGCCACTTGTGTGTTATTATTGGGTATAGTGGAATATTTGAATACAAACACATCATATACTGAGCAAGCAATAGAACTAGGCCTTCCCTTTCCTTTTCTTTGTGTTTAGAGCCTACCAGCTCCTCCATCCCAGTTTGTTTCTTTTTTTTTAAAGATGTATTTATTTATTTATTTATAAGGCAGAGTTACAGAAAGAGGAAGAGACAGAAAGAGAGGGAGAGACAGAGAGAGTTTCCACCTTCTGGTTCACTCCCCAAGGGGCCACATGATCTGAGCTGGGCTGATCCAAAGCCAGGAGACCCAGTCTCCCACATGGTTTCAGGAGCTCAGTACTTGGACCATCTTGTGCTGCTTTCCTAGGCACGTTAGCAGGGAGCTAGATCAAAAGTGGAGCAGCAAGGTCTCAAATCCATGCCCATAGGGGATGCTGAAACTGCAGGTGGCTGCCTTACCCACTATACCACAGTACTGGCCCCACCATCGCAGTTCCTAATGCAGTACATCATATTGTGAACCATACTTGCCACATTGTGTTATGGATCAATGGAACTTGTTGCTTTTATCTCATTCTCTTTCGATACCTGTTATCCTACCTGCTCTATCCCCAGCCCTCACTGTTCCCAGCTCCTAGTAATAAATTCCAAGTTTATATCCATTGCTTTTTAAAGTTCCATATGTGAGAGAGAACATGAGAGGTTTATTTCTTATGTTTTTCTTTTTAAAAACATTTATTTATTTGAAAGGCAGAGTTACAGGAAGTGAGAGGAAGGGAAGGGAGGGAGGGAGATAGGGAGAGGGAAAGAGAGAGGAAGAGAGAGAGAGAGAGAGAGAGAGAGAGATGTTCCATTCACTGATTCACTCCCTAAATGCTACAATGGCTGGAGCTGGGATGATCAGAAGCCAGGAGCTTCTTCTAGGTCTCCCTTATGGGTGCAGGGGCCCAAGCACAGGGGTTATCTTCCACTGCTTTCCCAAGTGTGTCAGCAGGGAACTGGATCGGAAGTGGGGAAGCTAGGACTCAAAGCACTACCCACATGGGATAATGACACCACAAGTGGGAGCTTTATGTGCTATGCCATAGTTCAAGCCCCTGTTTGTCTTATTTTATTTGATGATCTTCAGTTCCATTTTATAAAAAAATAACAACATTTCATTCTTTTTTTAAAGATTTATTTATTTGAAAGAGTTACACAGAGAGAGAGAGACAGACAGACAGAGGTCTTCCATCTGCTAGTTCACTCCCCAGTTGTTCACTCCTGGAGCTGTGCCGATCTGAAGCCAGGAGCTTCTTCCAGGTCTCCCACGGGGGTGCAGGGGCCCAAGGACTTGGGCCATCTTCTACTACTTTCCCAGTCCATAGCAGAGAGCTGGATTGGAAGTGGAGCAGCTGGGTCTTGAACCGCTGCCCATATGAGATGCTGGAGCTTCAGGCCAGGGCATTAACCTGCTGCACCACAGTGCCAGCCCCATAATGCTTCATTCTTTAAAAATTTTTATCACTAAATGATGTTTAATAACCCATTTATCAATTGATGGGTACCTGGATTGGTTCCATATCCTGGCTTTTGGGACTAGTGCTGTGGTCAGCATGCATGGGCAAATACCTGTTTGATATGCTGGTTTCATTCTCTTGTGATATATGCACAAGAATTGGATATAGTATTTTTCAGTTTTTTTCTGAGAAATTATCATATTGTTCTTCATAATGCTCAAACTAATTTGCATTTTGACCAACAATGTATACAGATTTCTTTTCTTCATATCCTCACCTTCATATCCTTCATATGTTTCTTTTTTGGAATGAGATGTTGTTCCTAGTGTGTTTTGATTACATTTCCCTAATAACTAATGATATTGCTCATTTTCCCACATTTATTGATCAGTAGTATTTCTTCTGAAAGATGCTTAATCAGGTCTTTTCCCAATTTTTTTTAAGGTTTATTTATTTTTTTGAAAAGCAGAGAGAGAGAGATCTTCCATCCACTGGTTCACTCCCCACATGACCCCAGTGGATGGAGCTGTGCCCGTCTGAAGCCAAGAGCTTCCTCGGGGTCTCCCACATGGGCACCAGGACCCAATGACTTGGGCCATCCTCTACTGCCTTCCCAGGCCATAGCAGAGAGCTGGATTGGAAATGGAGCAGCCAGAACTCAAACCAGCACCCGTATGGGATACTGGCACTGCAGACAGTGGCTTTACCCGCTATGCCACAGTGCCAGCCCCCCTCTCCCCAATTCTTGTTTTCTTGTTTTTGTTGTTTTATAGTTTTTCCAGTTCTACATACTAGCTATTAGTCCTTTGTCAGATACAGAACTTGCAAACATTTTATCTCATTCTATTGTTTGTATCTTCACTCTGGTGATTGCTTTGTTGTGAAGAATCTTGCTAGTTTGATATATAGTTTGACTATTTGTGCTTTTGTCATCTCATCTAAAAGCATTGCCTATGCCAATGTTATATAAAGTTTTCCTTATGTATTGTTAGTTTAAGGTTTTTCATTGAGATCTGTGAATCACTTTGAGTTGATTTTTGTGTAGGATAAGAGGGTAGGATTGTAGGTTGAGTCCTCTCCATATAGGTATCTGATGTCCTCTGGACAATTTACTGAAGAGACTATTCCTTCTCCAGTGTATTTTGGCATCTTTGTCAAAATCCATTGCCTTTAGATGTGTGGATTCCTTTCTGGGGCCTCCATTTGCTTTCACTGGTCTATATATTTGTTTTTATGCCACTGCCTACCATCTTAAATTTAGATATGGTGTACTTCCAGCCTTGTTCTGTTATTCAAAATTGCTTGGGCTCTGTGGTGGCTTTTGTTAATCCATAAGAATTTTAGGGTTTTTTTTTTTTTTTAGTTATTTGAAGAATTTAATTTCTGTTTTGGTGGGAATTGTGTTGAATCTGTAAATTAGTTTAGATAGCATAGAAATGGTATGAATTCTTCCAGTCCGTGAATGTGAGAGGTCTTTCCATCTTTTGTCATCAGTTTCTTTCAGTGGTGGTTTGTAATTTTTATTGTAGAGGTCTTTTACATCATCAGTTAATTTTATTCCAGGGTATTTTATTATAGCTCTATATAGGAGATTGAACTTGATCTTTATAATTTCTTTCTCAGTGAATTCACTTTTATGTAAAATGCTTGGGATTTATTTATGTTCATTTTGTATCTTACAACTTTACTAAATTGATTTACCAGTCTAACAGTCTCTTGTTGGAGTCATTAGGTTTCTCTATAAATAGAATCAGGTCATCTGGAATTAGAAATAATCTCAGTTTCTTCTTTCCTGTTTCCCTGCCTTTTATTTCCTTCTCTTAGCTTTGACCAAAACAAAAGAGAGAGTGGGCATCCTTGTCTTCTTCCAGATCTTAGAAGAAATGCTTTTAGCTTTTTGACATTCAGTAGGGTGATGGCTATCGTTTGTTATATGCAGACTGTTTATTGAGTTATGTACCTTCTATAAATATTTAGCTCAAGGTTTTGCTTGTAAATGAATGTAGAATTTTATTGAAATCTTTTTCTACATTTGTTGAGGTGATTATAATGATGTTTATTCTGCATCCTATTGATGTGGACTATTTGGGTTGTTGATTTGCATATGTTGGCCCATTCCCCACATCCCCAAGTTACTTCTGATTTGTTAATGATGTCTGAGTTTTTTCATGTGTTCTTGGATTCAACTTCCTTGTATTGTGATGAGAATTTTTGCATTTGTATTAATCATCCATACTCATCCATAGTTCTTTTATTTGAAAGACATTCAGAGCTAGAGATTTGCTCTTCATTCTGGTTTTGTAATGCAGGCACTTCTGGCCTCCTAGAATGAGACCATCTGGTGCTGAACTTTCATTTAGAGCCTTATTCCTAATTCAGCGTTGTTACTCAATTTTGGTCTGTTCCAGTTTTCTATCTCTTCATGGTTCACTTTTGGTAGGTTATACATAGCCAAAAATTAACCATTTCTTCCAATTTGTAGGTTTATAGTTGCTATTAGTCTATTAGTAGTCCCTGGTGATCCATTGTATTCCTGTGATATCACTTGTAATATCTTCTTTTTCTGTTTTATAAAATATACTGTTTCTTAATCTAGCTAAAGAATTATTAATCTTATTTTTCTTTTGAAAAACCAGTGATTCATTTCATTAACTTTAATATTGCTTAAGATTTTTAAAAAATATTTTATTGATTTATTTATTTGAGATGTAGAGTTACAGACAGAGGGAGAGCCATAGAGAATGTCTTCCATCTGCTGATTCCCTCCCCAGATGGTTACAGTGGCTGGAGCTTTGTCAATCTAAAGCCAAGAGCCAGGAGCTTTTTCTTGGTCTCCCATGTGGGTGCAGGGGCCCAAGAAATTGTGGCCGGCGCAGCAGGCAGAGGCTTAGCCCACTATGCCACAATGATGGCCCCATCTTAAGATATTTCTTATTAATTTCTGCTCTGATCTTTATTATTAATTTCCTTGAACTGTCCTTGGAATTGGTTCCTTGTTTTTCTAGGTCCTTGAGATGGGACTTTGGTTATTTGATATTTTTCTTTTTTAGATATTAAAGTCATAAATTTTTTAAATATATTTTTAAAATTTATTTGATAGATAGTGAGAGAGACAGAGGTCTTCTTTCCATCAGTTCACCCCCTAAATGGCCGCTATGGCCAGTGCTGTGCTGATTCGAAGCCAGGAGCCAGCTGCTTCCTCCTGGTCGCCCATGCTGGTGCAGGGCCCAAGCACTTGGGCCATCCCCCACTGCCTTCCTGGGCCACAGCAGAGAGCTGGACTGGAAGAGGAGCAGCCGGGACTAGAACCTGGTGCCCAAATGGGATGCTGGCGCCACAGGCAGAGGATTAGCCAAGTGAGCCACGGCGCCGGCCCCCTAAAGTCATAACTTTTAATTTCTATATTTGATGATGATGGAGACCTTCTAATTGGCTGCAGGAAATGTAGGCAGAAATAAGAGTGTGTTACTTTGCTAGGTTGCCATAGAAAATACTGTAGCATATTTGGCTTGACTTGCAGCAATTTATTTCTCAGAATTCTAGAGATTACAATTTAACAACAAGGGGAAGAAGGTCTGGTTTCTCCTGAGGCCTCTCTCCATGGCTCCCACACAACCAGCTTCACACTGCACCCCCACATGTTATTTCCTCTGTCCACGTGTGCATCTCTTATAGGAATATTGGTCAGTTTGAATCAGGGCTTCACAATTATGATATCATTTGATGTTAACTACCTGCTTAAATTCCTCTCTCCAAATAGAATCATATTGGTGGTCAGCATTTAATGATATAAAATTTAGAGATTCAGCCCACAGCACTTAGAAGGGATCCAGTGATTTGCCTCATAGGCAGTTCTCCCTCAGGAGGACTTGGCTTTTGAAATATGTGTTAGCATTTCTCACAGTATCACTTTCAGTACTGTCTGTCAAAATTGGTGCATGTATAAACACTATGCATATTAATACCTGTAAACATGTAGACACACTATCATAAAAATATTTAATGGTTGTATACAGGTAAGGTAAATACAGTAATCCATAAGATGACATGGCAGTAAGCATTAAAACATGATGAGAAATGGAAAGAATAGTAAAAATGAACATGTGTTATCCAATATTTATATAGTTTCTGAAAAATAAACAGTAAGCAGAAGGATGTTTTCCTAAGACCTTGCAAATTTTAAATTACAGTCACTCAAAACTAGCACTTTGCACTATATGGACATAGGGGAAAGGTGTATTCCCAAAAGCATAAATCCAATACCACTGCAACAGATTTTTAATTACTGTTTAATATTTTCTCAATATTATCATCCAAATGAACTACATAGTGAATTATAGTGGGTTTTTCTGCTCTTTGGCAACCAGTTATGGTATTTTCCTGCCTTTGCTATTTCCAGAATATGAACTGTTTGAAACCTATCCTATCACTACATTTTGTTTTTAGAGTTAATACTGAAACTCCCTGTATCCTGGTATTTCTCTCTGGTAGCTCAGGAATTGTTGTCAGGATCTTTGTACCAGATAAGAAAGATGAAACAGAGTGTGCTTTAAGACATATGTCTGTTGACAAGTGTCAAGTGATTAGTGGATGTCAAATACCATGGCATTTTAACTTTTAGTATTCATTTTACACAGCTAATTGGAAACCAATGGTCACTTTTTGATATCTATTTCAGGAAGTAAAGCCAATTTATAAGAAACACTGTTTAAGGGACTTTACCTTGAATGTTAGTATCCTAACCCTCCCATACTTTCTATAGATTATCTGAATCCAATAGGTTTATAATGCAAATTTTTTCTCACTTAATGTCAGTTATCCATTTTGACCATCATAGATACAGCAGAAACTTGGTATAAGTCCATTTCAGTTATCTAAAATGTGAATATATCAGACTATTACTGCTAATTACTTCACTAAATATAAATAAAAATGGAATATAGTACTCAAATCTTTGTAAAAGTATTACAATACATTTTTTAAAGATTTATTTCTTTTTTATTTATTTGAAAAGCAGAGTTTCAGAGAGGCAGAGGCAGAGAGACAAAGAGAGGTCTTCCATCTGCTGATTGACTCCCCAAATAGTCACAATGGCAAGGAGCTCTGTCGATCCAAAGTCAGGAGCTTCTTTTGGGTCTCCCACTTGTGTGCATGGGCCCAAGCACTTGAGCCATCTATTACTGCTTTCCTAGGCCATAGCAGAGAGCTGGATCAGAAGTGGAGCAGCTGGGAACCAGGCCCATATGGGATGCTGGCACTACAGGTGGCAGCTTTAACCCACTGTACCATAGCGCCAGCCCCTACAGTACATTTTTTAAAGGTTAATTTTATTTATTTGAAAGGGTTAACACACAGAGAGAAGTAGAGGCAGAGAGAGAGAGAGGTTTTCCATCTGCTGGTTCACTCCCCAATTGGCCACAACGGCCAGAGCTGCACTGATCTGAAGCCAGGAGCCAGGAGATTCTTCCAGGTCTCCCATGGGGGTGCAGGGGCCCAAGGATTTGGGCCGTCTTCTTCTACTGCTTGCCCAGGGCATAGTGGAGAGGTGGATCAGAAATGAAGCAGCCAGGATTCAAACTGGTACTCATATGGGATGCCGGCACTGCAGGTGGCTACTTAACCCACTATGCTACAGCGTCGGCTCCCCCAGTACATTTTTATGATCTTTAGGCAATTTGTGTGGCAGCACCCTTACTGATATCCTTGCTAATGTGGTTGGTATGAATCATGTTCGTGAAAATGTCTATATGAAGTTCTCTTGTATTTGATGTATAAATTTTTCCATACTCACCAAAGTATATCAGCATTTGATGTATTACAAATCAACAAAGGCTTTTTGTTGTAATTCTTTTTTTTTAAAGTAATTATTTGAAAGGCAGAGCATGAGAGAAGAGAGAGAGATATATGTTCCATCTGCTGGTTAATTCACTCCCCAAATGTCCCTAACAGCCAGGGCTATTCCAGGCTGCAGCCAGGAGGCAGGAATCCATCTGGGTCTCATAGGAGGTAGCAGGAATACAAGTGCTTATCCATCATCCAGGATTATGTATTTTAGGTATGGAATAGCAAGGACACAAACCAAGGATTTCCATGTGGGAATGCAGGATGTGGTGCGTCCCAAGCAGTAGTCTAATCTGCTGCATCACAATATTCAACACTCTCAAGTCTGGTGGTTTGTCCTGGCTCTTGCCTAGACCTTATGTCTCCAACAGGCAAGTCCCAGGTTTCTTCATAATATAACTATTTAATAAGGTAAACTTCAATAGGTAAATACTTTTCAGAGTGTGTTGGTATCATGTTTACTCATGTTCCATTGGCTAAAGCCAATAAAATGAATAATGTCAAGGATCATTTTGATGAAGGACTACATGAAGGCGTGGGTACTGGGAAGTGCATTATTTGGGATGAATTCTCAAAAGGTATAATGTAACAAATATGTATTATATCCATTTTTCCTGTAGAGTTAGGGGCAAAAATATTCGGGTTCAAGATGCCTAAATTCTATAGAATTTTCAGTGTATAAGAGCAAGAGATGTGTGGAAGTACCAATATGGAATCATATGCAGCGCATCTGTAGTAATAGCAAAATAGTTAATACCACCCAAGTATTTTTTCTGTAGTGTAGATCTTAGTGAGAAAATGTTTTTATGTGGTATACAAAAATTTGTTTGGGAAATCATCCTGAAAATAATAAATTGCTTCTTGGTAGTAAAATTAGCTTTATAAAAATAAGTAACAAGTAAATGCTTCTGTTAACTAAGGATAACTAGATTCAATCACCGCCAGTTACTATAATTTTGAGTGCTTTTTCAAGGAGCCTTCTCTGCCTGTTTTCAAGTGTAAAGTGCTAGTTCTCCACAGGGAGGTTGATTTTTACTTTGTTTCTTCAGCTAATGTGTCTTTTATTCAGCATGTGCATGTGCACAGTAGACTCTAGGAGAAGCCAGACCAATTCTTCACGATTCCCCGCATTCACCTTCTCTTCCAGGATAATTGTAGAGACATCTGCGTATTTGAAAGGACAAAAGAAATGCATGCATCTCTAGTAAGTTGATTGCTTATTTTCCAGATTATTTTACACAGTATTAGGAGATTGATGAGGGTTTTTAAATTAAAATGTTAAAATAAATGTGATAACTGTCATAGTTATAAGAAATTTGTGCCATCAAAGATGATTGCAAATTTGTCTACAGGTTTTCTGATGCCATAACAAAGTCATATTTATTACAGGATTCAAATCAGAACTTAGAATTTGCTAAATTATTTTTTTTAAAGATTTATTTTATTTATTTGAAGGACAAGGTTACAAGAGGGAGAGGTAGAGCCAGAGAGAGAGAGAGAGAGAGAGGTCTTCCATCCACTGGTTCACTTCCCAGATGACCACAATGGCAGGAGCTGAGCTGATCTAAAACCAGGAACCAGAAGCTTCTTCTGGATCTCCCACATGGGTGCAGGAGCCCGTGGACTTGGGCCATCTTCTACTGCTTTCCCAGGCCATAGCAGAGAGCTGGATCGGAAGTGAAGCAGCTGAGACTTGAACCACTGCCATATGGGATGCCAGTGCTGCAGGCTGGGGATTTAACCCGCTGTTCTACAGTACCAGTCCCCAAGAATTTTCTAAATTCTTGTGAGATATGAAGTCTGAAATAGTCTTTATTGGTCATATAGATGAATTAATGGAAGTAGTTAATACCAACCTAGAAATAAACATGCAACATTCTGCAGTGGTGAGAGTTGCCTTTTGCTAATATACAAGTCAGCCAATGAAGTTTTTTTAGGAATTGCTAAAACAGCTTTAGGAGACTGGATTTATTAATTGGACAAGGAATATGTAAGTCTGAGGGAACGTGTGCCTAACTGTATATCTCCTCCCTCTCTTATTCCCACTCTTATTATTTTTTTTTTTTTGACAGGCAGAGTGGACAGTGAGAGAGAGAGAGAGAAAGGTCTTCCTTTGCCGTTGGTTCACCCTCCAATGGCCACCGCAGCCGGCGCGCTGCGGCCGGTGCACCGTGCTCATCCGATGGCAGGAGCCAGGTGCTTCTCCTGGTCTCCCATGGGGTGCAGGGCCCAAGCACTTGGGCCATCCTCCACTGCACTCCCGGGCCACAGCAGAGAGCTGGCCTGGAAGAGGGGCAACCGGGACAGAATCCGGCACCCCAACCGGGACTAGAACCTGGTGTGCCGGCGCCGCAAGGCGGAGGATTAGCCTGTTGAGCCACAGCGCCGACCTCCACTCTTATTTTTAACAGGGATCAATTTTCTTTTTTTTTTTTTTTAAAGATGTATTTATTTATTTATTTGAAAGTCAGAGTTACACAGAGAGAGAAGGAGAAGCAGAGAGAAAGAGAGGTCTTCTATCTGCTGATTCACTCCCCAATTGGCTATGATGACTGGAGCTGTGCTGATCCGAAGGCAGGAGCCAGGAGCTTCTTCTGGGTCTCCCATGAGGGTGCAGGGGTGCAAGGACTTGGGCCATCTTCTACTGCTTTCCCAGGCCATACCAGAAAGCTGGATTGGAAGTGAGAAGCCCACATGCGATGCCGGCACTACAGGCGGTGGCTTTACCAACTATGCCACATGCTGGCCCCATTGGATCAATTTTCAATTGGATTTAAACACCTAAGAATAATTCTGTGTTAAGTAAAGAGTTCAACCAAAGGTATAAAATAGAAAAAGAAAATACTAAAAGGAATAAAATAGTAAGCTGTTCCTCGAAGGAACAATCAAGCCATTGTTTCTCATAGTGTCAGTTTCACTTTTACAGGTTCCTTTTAGGTGCTCAGTTAGTTGTCACTGATCAGGAGAACATATGATATTTGTCCCTTTGGTGGTTTATTTCACTCAGCATGATGTTTTCCAGATTCCTCCATTTTGTTGCAAATGTTCAGATTTCATTTTTTTAACCTCTGTGTAGTATTCCATAGAGTACACATCTCATAATTTGTTTATCCAGTCTTCCGCTGATGGGTATTTAGGTTGATTCTATGTCTTACCTATTGTGAATTGAGCTGTAATAAGCATGGAGGTGACACTGCTCTTTTGTTTGCCAATGTAATTTCCCTTGTGTAAATTCTGAGGAGTGGGATGGCTGGGTCGTATAGTAGAGCTATATTCAGATTTCTGAGGAATCTCCAAGTGTCTTCCATAGTGGCTATACCAGTTTTCATTCCCACCAACAGTAGATAAGTGTGCCTTTTTCCCCACATCCTCACCAGCATCTGTTTGTTGATTTCTATATGAAAGCCATTCTAACCGGGGTCAGGAGAAACCTTATTGTGATTTTAATTTTGAATGCAGTGTGTAAAAATGTGGGGAAAATGGAAGTATTATATTTTTAATTATAACTATGATGATCTTAATTTTGATGTATGTGCAGCAAATATTCCATCTTGGTAAGTTGCACAGAATAATCTATAAATACTAGACAAGTTATTTTGGTGCAAAAAATGTTTGCAATCCATGTATACAAGTGGTCTAGAAGAACTTTCTTGAAAATTTATGCTATAAAACACTATACATAAAGGTTATAAAGACAGCAATTTATGCATTTAATTTTTTAACCAAAGTGAATTTGTGTTTTGTTTTAAAGACTTATTTATTTATAAGTCGGAGTAACACAGAGAGAGGAGAGACAGAGAGAGAGGTCTTCCGTCGGCTGGTTCACTCTCTATTTGGCTGCAATAGCTGGAGTTGTGACAATTTGAAGCCAGGAGCCAGGAGTTTCTTCCAGGTGTCCCGCATGGGTGCAGGATCCCAAGGACTTGGGCCATCTTCTACTGCTTTCTCAGATCCCAACAGAGAGCTGGATAGGAAGTGGAACAGCCGGGACTTGAACTGGCACCCATATGGAATGCCAGCACTGCAGCTGGTGGCTTTACCTGCTACATACAGCGCTGGTGAAATTGTGTTTTAATTCTGCTTTCTGCAAACTTTTTAGTATTAGATTGGTGTCTTTTTTTTTTAAGTTTATTTATTTATTTTTAAGGTATAGCTTGCCTCCATTTTTTAAAAAAATATTTATTTATTTATTTGAGAGGTAGAGTTACAGACAGTGAGAGGGAGAGACAGAGAGAAAAGTCTTCCTTCCATTGGTTCACTCTCTAAATGGCTGCAATGGCTGGAGTTGAGACAATTCAAAGCCAGGAACCAGGAGTTTCTTCCAGGTCTCCCACATGGGTGCAGGGGCCCAAGGACTTGGGCCATCTTCCACTCCTTTCCCAGTCCATAGCAGAGAGCTGGATTGGAAGAGGAGCAGCTGGGACTAGAATTGATGCCCATCTGGGATGCTGGCACCACAGGCAGAGGATTAACCTACTGTGCCAGGGCACTGGTCCCTATTATTTGAAAATGAGAGTTACACAGAGAGAGAAGGAAAGGCAGAGAGAGAGGGAGAGGTCTTTCATCTGCTGGTTCACTCCTCAATTGGCCACAAAGGCCGGAGCTGCACCTATCTGAAACCAGGAGCCAGGATCTTCCTCCAGGTTTTCATGCAGGGGTGGATGCAGGGGCCCATGGACTTGGGCCATCTTCTACTGCTTTCCCAGGCCACAGCAGAGATCTGGATTGGAAGCGGAGCAGCCAGGACTCGAACTGGCACCCACATGGGGTACTGGCAACACAAGCGGTGGCCTTATCTGCTACACCACATTGGTGGCCCCCAAGAGTTCATTTTTTCAAATGCTTTGTCATTGCCATAACAATGTCTTCTGCACTTAACCTCAGCCATCTATATTTATAATTTCATTTTCTCTGCCCTGGACTATTGCTTCAGATTGGTGTCAGTGATTTTTTTTATCTTCCTGCATAGGAATAATTTATACAAAATAAGAATCACTCTTCCTGTCAGATTTGACTCCCTTGCAGTTTTGCTATGGCCTATATACTTCTTTTTGGCTAATTGTTGCAGTTTTTAAATAAGATGTTTTGTGGTTCTCAGTGGTCACATTTGACTTATGGTCTACCTTCAAGAAGGTATCTCTTCATGTATAAAATAACTTTATAGTGATGTAATTCCAGTTATTTTTTCCAGCTTCTTCATATTGCTCATAATATATTTTATTCCTACACATTATAAACCACTCTATACATTTTTATTGTCTCCTTTAAATGGTCAGTGACTTTTAAGTTTTTGAAAATATGAGTGAAAATATTTGTACTCTCATGTTTACCAATTCCAATAATGTTTTTTGACTGTAGATTTTTGGAAATGCAGTCATGGTAATCTTTGCTGTAGTTTTATATTTTCTCTTGTTATGTGAAATTAGGATATCCTCACCATTGTTTATTGTGATATCAAGTGCTTCCTCACATCTCTAATGTGGCTCTCATGTTCAGTGATGCCACAAGTGTTAAAAGATTCAGAAAAGTCTTCACACTCATATTCTAGTTTATTACTCTAAAAGAATCGAGTAACAAGTCAAGGAGCGTGCTGCATAGGGCAAAGTCCATGATTCATTCAGCTTGAGATTCCAGCTGAATTTGTCAAATATATTAGGTGAAGTATTAGTATATTTTTCATTTGTGATTCTTAATATTTATCACAATTTATCCATCTTTTCAACATTTAAAGACTGTTTTTTGGAGAGCACAGGGTAAATATAATGCTTTGCCTATTTTCCCATTTGAATTCCAATTCTTTCCTTATTTTTTCACATGAAAGTCTAATAATTCTTATTGTTAGAAAGGTAAAAGCTTGGCCGGCGCCGTGGCTCAACAGGCTAATCCTCCGCCTTGCGGCGCCGGCACACCGGGTTCTAGTCCCGGTCGGGGCACCGGATTCTGTCCCGGTTGCCCCTCTTCCAGGCCAGCCCTCTGCTGTGGCCCAGGAGTGCAGTGGAGGATGGCCCAGGTGCTTGGGCCCTGCACCCCATGGGGAGACCAGGAAAAGCACCTGGCTCCTGGCTCCTGCCATCGGACGAGCGTGGTGCGCCGGCCGCAGCGCGCCGACCGCAGCGCGCCGACCGCGGCGGCCATTGGAGGGTGAACCAACGGCAAAGGAAGACCTTTCTCTCTGTCTCTCTCTCTCACTGTCCACTCTGCCTGTAAAAAAAAAAAAAAAAAAAAAAAAAAAAAAAAAAAGAAAGGTAAAAGCTTTATGTGTGACTTGTACTTTGTTTCCTTAGTTGGTATCAAAAGGAGTTTTGATATTTACATAGTGAGATTTCTCAACTTTGCCTATGCAGCTTCTAGATATTGAATTTCAATTAGAATGGACTTTCCTAACCCAAGATTATTAATTATGCATTTCACATAATTCTCAAGTTGCTATGCACTTGATGTGAACTATGGATTCACTTGTAACTTGATTTTGTTTGTTTTCAACACAATTTATTCAAAAGTCCATAGAGTCCCTCTCCCATGCACTTGTAGTGAAGTCTGTCTATGAAGGCAAACTGCTTTAACTGATGCTCTGTTTCTCAGTGTCTGAGAACATTAGGGACAATGAATTAGGATATAGTTAGGTGACAAGTGACTTCCAGCTATGTTCCTCAGATGCTTGAGTGACCTTTATTAGCAGTGCTCATCCTTGTGACTGGAGAATAAAGAAGGCATTGAACAAAGGAAAGCTCTTCTAGGAAGTGACACAACTCATTTCCACTGAGGAGAATCCCCTGGGAGAAGATATGTGATTCTCCCACAAGTAACAATATGGAAGATGAGTGAGCAGTGATTACCATATACCAGAATTTCTCTTCCCCTACGTGTATCTTAACTTCACCCGTACCTGGAGAGACATCCCTGATGTTTCATCTGTTCTCAATTTTGAACTCAAATCCAAGATCTGAATGAAACCAGAAACTTGTATCCTGTCCAGAAGAGGTTTCTCTTGATCCTTAGACCTGAGCCCTGGAGTACTGTTTCATCTGTCTCATGGCAATATGACCATCCTGGGGGCACATGGAGAGTGGCTTGTACCCTGTACGTGAGACACACTATACTGCGTCCTTCAGTCTGCACCCTGGTGGCCCCTCACCCTGCTTTCTGAGGAATCACTGTTTCTTAGAAATGTCTTTCTTTGGGGCTTGCACTGTGGTGCAGCGGGTTATTCCGCCACCTGCAGTGCAAGCATCCCATCTTGGTGCTGGTTCAAGACCTGGCTACTCAGCTTCCAATCCACCTCTCTGCTATGGCCTGGGAAAGCAATGGAAGTTGACCCAAGTCCTTGGGTCCCTGCATCTATGTGGGAGACCCAGAAGATCCTGGCTCCTGGCTTCAGATAGGCGCAGCTCTGGCCATTGCAGCCAACCAATGAAAGTGATGGGAGTGAACCAACCAATGAAAGACCTCTCTCTCTATCTCTCTCTCTTTCTGTCTCTCTGCCTATCCTCTCTCTGGGTAACTCTGACTTTCAAATAAGTAAATAAATTTTAAAAATATTAAATAAAAAAGAAATGTCTTTCTTTAAGTATTACCCTCATTGTACTCACTGACCAAGACCCCCACCAAGCATGCCTTCTTTGGGCTAGACTGCCTTGTTAGTGTGTTTCCTGTTTGTAATATAAGATAGCATCTTCACAGCTTTTATCTTCTAGCATTTTGATGTCAGTTTTGTCATTTCTGACAGTATAACTCTAAAAGTTTACTTAAATATATATTTATGATTCTGACACATGAGTTTCTGTCAGGTTTTGTTGCTAATGTTTTACTAAAACATGCTTTTAGGTGTACCTTGTTATTTCCTGTGATTTTGAGCAATTAAAACTTTCATTTGAAACCAGCTAATTAATTTAAATATTTTAACAATAACTCTCATGATCACAACCTTCATCTTCAAGTCAACTTGGAGTTCAGTATGACTGTGCTGGATTTCTAAATTATTTCCTATAATATTTTTTCCCTGAAAGACTAGTAGGCAAACTTGTCAACCTTGAATGATAAAAGCCAGAAAGAAATGCTTTGAGAGCTTTCCATGTCCATGAACACTTAAATTTCTAGTTTCTTCCTATTCCCTTGTTCCCTTGTTTGTATAATTTAGATATTTTTATGAGCTCAACATTTTCCTGTAGTTCTATACTATAACCAATACATGTTACTGTTATTCTCTTTTCCAGTTTCTTTTTCTGAAGTTGAGCTCTATGAGGTAAATATTATTTGACTTACACTTGGTTACCTATTTATGGTTGTTATTAAGTACACATAAGGATTTATCATAATTAATAGAAAAGTGAATTATAAAAAAAGCTACACAACTTTCAAAAAGTTTGCAATAAAATTCCCATAATTCCATTTTTCAGGAACTTTTTGAAGGGCCCTGATAAGTATATGTAACCCCTACATGATGTAGATGTCACTCCTGACCCCTACGTGATGTAGATGGTTACTCCTGTTCTCCCCATCTTTATTGGTGGTATTTCTTTTACTTTGCTGATTCATTATAGTTGGTAGCAGGTATTTGCACATCCACCAAGAGTCAGAGTTGTGTTAAGTCATTTCTGATTCCATAAGGGTCTCAGTATATCGTTGTTTTTTTCTTTTTAAAAAAATGTTGGTATTTTTTTGAGAGGAAAAAAGGGTACTGGTTTACTTTCCAAATGCCCGTAATGTTTGGAGCTGGACTGGGAAAATACAGGAGTCAGAAACTTCATCCAGGTGTACTATGTGGGTGAAAGGAACCCCCACCATTGAGCCATCATCACTCCCTCCCCTGGTCTGCATTAACAGGAAATTGGACTCAGGTTCCTAAGCTGAACAGCAAAGCCAGAAACTTTAATGTCAGACAGAAGCATTCTAAATGCTGTCTGAAATGTCAAATTTTGGTTATGTTTATATTTTAATTGTGTCATTTTTTATTAAAGATTTTTATTTACTTACTTGAGAGGCAGAGTTACAGACAGTGAGAGGGAAAGACAGAGAGAAAGGTCTTCCTTCCATTGGTTCACTCCCCAAATGGCTGCAAGCTGTGCTGATCAAAAGCCAGGAGCCAGGAGCTTCTTCCTGGTCTCCCATGGGGGTGCAGAGGCCCAAGTACTCGGACCATCTTCTACTGCTTTCCTAGACCATAGCAGAGAGCTGGATTGGAAGAAGAGCAGTCGGGACTAGAACCAGTGCCCATATGGGATTCCGGCACCGCAGGTGGAGGATTAGCCTACTACGCCATGGGGCCAGCCCCATAATTGTATCATTCTTAATAGAAGTATTCTCAGAAGATTCTTGGGTTTTGTTGATATAAATTTTATTGAAACCATATCATTTTCATGTGTGTTTCCATGAGTTGATTAATGCCTATCACACAGTGCTAAATAATTGTGCTGATGAAGCATCTTCATTTCCAGTGCTTCCCCTTGAATTATGTGCTATTTTTTGATGCTAGTTAATATACAGTGTGTCACGTTAAACAAGAATACACTGAAATCTCTCTTACTAAGGGTCTGTTGAACAAGAAAAATGTTTTTGAAAATCATCCTCAATGTCTAACTGGATAATCATGGATGCTTTTTTCCATTATTACATTAATATGATGCAGTATGCCAGGTACTTCTCAATATTTACTTTGTACAATAATTTTTGAAATCTATGTATTCATCGATAGATTTCTTACTATTAAGATTTTTCCATGTCTCTGGAAGAAACATTAAAAAATGCTTATTTTCCCACTCCTCTTTTATTTTCTCTTTCCTCTAAAATAATTGTCCAGATATTTGGCTTCAGAAACTTCAGACCTGAAGTGTCCAAAGCAATCTCACTTCTTTGTGTCATATATTGTTTTCTTTCCTGTCAATTTCAGCCTTCAATGCCTGTGTCTATCCAGCCTTCATACACACAGAAAGGAATTAAACTACAGTGTTCACCCTATGCACAACAAATTATAGTGAATTCTGTTCTCATGTTTTGCTCTTTTTTTTTCAAGATTTATTTCATTTATTTGAAGGGAAGAGTTAACGGGGAGGGGTCTTCCATCCATTCATTCACTCCCCCAAATGACCTCAATAGCCAGGGCTAGGCCAGACCAAATTCAGGAGCCAGGAACTTCATCTAGGTCTTGCACATGGGTACAGGGGCCCAAGGATTTAGGCCATCTTCTGCTGCATTCCTAGGCATATTACCAGGGAGCTGGGTTGGAAGTGGAGCAGCTGAAACTTGAACTGGTGCCAATATGGGATGTGACATTGCAGACGGTGGTGTAACCCATTGTACCACAATGCTGGCACCTCTTTTTGTTATTTTTTTTCTTATGTTACCTGAGTTTCCTGTTCTGTCTTTTTATTGCTCTGTGTTGTGTCTCACTCTATATTTCCCTTGTAATTACCATGTAGTTCTTCCTCACTTATCTCTCTGGAGATGGCATTTAAAATGAAAATCTGTTGAAGTATCTACCATATTTTATTGGTCCTACATTGTTTACAACCTGTGTTTTAGAAAGTGAGCAATCACTGTCATGTTAAAATAAGTCATTTTGATTGTTGAAAGAAATATTAGGATGCTTATGAACATATTTCATAAGCAGTCTTAATTTTTTAAAATTTTATTTATTTATTTGAGAGTTAGAGTTACAGTGAAAGGGAGAGAGAGAGAGAGAAAGGTCTTCCTTCTGTTGGTTGACTCTCCAGATGGCCACAACAGCCAGAGCTGCACCAATCTGAAGCCAGGAGCCAGGCACTTCTTCCCGGTCTCCCATGCGGGTGCAGTGGCCCAAGCACTCAGACCATCTTCTACTGCTTTCCCAGGCCATAGTAGAGAACTGGAGTGGAAGAGAGGCAGCTGGGACTAGAACCGGTGCCCATATGGGATGCTGGCACTGCAGGTGGAGGATTAACCTACTGCACCTTGGAGTTGGCCCCTCATAAGCAGTCTTATAAGAATAGCAAGCATATAAAATTTTTATTTGGAATTACATGAAGTTTGTAAGTAAAATATCACTTAATTATCAGTCCCTTCAACAATTTAATGCCTTTATGTCTCCTCACAGCCCAGGACCTAGGTGTGATGCATTTTGTAGCCCTATCACCTGGCGTGTGTTCTTTGTAGTTCTTCCACCTATGTAGTTCATATTCATGTAAACAAATTCTTCCACAAGATCTAAGCATATTTTGTGTTTCAGTGAACTGAAACCTGATAATATAGCAAAATCTATGTTTTTTAAAAATTCTTTGTTCTGATTAATATTGAACATGTTTTGTAGCTCATCCAATGTGTTAATTCAATCATGTATTAATCTACAGATTACAATGTGAGCTCCTTTCAGAATCATTAGGAGAAAGATCAGTTCCAGAATAACAGGGAAAACTTTTATATTGGTTTTGGAATTATAAAATTACTATAGAAGCAAGATATTTTCATTATGATTTGGCATTTCGTTATATATAGATTACAAAGGACGTTGTATCTTAAATAAGAGGCATATAAGATATACACAGATAAGATATACACAGAAGGATGCACTCCTGGTCTTTTTATTTTGTGACAGAAATGACATGTGGAGCAAAACTGTGCTATTACAGGTGTTGTCATTTGAAGACCTGGTTGTGTACTTCTCTCAGGAGGAGTGGCAGGACCTGGACGATGCTCAGAGGACCCTGGGCAGGGATGTGATGCTGGAAACCTACAGCAACCTGCTTTCTTTGGGTGAGAGACATTCCTCTCTCATGCCCAAATGGAACACTTGCTTCCCCCGTGGCAAATAAATCAATGCTTTATAATGTTAAATGGTGGGTAAGCATAGAATTTGAGGCCAAGAAGAATGAGGAAAGGATTCAAATGTACACAGTTCTTGGGACCAAGCTGTTGTCTTTCAAAAATCTAACTTCATGATTTCATGACATTGAGTCTTATTTCCCATTGACAGGGCACTGCATTAGGAAACCTGAGGTGATCTCCAAGTTGTAGCTAGGAGTAGAGCCATGGATGGTGGCAAAACCCTTAAATCAGAGCCTGTCAGGTCAGTCAGTGCACATTGGGCAGGGAGGCTGAGGCAGAAAGAGCTCAACAGATGTTGACTGTGTAGAACACTTCTCACTAATTTTTTCAATTGCAGGCATTCTGCAGTCTGCAGGGAAGGCTGTCATATGTACATTCACCTACCTCTTGTTTTCTCTTGGTGAATCTTTTGTTAGAATTACCAACTGTTCAATTTCTGATTGTAATAAGACTATTTTTTTGTTAGATACCTCCCCTATATTCTAACTAGTCCTTCTCTCTGATTTTACAGCCTGTTTTTCTCTAGACATTTATACATGTATTTATTATTTCAATGCTTATTAATTGGACCACACACAGGCATTTCTTAGTAGTTGGAGAGATTGAGTTCCTACTTCTGTTTTTGGCCTAGAACAGGCCTTGCTGTTGCACAAATATGAGAGTTCTCTTGGCTGGCGCCGTGGCTCAACAGGCTAATCCTCCGCCTTGTGGCACACGCACACCGGGTCCTAGTCCCGGTTGGGGCGCCGGATTCTGTCCCGGTTGCCCCTCTTCCAGGCCAGCTCTCTGCTGTGGCCCGGGAGTGCAGTGGAGGATGGCCCAAGTGCTTGGGCCCTGGACCCCATGGGAGACCAGGAAAAGCACCTGGCACCTGGCTCCTGCCATCGGATGAGCGCAGTGCGCCGGCCACAGCGCGCCGTCCGCGGCAGCCATTGGAGGGTGAACCAACGGCAAAGGAAGACCTTTCTCTCTGTCTCTCTCTCTCACTGTCCACTCTGCCTGTCAAAAAAAAAAAAAAAAGGTAAAAAAAAAAAAAGAGAGTTCTCTTATAGTCTCTGTCTTTCCTCTTTTCTCTGTCTTTGACTCTCAAATAAATTATAGGCTTTTGCAAGCATTTGAAAAGTGAATAAGTGAAGAGGTTCTGTTTTTATGTATCATTCCTTGGAGTTCAAATGAATAAATTATTAAGGAAATAAATAAATGAATACATAAATAAAATTAGATATCTGGGGCAATTCTGTGTATTGTGACATCAGAAATCATAATAGGATCTGTAATAGGAATATGGACATGGGTAGAACTACACTCACCAAGAAAATTTAAAAATTCTGATTAAAAAAAACTAAATGAATCCATGGATTCATGTTCAATGGCTCACATTTGCTTGGGACAGGAGTTTGTACTTAGATTATTCTTTCTTTTCCTTTATTAAGAATGGATGCATTTTATTTTTTTAGAAGATAGATATCTTCCATATGTTGGGTCAGTCCTTCAGTGACTACTATGGCCAGGATTGTGTCAGGCTGAAACCAGGAGCCCTGGGCTCCATCTGGGTTTCCCATAGGGAAGGCACATCCCAAGTATTTGGTCCATCCTCTGCTGCTTTCACTCATACATTAGCAGGGAAGTAGATCAGAAGTGGAACGGATGGGACTCAAAATTGCATTCCAGTATTGGATGCCAGTATTGCAGGAAGCAGCTTAACCTGCTACTTCTTCTTTTATAATATAATTGTTAAGTAATAAAGAGATTTAAAAATGTGTAGAGGACTCTGTTTTCTGTGAACATTGAGCCTTTAACTAGTATGGGAAGCAGAACAAGATGGTGTACTGGGACTTTTCTGAGTCTTTTGTGGAACTGAAAAGGCAAGATAATAGATTTTCTTAGGAATATGGAGAAAGCTATCAAAATACAGTGCATATAAAAGATTGGGAGGGGTCTGGGATTGTGCCACAGTGGGTTAAGCTGCTGTCTGCAATGATAGCTTTTCATATGGGAACCATTTGAGTCCTGTTTGTCCCAATTCCAATCCAGCTCCCAGCTAAATGACCAGGAAAGCAGCAGATGTGTCCTTGCATACATGTCTTAGACCCAAATGGAGTTCTAGGCTCCTGGCTTTAGCCAGGCCCAGCCATGGGCAGTGCAGCCATTTGGAGAGTGAAGCAGTAGATGAAAGATCTTTCTCTTTGTCTCTCCCTCACTCTCTATAACTCTACTTTTAAAATAAATTAATTTTGAAAAAATTTAAAGGAAATTTTTGCTTAAAATCCCAGAGGTAAACAATATTCAACAACCACAGTGTATGTGTGTGTGTGTGTGTGTGTGTGTGTGTGTTTTGACAGGCAGAGTGGACAGTGAGAGAGAGAGACAGAGAGAAAGGTCATCCTTTGCCGTTGGTTCACCCTCCAATGGCTGCCGCGGATGGCACGCCGCGGATGACACGCTGCGGCTGGCGCACCGCGTTCATCCGATGGCAGGAGCCAGGTGCTAGGTGCTTTTTCCTGGTCTCCCATGGGGTGCAGGGCCCAAGCACTTGGGCCATCCTCCACTGCACTCCTGGGCCACAGCAGAGGGCTGGCCTGGAAAAGGGGCAACCGGGACAGAATCCGGTGCCCCGACCGGGACTAGAACCCGGTGTGCCGGCGCCGCAAGGCGGAGGATTAGCCTGTTGAGCCACGGCGCCGGCCGTGTGTGTGTATTTTTTAAGATTTACTTATTTATTTGAAAGTCAGAGTTACACAGAGAGAGGAGAGGCAGAGAGAGAGAGGGGTCTTTGATCTGTTGGTTCACTCCCCAATTGGCCACAATGGCTGGAGCTATGCCGATCTGGAGCCAGGAGCCAGGAGCTTCTTCTGGGTCTCCCATGCAGGTGCAGGGGCCCAAGGACTTGAGCCATCTTTTAATGCTTTCCCATGCCATAGCAGAGAGCTGGATAGGAAATGGAGCAGCTGGGACTCAAACCAGCGCCTATATGGGATGCCAGTGCTTCAGGCCAAGGCATAACCAACTGTGCCACAATGCAGGCCCCAACACATTATTCTTTTAAGAAACAATGAATAAAAAGGTGGGGAAAACAGAAAGTTGCTAAAGCACTCTAGCAAGACAGTGGATAAGTTTTTTAACAAGTGCTTCTCCACTTTTAAAAATGGTTATTTAGGGGCTGGCACTGTGGCCTAGTGAGTAAAGCCTCCATCAGTGGTGCTGACATTCAATGTGGGCAACTAGTTCAAGTCCCAGCTGCTCCACTACCAATCAAGCTCTGTACTAACATGCCTGGAGTTGTGGTCCTTATGAGATGGAAGCAGGAGAGAAACTTGATGCTAATGTGCTAATGTGGGAACTCTGTTGAATGCTGTGAGACTATTAGCAGTAGAAGATTGTCCAAGTCCTCGGTCCCCTGCACCTATGTGGGAGACCTGGAAGAAGCTCCTCGCTGCTCGGTTCGTCTGGCCCAGTGCCAGCTGTAGTGGCCATTTGGTGGAGTGAACCAGTGAATGGAAGATCTCTCTGTCTTTCTAACTCTGCCTTTCAAATAAATAAATAAATCTTTTAAAAATGCTTATTTAGTTACAAAAATGTTTATTTACTTCTACATGAAAGGCAGCATGTCAGTGACAGAGGGAGAAATAGAATGGGGAAAAAATCTTCTATTCATTGGTGCATTGCCCAAATGCCTTCAGTAGTTAGAGTTAGGCCATCCTGAAATCAAACACATTTGAAAAACTCCATCCTGGCCTTTCAAATGTGTGGCAGGATCCAAAGCACTTCAATCATCATCTGTTGCCTCCCAGGATGCATTAGGAATTTGTGCTTGAAACACAGCATCCAGGATTCATCCTGGCATTATTATGGGATGCAGGCACCTGAAGAAATGGTTTGACTCACTGCATGACATCATCCTTCCCCTCTCCTCCACTTAAAAGCATTTAAGGTAATATATAATTATTCAGAAAGCTTGTTTTATTACACTGGTGTATTATGGAGTAAAACACATAATATCATAAATGAATATGTTTTACTGGCATGTTAAAATGCTATGCCACTAGGATGGCAAGAAACTTCATTGCCTTTACACGAACATTCTAAAAGAGAAACTTAGATATTTTCATGGACATGATTATCTTTTTCTCATTTCAGTTGCCCACAGGAGGGACAACCAGTTTGGAATCAACCAGAAAAGTCAACAAATTTGAGGCAAGTTGTAATCACAAACAACAACTTATCAACTCACAAGAGAGTTGAATTAAAAACAACACTGAATTTAAGCTCAGGCCATTTTTGAAACCTGATTATACAAAAGGGGAATTGTTAAGAAAAGAAAGCTGAGGCACATCATTTATTTCAGAATGTGCTTTTCCCTACGGGTACTGGTGAGATGCAAGAAGGGGAGAAACTTGATGACCCTAATGTATCTGGGAACGCCATTGAATGCTGGGAGGCTGTTAGTCAGCCTCCCAAGATTCACACTTTCCAGCAGGTGTTTGAACACAGTGGGAAAGGCGAGGGCTTCAGCAAGAAAAGAATATTCTTTACATGTGAACAGCTTCATATGGGAGACACCTGCGATAAGTCAACTGCCATTATAGGAAATACAACTGAAAACAAAAAGAAAACTTTCCAGAAAAATCCCTACTCCAATAAACCTTGGAAAACACACCCAGGAAAGAAACTCTATGACTCCTTTGACTATGAGGAAATTTACAAATTAAATCTTAGAACAAATCAGAGAACATATACAGGAAAAATACCCTATGTTTACAACCCCCGTGGAAAAATCTCCCAGCTGTAAACCCTGCCTCACTACCCATCACAGGACCCGCAGAGGAAATTCCTATGGGTGCAGTGAATGCAGAGAAACCGTTTACCTGAAGTCAGATATTAGAAATCAAAGAATTCACACAAGGGAATTCACTGCCTAATTCGATCTTTCAAATATAAAAAAGTGTAATGATTGTAGAAAAACCCTTTGCTGAATGTGACACCTCAGCAAGTTTTAGGGAATTCACATGAGGGAGTACTACATTACAGAGACTGTGTTCTTCAAAATCTACTTTTTCTCTGTGATATAATCTGCAGTTTTATCATGCAGGTGTTGTTATTGGGGCAATGTTTCTACATATAAATTTGCTTGTAAATAAATATTCTGTAATATTCTTTCTTGAAATGCCTTCATCATTTACCAGTTGTTTGATGTAGCTGTTTTGCTGACTGCCCATGACTTGTCCCCCACATTATTCCAATGCACCCAAGTGTTGTGACCACAGAAGTGTTTCCTTATTCATGTGTCACCCATAAAGCCATACCATTAGATTTCGATGTTGAGGTTTTTCTCCTGAATAGGATATGATTCTCTTTTGATCTCTGTAGTTGTGAGAATACCATACTTGTTTCTTTGTAGGCCCTCTGAATTTGCCTTTGTTACCAATCTGGTTGTAAGGTGAAGGGGGTTTATGAGCAGTGTTGTGGTCGCCTAAATTCCAAGGGATTCAAGATTCACTTTATTTGAAAAGCAGTGACATAGGAAAACACACAAAATGACTGTAACACCCATGTTTAGTGCAGGCTAAAGACAGGGCCATGAATTCCATCTTGGTTTCACACTTAGGTTGCAGAGCCCAAACATTTACACCATTATCTGCTACCTTCCCAGGAGTATTTACAATGAGCTGGTTCATAAACAGAGTAGCCAGGACTCCAATAAATACTTCCATATAAAATGCTGACATTGCCCACAGTAGCTTAACCTGTTGTGCCACAATGCTGGGTACACTAATGTTAAATTTTCCTTTATTTCTTGGATTGCTTTCTTGCCACTCTGTTGTGTACTCCTGCTTGAATGCATCTGCCATGGTTTTGACTTCTGTTTTATTTCATCTAACTGTTTGACGATACAGGCAGGTAGCTGGTGAGCACTAGCAATAGGACAGCCAGCAGCATGTGTATTACATCACCACACTGTCCAAAACCCAACCCTTCCATGCGGCTGCCAGGGTTGTGACATCTAGAACTATCCTTCATAGTTATGGACTCCATACCCACTCCCCATCAAGAAATTGAGCCTTAATTCCCATATGGGTCAGGTGCCATGATATTTCTAGAATTCAGCATATGTATTCCAGTTGCAGATGCACCATATGCCAAGACATTGTTTCTTTTCTCTTTTTCCCTTTCTTTTAAAGGACTAGGAAATAAAAAGCCATCCATACATTTTTGATGACTTTTAAAGGATTTATTTATTTGAAAGACTTAGGAATAATCATATCTTTCATCTGTGCTTCACTCCCCAGCTGCTCGCAATGGTTGAGGCTGGGCAAAGCTGGAGCCAGGAACAAGGAACTCCATCTGAGTCTCCCATATGAGTAGCAGGGACCCAAACACTTGCACCATTTTCTGCTGGTTTCCCAGGTGCATTAGTGGGGAGTTAAATTAGAAGTGGAGCAACCAAGACTCGAACTGGTGCTCATTTGGGACAGAAGCATCACAGACCATGGCTTAATTTGCTGTACCACCATGTTGCAGCCCCCCCACCCCCATTCAGGATTATTTCCACAAATCCAAGAGAACTACCGGGCAGATTCTTTATGAATGGGAGACAAAAAGGGGATGGCTGCTGTCTGCTTTCTTTGGAAAGGGACAGAAATTACTGATTTGTTGTCCCCATTTCTCCTTTATTCTCTTCCAGATGAGACCCACTATTCTATTTGATTCAAAGTAGTATATGTTGTCAAATACTAGTCACTAGTTGATCCCCAGTCCTTAAAGAAGGAATGACCAGGTTTTCTTCTATAGCATTGTCTGGTTACAATATAAGTTAGAGAACCAAGAAGTACAGCCTGAAAATGGGGACTTAAATTATAATATGATTTTTATAGATTGAATTATTGTGTCATTGGTGTAGTAAATGGATTGATGTCTCTGATGTGCAAGACTTATTGCAGCTTTACTTAACCATGCTCCTAGAGTCCACTATATGACAGAGCCGATAGATAGCCATCATAGGAAAATGACTTGAAACTAAATACTCCTTGGGCCATAAAGCACCCTAGGGTTCTGATAAGAACATTATCCTTCTGTATTGTTCCATCCCTAATATGGGACCTGCTCTCAAGAGATGTGTGGCTCATGCCCCCAAGCCTAAATTCCATTGTAATATATCCCCCTACATGAGGCATTGGGAGCAACCAGGCCCATCAAAATACATGTCTCCTCAATTTAGAGTTTAAAGAGCAGATTATAAATTTTACTGATGACAAGAAACATGGACATATGGTATAAAGTGGTTATCTTAACTAGGAGTACATGATTCTCATGAGCACCATCTCAACACACAGAGAAAAGTAGTGACACAACATGACTATGACTATGGGAATGCTTTAAAAATACAAAATCAAAGATGCTAAATTTCATATACAGCCTTACTAAAGGATGATCTGAATTAGAATTATGATAGTCTTGTTGAATGAAGTCACTGAGGTCATGAGTTGGTTTATGGCAGTATTGCATCCCAGCAAAGGTGGCCAGTAAGCTTTAACAAAGTGGAAAACATACAACAGAAATCCAAGGAAAATATAACTTTATAGAAAGGCTTACAGAGGGCTTTACAGAATATACTAATACAGACCCTGGGAATCCTGAGTGACAAGCCCTAGTTGGTATCCACTTTTCAGTCATCCAGTTCAAGGGCCAATTTCCAGAAATTGGCTATGAGACTGCAAACTCCCATGAAACAGATGGTAACAATAGCTTTTTTGGTATTTAACAATAAAGACTAGATTAAGGCCAAAAATGTACCCCAGCTTGGAGAACAACAGTCCAAACAGTCATTATTACGAGCACTACCTTGTAACCTCAGAGCCCAGCTGGGTGGTATCTGCCCATAGGTGAAAACCTCAAAGTAATGTTCTAAGTATGGGAAGCTAAGAAATGTGTTCAAGGAGTATCCCCATGTGAAAAGCTAACTTGGTTTATGCCTCTATTATAAACAAGAAAGGCACTAGGAGTAGCATTGCCCTCAGCTCCTAAGGGAGAGGTCTCCTATTCCTTACCTGAGAACTGAGGAGACCAGGGAACTCAGTTCCCACAACACACACCCTGGATTTTGTAGGTAAGAATACTGATTTTCTAATTAATGGGAGCTTCTAAGAATGTTGTATTCCAAAAATCTTGAACAACCAATCACCCCAGATCTAGTTTTGTTAAAAACTTGGAGAGAGGGATCTCCACTTGAACAATTGAAGTAAATGGAAGGGTTCTTATTAGGTCCTACTTAGCTTAAATACTATAAATTACAGGGAATTTCTAGCTTGGTATATTTGTCAAGATTTGAACTTTTTAAATATTTGTTTTTATTTATTTAGGAGGCAGAGTTGCACAGAGAAAGAGGGAAGGGCAGGGAGAAAATGGGAGTCAATCTTCCTTGCACTGGTTCACTCTGGGGCTGGGCCAGGCCAGAGCCAGGAGCCCAAAGCTTCATCCAGGTCTCCCACTTTATTTAAGGGGCCCAGGCACTTGGACCATCCTCTGCTTTCCCAAGCACATTAACAGAGAGCTGAATTGGAAATGGAACAACCAGGACTCAAATCGTGCCCATAAGGGCGGTGCTGGTGTGGCAGGCAGCACCTAAACCTGCTACACCACAATGCCAGCCCCAAGATTTAAACTTCTATGCCCCACATCTTCACAGGCGTGCCTGGAAGATATTTCTGTCTACTTCTGAGAGCCAATTGAGAAACTAGTTTATCTTTAAAGGCTAAGAGATAGCAGAATTCTTGCTTTTTCCAAACACATTGCCTTAGAAACAGACAAACCTGCTGCACTTTCCAACTGATAGGATTTTCCTACTTGTGTTTTTCTTAGGAAACTGCTACTAGCAGGAAAATTCCCTGGTAAACTTTTCCACCATAATGTGAACAAAATCTTGCTATGTACCATGAAATTGCTTTTTTTAAAAAAGAAAAGAAACCTGTCCGTTGCCTTGAACAACTTAGTCCAGATGCCTGGCCAGGCCTTACTGAAGCAACTACATGTAGATTCCCTAGCTAAAGGGGCCATTGGCAACTGAGTAGCCTTAGAACATCCAATTGACAGAGAAGATAGAATATGTGTAGTGAGTAATAAAACTTGCCACACTTAAATGAACAGAAGTGGGCTCTTAGAAAATAATGTGAAAAGGACTTAAGGCTAAGCAGGTATTTCCATGACTTTAGTAATGGAATTCCTTAGCTTCTACCCTCTGGGAAGCAGTACAAAATGTGCTTCTTTTTTAAAAAAGATTTATTTGAGAAGTAGAGTTACAGACAGAGAAGGAGAGACAGAAAAGTCTTCCATCTTCTGGTTCACTCACAAAATGGCTAAAATGGCTAGAGATGGTCTGATCGAAAGCCATGAACCAGGAGTTTCTTCTGAGTCTCCTACGTAGGTTCAGGGGCCCAAGTACCTGAGCCATCTTCTTCTACTTTCCCAGACCATGAACAGAGAGCTGGATTGGAAGAGGAGCAGCCAGGACTAGAAACAGCACCCTAGGATGCTGGCTCCCCAAGTGGAGTTTTAGCCCACTATGCCATAGTGCCAATCCCCCTCTTCCTTCTTTCACATTGTCTTACCTTCATTCTTTTTTTGTTCACCCAATTGTACCATTCCGTTACAGAATTCAAGGTTAATGTACAATGATGATCAAGCAGAAATTCTATCCATTGTCAGTCACTGGTGGCAAACATCTAGGCAGAGACAATATCCTGACACAAAATGGAGTTACAGAAGACTGACCCTACTCCCTTGAACTCCCTTAAATATTAAAAGGATGAATATCACTTAGGTTGGACATTATATAGACAGGTAGGTAGTAAGCACTCAGAACAGAGAGCTGCCAGATGCACCTGCACTGTAGCCCTGTACTTATGCTGATCAGAAAATCTAAATGGCTGCAGGTTCAGCACATCCACTCTCCATCAGGCACCTGAGCCTCACTTCCCATCATACACCAGATTTCATGACACATTCTGAATTTCAACGTATGCTCCAGCACACATGCACCAGATACCATGATAGTCCTGAGATCTCTAAAAGGAACATGGAGTTGGGCAGCACTCCAACCTACTCCACACTTTACAACATTTGAGAGCAATGCCAGACATCAAAGCATATACTGTAAAAGGAAAATACCACATCTTTTACATTGCAATTCTCCTTTTCTCCTGAGGTTGCCTGCCTCTGAGTGTGTGCTATCCCTCTAAATAAATTTTGCTTTCTTCATCTCCTTTTCTTCCTTGAATTCTTTCTCATGTTCAAGCAATAACTTGGACTAAAATCTAGGCTGTCCCTACCCACACTACTGAGACACTAGTACATAAATTCAATGCTACCTGATATTGCGGCATTACATTCATATTCATATGGTCTTTTGGTTCATTATTCTCCCCCTCTCATTGTGACCCCCCAGTTTATTTTTTAAAGATTTATTTATTTAATTGGAAGGCAGAGAGAAAGAGTCTTCCATCCACTGGTTCACTCCCAAGATGGCCACAACAGCTGGAGCTGGGTCTATCTGAAGCCAGGAGCCTGGAGCTTCTTCTCAGTCTCCCACATGTGTACAGGGGCACAAGCACTTGGGCCACCTTCTACTGCCTTCTCAGGCGCATTAACAGGGAGCTGGATTGGAAGTGAAGCAACCAGGACTTGAACTGGTGCCCATATGGGATGCTGACATTGCAGGTGGCAGCTTAACCTGCTACGCCATAGCGTGGGACCCAACCCCTCAGTTTATTTAAACTTTGTGAACATCACTTCCTCATTCACAAAGAACTTACTGTTTGCTGATTAGATTTATATTTGGTGCATATGTCAGCATGAACATAGGATGTATGGGAAAGAATAAGTGGGTGATGATGGCTGGCCTATTTATCCCATGAACTCAGTGCAATGAGAGAATGAACGCTAGGGATAGTAGGAGTTTTCAGCAACATTCAGGAATCAAGGGAGGGAACAGAAGTGAGTAGTAGGGTGCAATGGGATCCATTAGAAAACATGAGAGAGTGGTTGGGTACAGAGTTTGGAGCTTACTGTAGGACAGAGGGGTCACTTCCTACCTGTTACCATCCCAGCCCCAGGTTTCCCAGCACAAATGGTGAGAACATTAATTCTCTGTGCTGTTGCACTCAAGTTTTCCTAGTTTCCTAAGTGGGAAGGGTAGCTTATTTATTTTAGATGTTAATCTCTTTCAACAGAAACTCTAACACTTGTTTTAATTACATGAGTTCTTGTATATTTTCATTTTCAATCATGTGCTAGTATTTTCTGATTTCGTTTGTAACTTCTATGACTCAATGCTGACTTGGGAGTATATTGCTTATGTTCAGCTTCTCAATGAAGTTGCTATTTTTGTTTTTCGGATTTAAAAAAAATTTTTATTTGATATCAAGAGATAGAAATAAAAAGCATTTGCATAGCTACAATGTGTTTCCCAAATGGTATCCACACCTGGGGTTGTTCCGGGCAAAATTGGGAGCCAGAAATTCAATCCAGGTCACCCATGTGGGTGGCAGACACCCAACTACTTAAGCCATCAACTATTTCCTCCCAGCAGGTAAATTAGCAGGAAACTGAAATTGGAGCAGAAGCAAAATTTGAACTCAGGGCCTCTATATGATGTGAGCTTACAAAGCATGATTTTAGCCACACAGCCAAATAATCATCCTTAATTTTCAGTTAAAATCCACTGCAGTCTGGGAAAATACTTGAAATCATTTCAGTCTTTTAAAATCCATTTAGGCTATTTTATGACATGGTAAATGTTCTGTGGAAAATGTATGTATAGTCAAATGAAATGCATATTCTCTTTATTGTTGTGATATAATATATAAAATAACTGTTGTTTGATAATGTTCAAACCTTCTATACACTTTTCAGTCTTTTTCCTAGTTTTGCTGTCTATTATTGAAAATGGAATACTGACATCTCTAAGTGCTGTTGTTGAAGACTCTGCTTATCCCTTTATTTTTGTCTTTGCTTCATATAATCAGGCATTTTTGATATATATATATATATGTATATATATATATATAATAGCTATTTTACCTAGATTGAAACTCATCACCATATTTATTTCTAGTAACATCTTTTGTTTTAAAGTTATTCTATTCTTTGTTAATGTGGCCAACCAGTATAGCCATTTTTTTTAACATATTAGCATGTCTTTTTATTTTTCATTTTTTAAATGTTCCGGTATTTGTATCTGTGAATTTAAAGTCATTTTCTCTTGTACACAATATATTGTTACATCTTGTTGTTTAAAACTGTATGATGGCTCAACAGGCTAATCCTCCACCTTGTGGCGCCAGCACACTGGGTTCTAGTCCCGGTTGGGGCGCCGGATTCTGTCCCGGTTGCCCCTCTTCCAGGCCAGCTCTCTGCTGTGGCCCGGGAGTGCAGTGGAGGATGGCCCAAGTGCTTGGGCCCTGCACCCCATGGGAGACCAGGAAAAGCACCTGGCACCTGGCTCCTGCCATCGGATGAGCGCAGTGCACCGGACGCAGCATGCCGGCCGCGGCGGCCATTGGAGGGTGAACCAACCGCAAAGGAAGACCTTTCTCTCTGTCTCTCTCTCTCACTGTCCACTCTGCCTGTCAAAAAAAAAAAAAAAACTATATGAAAACTTTTTTTTTTAATTTATTTAAAATGAAGAGTGACAAGGAGAGAGGGAGGGGCAGAGAAAGGTATCTTTCACCTATAGTTTCACTTATTAATTGCCTACAAAATTTAGGGTCAGATGATGCTGAATTCAGGGTCCAAGAAGTCCCTCCACATCTACTACATGGGTGATAGTAATCTAAGCACTTTGTCCACCTTCTACTGGCTTGTAAGGTCATTAGCAGGAAGGTGAATCCAAAGTGCAGAGTAGTGGAAACTCAAATCAGTTACTCTCAAATGGAATGCAGGCATCAGAAGCAGTGACTTAATCCACTGAACAGCAATACCCACCATAATTTTATTTTTATTAATTTAATGTCAGCTGACTATTAGTTACATATATTTGTAGGCAAAATGTGATGTTTTGATGAATGAATACATTTTGCAATATCATGTGGGAAATTAACATTTATGTCACTTCATATCATGTCATAGATTTAGGTCTCTAATCCTTTTTGAGTGTATTTTTGTGTAAGGTATAAGACAAGGGTCATGTTTCATGATTCTTTATGTGGAGATCCAGTTTTCCCAGGACTATTTGTGGAAGAGACTGTCTTTGTTCCAGGGCTTGATTTTTGCTTTTTTGTCAAAAGTAAGTTGGTTGTCATTGCATGAATTGATTCCTGGAGTTTCAATTCTATTCTACTGGTCTACATGTCTTTTTGTGTCAGCACAAGGCTGTTTTGATTATAACTGCACTGTGGTATGTCTTGAGATTTGGTATTGTGATGCCTCCAGCTTTTTTGTTTGTTTAAGATTGTTTTAGCTATCCAGGGTCTCTTGTGCTTCATATAAGTTTTAACACCATTTTTTTTCTAGATCTGAGAATAATATTGTTGTATTTTAATTGGGTTCACACTGAATCTATAGATTACTTTTGGCAGTATGGTCATTTTGATTATATTGATTCTTCCAATCCATTAACATGGAGGATTTTTCTACTTCTTTATATCTTCTATTTCTTTTTAAAATGTTTTTAATTTTCATCAGTTTTTTGATGTCCTTAGTTAAATTTATTCCAATGTATTTAAATTTTTTGAACCTATTGTGAATGGGATTGATCCTAGAAGTTCTTTCTCAGCTATGACATTGTGTATACAAAGGCTATTGATTTTTGTGTGTTGATTTTATATCCTGATACTTTACCAAACTATTTTATGAGTTCCAATAGTATCTTGGTGCAGTCTTTTGGGTCTCCTATATATAGAATTATGACATCTTCAAATATGAAAAATTAACTTCCTTTTTCATGACTTGTATCCCTTTGATTTCTTTTTCTTGTCTAATGGCTCTGAGCAAAACTTCAAGGACTATATCAAATAGCAGTGGTGAGAGTGGGCATCCTTGTCTGGTCCTGTATGTCAGTGGGGATGCCTCCAATTTTTCTCCATTCAGTAAAATGCTGGCTGTGGCTTTGTCATAAATTGCCTTGATTATGTTGAGGAATGTTTCTTCTATAACCAATTTGCTTAAGATTTTCATCATGAAAGGAAATTGAATTTTATCAAATGCTTTCTCTGTATGTATTGAAATAATCATATGGATTTTGTTCTTTAGTTTGTTAATTTGATATATCACATTTATTGATTTTCAGATATTGAACCATCCTTGTATAACAGGGATAAATCTCACTTGCTCTGGCTGATTGAACTTTCTGATGTGTTGCTGGATTGGATAGGCTAGAATTTTGTTGAGGATTTTTGCATCTACTTTCATCAGAGAAATTGGTCTATATTCTCTTTTTCTGTTGTTTCTTTATCTGGTTTATCAATTAAGGTAATGCTGGCTTCCTTGAAATGTGGGAGGATATCTTCCATTTCAATTGTTTTGAATATCTTGAGAAGAACTGGAGTTAGTTCTTCTTTAAATATCTGCCAGCAGTGAAGCCACTGGGACTTGAGCTTCTCTTTGTTTTTATTTTTCTTTTAAAGATTTATTATATTTATTTGAAATATGGAGTTACAGAGAGAAGGAGAGAGGGGGGAAGAGAGAGAGAGAGAGAGGGAGAGAAAGGGAGGGAGGGAGGAGGGAGGGAGGGAGAGGTCTCCCATCTACTGGTTCACTCCCTAAATGGCTGCAGTGGCTGGAGCTGAGGTGATCTGAAGCCAGGAGTCAGGAAGTTCTCCCAGGTTTTTAAGTTGTGTGCAGGGGCCCAAGGACTTGGGCCATCCTCTGCTTCTTTCCCAGGTACATCAAAGTGGAGCAGCTGGGATTCTAACTGGTGCCCATATGTGATGCCAGCACTACAGGCCAGGACTTTTTTTTTTTTTTTTGACAGGCAGAGTGGACAGTGAGAGAGAGAGACAGAGAGAAAGGTCTTCCTTTGCCATTGCTTCACCCTCCAATGGCTGCCGCGGCCGGCGCGCTGCGGCCGGCGCACTGCGCTCATCCGATGGCAGGAGCCAGGTGCCAGGTGCTTTTTCCTGGTCTCCCCATGGGGTGCAGGGCCCAAGCACTTGGGCCATCCTCCACTGCACTCCTGGGCCACAGCAGAGGGCTGGCCTGGAAGAGGGGCAACCGGGACAGAATCCGGCGCCCCAACCAGGACTAGAACCCAGTGTGCCGGCACCACAAGGTGGAGGATTAGCCTGTTGAGCCACAGCGCCGGCCTACAGGCCAGGACTTTAAGCCACTGCACCACAGCATCAGCCCCTGGGCTTCTCTTTGTTAGGAAAGTCTTTTTAAAGATTTATTTATTTACTTGAAAGTCAGAGTTACACAGAGAGAGAAGGAGAGGCAGAGAGAGGTCTTCAATCTGCTGGTTCACTCCCCAGATAGCCCCAATAGCCAGAGCTGTGCTGATCCAAAGCCAGGAGCCAGGAGCTTCTTCCTGGTCTCCTACACGGGTGCAGGGGCCCAATGACTTGGGCCATCTTCTACTGCTTTCCCAGGCCATAGCAGAGAGCTGGATCAGAAATGGAGCAGCTGGTCTCAAACTGGCACCCATATAGGATGCAGGCAATGCAGGTGGCAGCTTTACCTGCTATGCCACAGCTCCAGCCCCTAGGAAAGTTTTTATTACTGATTCAATCTCCATCTTGGCGTTGTTCTATTTAGGTGTCCTATGTCTTCATGACTCAATTTTGGTAGATTGTATGTGTCCAGGAATCAATCCATTTCATCTAGGTTTCCTGAATTGTTGGAATACAGTTCTTTGTAGTAATTCTTGATTATTTTTTTATTTCTGTGGTATCTCTTATTAAATTTCTTTTTTCATCTTTGATTTTATTGATTTGGGTCTGCTCCCTCTTTTCTTTGGTTAGTTGGGCCAATGGTGTGTCACTTTTTTTCTCCAAAAATCAACTATTCATTTCCCTGATCTTTTGTATTTTTTGTTTAAATTTTGTTTATTGATTCTCTAATTTTAATAGTTTCTTTCCTCAAATTTAGGGTTTGGTTTGTTGTTATTTTTCTACATCCTGGAGTTGCATTAATAGCTCATTTACCTGATGACTTTCCAGTTTCTTGATGTAGGCACCAATTACTATATACTTTCCTCTCAACACCTATAACTTTTGGTATAATATATTGTCTTCATTCATTTACAGGCAGCTTTTAATTTTTCTTTTGATTTCTTATATGAGCCACTGTTCATTCAGGGGTATGTTGTTTAGTCTTCATGTGTTTGCATATTTTTTAGAGATTCTTGAGATGTTGATTTCCAACTTCAATTCATTGTGATCAGAGAAGATGCATGGTATGATTTTGATTATTTTGAATTTTCTGAGATTTTTTTTTATGGCCTAGCATATGTCCTATCCTAGATAAAGTTCTACAACTGTGGGATGAAGTTCTGTAGATATATTTTAGGTCCATTTGGTCTATAGTTTCAATTAGCTGTGTTGTTTCCTTGTTGATTTTCTGTCTGGTTGATCTATCCATTGATGAAAGTGGAGTGTTGAAGTCCATCATTACTATTGTATTGGAGTTTATATCTCCTTTAAGATCTCTTAACAGTTCTTTTAAAATGCCATCTGCCTTGTAGTTAGATGCATATACATTTATTATATAAATTTCACATCTTCCTGTTGAATTGATCCCTTAATTATTATATAACACCCTTATCTGTCTCTTTTAACAGATTTCGTGGTAAAGTGTATTTTGTCTGATATTAGGATGGTAATATCCCCCTTTTTTGCTTTTCCACTACTGTGGAATATCTTTTTCCATCCTTTCACTTGCAGTCTACATATATCTTTGTTAGTGAGATGTGTTTTTTGAAGGCAACAAATAGATGGGTTTTGTTTTTTAATCCATTTGGTCAGTCTGTATCTTTTAACTGAAGAATTGAGGCCATTTGCCTTCAAGATAACTATTGGTAAGTAATGACTTGGCCCTGCCAATTTTCCATGATTATTCCTATTTACTTTGGATTTCTTTTGTACTTTTACTGGGGGATTTTCTGCCTTCATATTCTTTCATTTTGGTGACTTCTTTCTGTGTTTCTGTGTGTAGCACATTCTAAAGCATCTCTTGTAAGGTTGGACAAGTGGAGACAAATTCTTTCAATTTCTATTTTTATGTAAAGTCTTTATTTCACCTTCATTCATGAATGAGAGCTTTTCAGGGTAAAGTGTTCTGGGTTGACACTTTTTTTTCTTCTTGGACTATATCTTGGCATTCTCTTCTAGCATGCAGCATTTCTCATGATTAGTCTGCTGTGAGTCTAACTGGAGATGCTCTAAAAGTAAACTGGCATTTCTCTTTTGCACATTTTGAAATCTTCATGCTTTACTGTTGAAAGTTTGACTACAATGTGTTGTGGTGAAAAATTTTTCAGCTCACGTCTGTTAGGAGTTCTAATTGCTTTCTGTTCTTAGACATTCCTTTGTATCTCAAATTAGGGGAGTTATTTCACTGCATAGGCCTTCTCGTCCATTCTCTTTCTAGACCTTCAGAAACTCCTATGACCTGTGTGTTGGATGATTTGATATTATCCCATAAATTTCCAATGCTGTTTTTACATTTTCTAATTTCTTTTTTTAATTTTTGCTCTGATTGAATGATTTTGATTAGTCTTCTAACTTCTATATTCTTTCTTCTGCCTCACCGAGTCAGTTGTTAAGGCATCCCACTTCATTTTTATTTGATCTATTGAATTCTTCATTTCTAATATTTCATTTTGATTTCTCTTTAAAATCTTAATTTCATGGGAAAAATTTTCACTCATATCATGTATGGTTTTCTTTGGTTCATAGATTTGCTTCTGATTGCTTTTGAGTCATTCTATGATTAATTTTTAAAATTTTATGTCTGGCCTTTCATCAATCTCTTCATATTCACATTTTAATATTGAAATGTTGTTGTGTTCCTTTGTGAGGGTTATGGTGTCTTCCTTATTCTTGTTTCTTGAATTTCTGCATTTATTTTAAGTCATTTGTAGATTCAATTGTTGTTATTTTTTTCCTCTGATGGCTTTTATCTTTGAGCTATGTTTCTGAGGCTTTGTAAAGTTTCTGCACTTTCAGTAAATACCAAGAGTTATGTGGTGGGTGTGGCCAGAGAGCTCTAGTCAGTGCTCCTCAGTGAGACAAGTATCCAGGGTAACATCCAAGTAGGTCTCCTCTGGTTAACAGGAGGGAAGGGTATAGTCACATGTGTTGGTGTAATCATTCCCTCACCTCTCTTCTCCTCCAGTTTGAGCAATGCTTTAGTGTTAGCCCCTAGTGTGTTTGACACTCATCTGCACCACTATATGAATCACACAAATGATCTGCACAGTCCTCATTATGAACACAGTTCCTGCTGCAGTGAGCTGCCCTGGGCAACTAAGGAGCTCCGAGAATGTGCAGCAGCACCCAGTGATTGCCCAGAAACCCAGCTACACCCTTCCTGCTATCACAGTGTTTTCTCAGTCTCAGCACCCAAGGCTCCCATGGTTAAGGAGTATAAGAGATCCACTTTTACCCCACTAGCCTGCCCCTTCCACAGAGAGACTGAGGGCTTCCTATAGCTACTGCCCATGTGTGTTCATCCCAATCCTCTCAGCCAGACTCAAAGTCAGTTGGGAATATGGGTTGTTTCTTCTGGTAAATTCCCTGGGTCACACACATGTACAATACCCGCCAATTGCAGCCCCATTTGCTTCACAATTGTCCTGGGTACATACAAGAGTCCCACAGGCTGTACTACTCTTCCATTGAGATGGCTTCCCCTCCCCACCTGTACTACTTGAGATATTGGAGGTTTCAGAAAGAAAGGAAGGTTAACTGAGTTGCTGTTTTGTCTGTTGCTGCTAGGGCAGCTTCCATGTTAACTCTGGTCTCATTTTCTCCAGTATTTGGTGACTAAGGACATTTTCTAGGTCCTCAAGCTAATTTTGTGCTTTTCCACTTTTTTGCTGTACCACTTGTCTCTGAACTTGGGTTGAACTGGTTCCCAGCTTATCTGGCCCTTTTTGGTCTTTTGGGTCTATTGATGAGGTGTGTCATGTAGATTATTCTTTGGAGAAATATTCCAGTTTCATTTCTAAAATGGCTGCAATGGCTAGGTCTGGGCCAGTTTTAAGCCATGAGTCAGAAACTTCATCTGGGTCTCCCACATGGGTGGCATTGTCTACTACTTTCCCAGGTGCATTAGCAGGGATGTGAGTTGGAAGTGGGACAGCAAGAACTTGAACCAACAAATGCTGAATGCCAGCATTTCAGATGGCAGTTTAACATGATGACTCAATGCCCAACCCAACCCCTCTCTTGCAAACTTTTCTCCACTAACTGAAAGCTAAAAGCCTTTTTCTAGAAGAGAAAGGCTAAATAATGGCCCCCAAACATTCAGGTCTTACTCCATGAAACCTGGGAAAATCGACTTTTTAAAATATTTTGCATATAATTAAGAACTTTTAGATTAGATTAACCAGTAGTTTCCATGTGAGCCCTGCATTCAATCACATTATGCTCATTAAGGCAAAGATGAGACTGACGTGACTGCAAGCAGTGCCACATGCTAATAGACACTAAACATTATAAGGAGCAAATTCTTAGAGGCTGAATGGAGCATGACACTAACGACACTGGAATTTCAGCCCAGTGACAATGATGTCAGAGTTCTATCATTCCATATAGTGAGAGAAGACATATCTACTAATTTAATCTAATATTTAAGCATTAGCAAGCCAGACTGTCTTGCAGCTTGAATCTTGGATGATGTGACTGAAGTCCCATGAAGATCAACACAATCTTAGGTGGTAGATGTCCAGGGAGTGATAAGATCTTCTGGGAAACTTGACATAAGTACTGCTGGGGTCAGCAATAGATTAATTAAATTAATTAATTAAATGGCTTCCTTATCCAAATCTAAGTATTCATGTATAATGATTTTTTACATAGCAGCATCTTTCTTTTTTATGTTTAAAGATTTATTTATTTATTTATTTATTTGAAAGGCAGAGTTACAGAGAGGGAGAGAGAGAGAGAGAGAGAGAGAGAGAGAGAGAGAGAAAGGTCTTCCATCCACTGGCACCAATGGCTCAAACTGTGCTGATACAAAGCCAGGAGCTAGGAGCTAGGAGCTTCTCCCAGGTCTCCCATGTGGGTACAAGGGTCCATGCGGCTGGGACTCAAACTGGCACCCATATGGGCACTGCAGGTGGTGGCTTTACCTGCTGGCCCCCATAATAGCATCTTTCTTGGAACCTAAGCTATATGTTGTGCCTTTAAGTGCCATTTCTTTAAAAAGGATGGAAGTGTTTATTTTTGCTTTCCCCATAGTTCTGATCATTTATGCCTTAGCAAGTCCCTATCTTCTAAAGATCATTGATGTATATTTTGTTAACTTGAAAATAATTTTAGATGACACAGGAAGAGGGAGGTTACTGTCAGAAATCCTCTAATCTCATGAATTTTAGTTTTAGGGTTTGTCTGTTTCCTATGTGAACCCTGTCTCCTATTGGGTAAGGAACCAATCTGTTAGCTGTTTCTATAATCTCTTGTGCTGAGTAATTGTGGTAAAGTTTTTGGTTTAGATCCTTTTGTAGTATATGTACACTCTGGAGTACTCCTCATCTGTAAAAAATAATGAAATCCTGTCTTTTGCAACAAAATGCATGTGACTGGAAGCCATTATACTTCGTGAAATAAGCCATTTCCAAAAACAGATATGTTTTCCCTGATCTTAGTTAACTAATCGAGTACCTAAAATGCAATGTATTGGAGTGAAATGGACATTTTGAGATTTGATGACTGTTTATAGCCCTTGTCTCTACTGTTCAGGAACAGTGTCTTTGTCCTCATACCTTTTGTTGAACTCTTTACTTAGTTAGTGTTGATCTTAATGAGTATAAAGTAAACTGAAAATAGACCTTTGTAAAAATTAAGAGTGTGAATAAAATAGGGAGGAGAAAAAAGGGTGGAGCATGGGTAAGAGGGAAGGTAGGTTGGGAGCTATCATTATGTTCCTAAATCTGGATATATGAAATACATGAAATTTGTATGTCTTAATTTTTTTAAAAAATTGTTTATGTAATATAGAGAATGTTGAGCAATTTGATGGCCTCAGAATGAAAAAGTTAGTCAATATAACCACAAGTTATATAGTGCAATTATTGACATATTTGGTGGCAAATGACATATACATGCAACAGCAATACTTTCAAAGAGAAAAAATAAAAACAAGGTTTATATGCTATAACATAAAATGTATGGTGATTACTATGAGGTCTGAGTAACTGACAAGAGCAATAATGGAGGAAAATCACAAATAAGGGAATTTTGTGAAAAATATCCATTTATATAATATATTAAAATTGAATGAAGTTAATGTAAGAAGACAACATGCTACTTAGATACAAATAAAGTGTTTAAAACTACTCTATGGAAAATTTCATAAGCTTGTTTTAAATTTAGGATCCTTTTGAAATACAGAAAAGTAAATAAATATGTGGTTTTTAATGTATGAACTATTATACTGGCCATAGATTGCTCTGAGGAATAGTACATGAAAGTTTCCAGGACATCTAAGAAAATTTTCAGTGAGTTGATGACTTCACAATGAAAAATCCAATCAGGTGTTCTAATATTAATGCTGCTAAGATGGTCTGAAACTGTGCTGTTTATGACACATACAGGAGATAGTAATAAATTCAAAGAAACAGCAAAAATGAAAAGAATGAATATCATGATATAGTTCTATTGCAAAAACAACAGAGCTGAGTAATTTTGTAGGAAAAATAATTGAATCAAAGAATTGAGAAAATTTGAAAGAAGAATTTAACTAAAATTAAATTTAAATGGAAAGTAATAGTAAAATGTAATGAGCATAAATCAAAGATCATTTTATGGGGCTGGCACTGTGTCGCAGCAGGTAGAGCCTCTGCTGGCAGTGCTGTAAACCATTTGGGCACCAGTTTGAGACTTGGCTGCTCCACTTCTGAGCCAGCTCTTTTCTACGGCCTGGGAAGGCAGTGGAGAATGTCCCAAGTGCTTGGGCCCCTGCACCCACGTCTGAGACCCCAAAGAAGCTCCTGGCTCCTGGCTTTGGATTAGCTCTGGCTATTGCAGCTATTTGGGGAATTAACCAGTGGATGGAAGACCCCTTCCCTCCCTCCCTCCCTCTCTCTCTCTTTCTCTTTCCATCTCTGTAAATCTGCCTTTCAAATAAGTAAACAAACCTTTAAACAAAAAGATCATTTCGCTTACTATACAATAACTCTCTGTAACTCTGAACTTCAAGTCAATAAATCTTTAAAAATTTTTCAAGGATCATATCAAAGATCATGTCACCTATTACAAAGCTACAAATAAAGATGACAGAGGGTGAGCATTGTGGTTCAGTGGTTTAAGTCACCATTTGGCATGCTAAATCCTGTATCAGAGTGCCTAGTCTTTCAAATAAATAAATAAATAAATGAAATTTTAAAAATTAAAGGTGCAAGTATATAAAACTATGACAGGAAAACTTCCAAATATAAAAGATAAATATAGAATCTTATAAAAATCCATCAATCAATTAAATGTGTTACCTGAAAGGAGTGAATGACCAGGGCTTGCCTACAGTACTCTGAAAAGCTATGTATAGGAAGAATGAGAGTCAAGTTTCACACCACAATGAAAACTTGATGACATCACAATGAAAAATTCAACATAAATGGCCACAGCTTTGCTGTGCTAGGATTAGCTTACACTAGGATACTGATGAGATATAAAACTAGAATTTTTTATTTCAATGTTAGAAACACAAAAATAAAATACAAATTTTAAAAACAAATATATTGTGATTACTGTGAGAAGTAGTAATTTATTAAGAGTAATTGAAGAATGACAAGCAGATGTCAAAGAAGGTGCTAAAGCAGTCCATTACAATTGCAATAAAAAGGGATCAAAAAGGCTGAATAGAGAGGACCTGCATCCACCTAGGGCCCAAAACACTTCAGAGCAATGAAAGAAAATCTGCACCTTCAGATTTTCTGAGGGAAAGCAATAGTGAAAATGTGATAGCAACAGCAAACAGCATGGAGTCACCAAGAACCAGCACACAGAGAGAAACAAAGCACAATCCTGCTGTTACCACTGCTGCCCAGAAAAAAGGGTTTATATATAAAGTATGAGAACTGAGAAGACTGAAGGAAAGCTTCAGTAAAGAAGTGATGAGGACTACAAACAGCACAGAGGCTCTGAAAACCAACAGAGAGGGAGGAGAGGGGGAGAAAAAGGGAGAAGAGGAGGGGGAGGGAATGGGAGAGGGAGGGGGCAGGGAGGGAGAAAAAGGAAGGGGAGGGGTAGGGGAGGGGAAGAGAGAATCACAACAGACCACTGCTGCTGCCACTGCCAGTGCTCCTTCCCCAGGGCATGCCATCTTGAAAGAAAGAGGTAGGGGCCAGCACTGTGGCATAGTGGGAAAAGCCACTGGCTGCAGTGCTGGCATCCCATGGGGGCACCAGTTCAAGTCCCAGCTGCTTCACTTCCGATCCAGCTCTCTGCTATGGCCAAGGAAAGCAGTAGAAGATGGCCCAAGTCATTGGGCCCCTACACCCACGTGAGAAGACCCAGAGGAAGCTCCTGGCTCCTGGCTTCAGATCGGTGCAGCTCTGGCTGTTGCGACCAATTGGGGAGTGAACCAGTGGATGGAAGACCTTTCTCTCCCTGCCTCTTCTCTGTCTGCGTAACTCTTTCAAATAAATAAATAAAAAAGAGGTAAGCAGAAAGTACCAAGAACTCCCCCACTGCTGCTAATGGCCTACCCTAACTATGAGAGAATTCCAGTCCTCAAGGGATGACTGGTATTTGAACAGCTATTTTGTTACAAAGACAAAACCCACATTGCCTCCCTCTGTCCCCAAAGTTTCAGACCCAAGCTGTGTATGAGAATCTGCTATACTCCACCTGCCATGGGGGAAGCAATCAGCCACATTGCTGTCAGAAGCCCCCAGACACAGCATGGACACTTTTCAGGGCAAAGTCCCTGCGAATCCTGCAGCTGCAGGAACTCTGTACACCAGCCATTCCTGGAGCAACACTTGCTTGCTCTATGTGATACAGGGAAATTTCCATGGATTCTTAGGGCTAGTGACCAGCAGCATCCCATACACAGAGAACCAGGCCTAAGGAAGCACTATCTGAAACTCATAACTCATGGTGCTGGCAAGCCAGAGCATAATCTTATGCATTAATTTTGCATGCCCTATAGGAACTAGAGGGAAGTTCCCTCCATTACCTGAACCTCTAGGACTGTTATTACTGCTACTATTAAATCTGGAATAACTCCTATTTACCTGTGGGGGTTAAGGGATCCTACCTACATTGCTACGCTTCAAGCTGGAATTCAATCCCTGGAATAACTGGCACGCAACCTATGAGACCTGGATAAGGACCCTGCTGTATCCTGAAGCTCCAGGGTTGTCACTCTGTGTACTGTACTCCCAAGAGTCATTGGAATACAGTCTATGGGCCCTAGGGTAGAGCTGATGTGCAGTATAGTGTTTCAGACCCAGACCTGCCACTGCACCATCCTCAGCATGAACCGTATTCACCCTGTGAGACTCAGGAAATGTGCACATAACATGTACAAGAGTTGAGATTTGGACTCATGATGATCCCAAGTATTAGGCTAACACATCAGGTCATAGGAAAGTTATTATCCACATAGTATAGTACAAGTGCCACAATCCCCAGAAATACTCAGATTTTCCTGGTGGAAAAAGGAAACATCATCAGAAATATGGATGCAGACATCTCAAATGCCCGCCCAGTTGACAGTCAACTCTCTATGGACTAAAGACCGTTGGAAGCCAATGTCCAATACAAAGTCATACTATGACTTTCACAGATGCCTGAAGAGAGAACTGTGACTCTTATAGACAATGTTAACACTGATGACTGCTGAAGAAATCAAGTCTCAATACATTTTCAAATATTGAAATCATATCATGTACCTTCCAAGGCTGAAATGAATCAAACTCGACATCAACAATAAGAAGGGCAACAGAAAATTCACAGCTATGTGGAAATTATGACACTGACCAACAGGATCATTAAAGAATTAAAAAAGAAGAAAATTTCTTAAAACAAATGATTATGAAAACACATTTCAAAACATGTGAAATACAGCAAAAATGTATTAAGAGGAAAGTTTATTGTGATAAATGATTACACTAAAATTAGAAAGATATTAAATAAATGATTTAATGTTGCATCTCAAAAACACAGAAGAAGAACAAACCAAAGACAAAATTAATAGGAGGCAAGAAATAACAGGAATAAGAGAAGTTGTAAATAAAGTTGAAAATGAAAACATACAAAAGATACAAAAAAAAATCTGATTTTTTTTTGACAGAGTGGACAGTGAGAGAGAGAAAGGTCTTCCTTTTCCATTGGTTCACCCCCCAGTGGCCACTGTGGCCAGCGTGCTGCGGTTGGCACACCACCCTGATCCAAAGCCAGGAGCCAGGTGCTTCTCCTGGTCTCCCATGCAGATGCAGGGCCCAAGGACTTAGGCCATCCTCCACTGCACTCCCAAACCACAGCAGAGAGCTGAACTGGAAGAGGAGCAACTGGGACAGAATCCGGTGCCCCGACTGGGACTAGAACCCCAGGTGCCGGTGCCACAGGCGGAGGATTAGCCTATTGAGCTGCAGCGCCGGCCATAAAACAAATATCTGATTATTTGAGAAAATAACCAAATTAGAAAAATTTTATTCAGACTAACAAAGAAGACAAAACTCCAATAAATAGAATTACAGAAGAAAAGTAGACATTACAACTGATACCACAGAATATGATGGATCATTAGAAACTACTTTGAACAACTGTGTGCTAACAAATTGGAAAATCTCAAAGAAATGGATAAATTCCTGGATTTGTATACCCTACCAAGATTAAATCAAGAAGATATAGAAAATATAAATAGACCTATAGCAAGCAATAATACTAAAACAGTTATTAAAAGTCGCTCATCAAAGAAAAGCCCAAGACCTGATGGATTTACTACTAAATTCTACAAAACTAACTCCAATACTTTTCACATTATTGTAAAATATTGAAAATGATGGAACATTGTAAAATACTTTTTAAAAAAGATTTACTTAGTTTTTACTTGAGAGAGTGACATGTAGAGAGGAGAGGCAGAGAGAGAGACCCCTCTTGGGGGTCTTCACTCCCCAATTGGCTACAAGGGCTGGAACTGCGCCAATCCAAAGCTAGCAGCCAGGAGTTTCTTCAGGGTCTCCCATGTGGGTGCAGGGGCCCAAGAACTTGGGCCATGTTCTACTGCTTTCCCAGGCCATAGCAGAGAGCTGGATTGGAAGTGGAACAGCTGGGATTCGAACCAGCACCCATGTGGGATGCTGGTGCCTCAGGCCAGGGTGTTAACCCGCTGCACCACAGTGCCGGACCCATGTGAAATACTTTTCAAAAGGCCAGCATCACTTATACCAAAGCCAAGGATACAATATAAAAACAAAACTACAGACCAATATCCTTGATGGACATAAATGCAGAAATTTTCAACAAAACAGTTATAGATCAAATCCAATGCTAAACCAAAATGATCATACATCACAATCAGTTTGATTTCATCCAGAGATGCAAAGAAGACTCAACATTTGCAAATCAATAAACCTCATAAATCTCATTAACAGAGTAAGGAACAAAGACCATATGATCTTCTCAATAGAAAATATTAGATAAAATCCAATATTGCTTTTTGATAAAAACTCTTCACAAATTAGGTATAAAAGGAACATATCTCAAAATTATAAAGGCCAATGTTATACTGAGAGTGTAAAGCAGAAATCCTTTCCCCTCAGATATGGAACAAGACAATAAGGTCCACATTTTACCATTTTTATTCAATATATTTCTGCAAGTATTGGCAAGAGAAATTTGGGAGGTGAAAGAGCTCAGGGAATCAAAATCAGAAAGGAGGAGGTCAAAATATCCATACTGTCATATTACATGATTTTGTAGCTGAAAATAAACCTACACAATACACCAAAAAGCTATTAGAGCGGATAAACGCAGTCAATAAAATCACAGTTACAATGTTAGCAAATAAAAACAGGAGCATTTTTATGTACCAACAGTGATCTCATCAAAAGAGAAATCAAGAAAGAAATCCCTTGTACAATATCACAAATAAAAGCAAATATTTATAATACATTTAACCAAGTAAAAATCTTTATAATAAAAATTATAAAACATTTATGGAAGAAATCATGCATATTAAAATTTTATATTAATAGCATAAAACCTGTCACATAAACAGAATAGAATAGAGTCCAGAAATTAATTCATGTTCATTCAAATTTTTTAAAGATTTATTTATTGGAAAGGCTGAATCACAGAGAGGCAGAGGCATCTACTGTTCACTCCCCAAAATGGCTTCAATGGCTGGAGCTGGGTTGGTCCGAAGCCAGGATGTAGGAGCTTCTTCTGGGTCTCCCATGCAGGCGCAGGCCCCGGCCCCAAAGATTTGGGCCATCTTCTGCTGTTTTCCCAGGCCACAGCAGAGAGCTGGATCAGAAGTGGAGCAGCCAGGACTTGAATCTGCACAGATATGGGATGCCAGCACTTCAGGCGGCAGCTTTACCAGCTGCACCAATAATGCTGGCCCTTGGGCAATTGATTTTTCATAAAAGTTGCCAGAACATACATTGAAGAAATGGTTCTTGCAAAACCAAATGTATATATGAAGAAAAATGAAATTAGGTACTAATCTCTCATTACATACAAAATCAACTCATGGTAGATAAAATTAAAACCTGAAATTGATGAAAGAAAATACGAGAAACAGAGACTTCTTGGATAAGATCCCCAAAGCACAGGCAACCAAAGAAACTAGACAAATGGATTTATATCAAATTCAGGAGTTCCTGCCCAACAAAAGAAATACAGCAAAATCAACAGAGTGAAGAAAAATCTGACAGGATGGGAGAAAGTATTTGGGAGTTCCCTTACACAACAAAAGATTACTGTGAGGTTATATCCATAACTAAAGATCAGGGAAGGAGGGGCGCCGGCAGGGCTGAGCTGGGCGCGGGCGGCCCCACCTTGCCCCAGTTCGGCGGCGGCTCGGGCGCCGGTGCGGCCAGCGGAGGGGACGACCTCAGAGCGAACGAAGAGCTGATCCCCTTCCAGGAAGAGGGGGTGAGGAGCAGGAGCTGAGCAGCGACAGCGCGTCGGCACAGCGGACCTAGACGAGGCCAAGTCGTCCCTGGTCCATGAGTCGGAGAACCAGGGCAGCAGCTCGGACTCAGAGGTAGAGAGGCGCCCGCAGCCCTCCCGGGACGGTTTCCAGAAGCCGCGGGACTACTTCGCAGAAGTGAAAAAGCCCCAGAACGGCGCGTTCTTCAAGGGCCCCCCTTACCCTGGGTACCCCTTCCTGATGATCCCGGACCTGAGTAGCCCCTACCTCTCCAACGGACCCCTGTCTCCGAGAGGAGCGTGCATGTGCCTGCAAATGAAATGGCCCCTCCTCAACGTCCCCTCCAGTGCCACAGTCAAGGACGCGAGGTCACCATCTCCGGCACACTTGTCCAATAAAGTTCCTGTTGTGCAGCACCCACATTGAAGAAATATTAAAGTTAAGCAGATCCCCCCCCCCCCCTTCTGACCCTTGCCAGATTGACTTTTGACCTACTTTCTGGATTCCTGACTCAGGGAGGGGTTGAGACCTGTCTTTACTGAATAGACACGGTAATGCTGGGGCAGGAAGAGATAACACCGAAATGTGGCTTTGTCCGAAACCCATACAAACCTGTTCACCTTGACCTGCACCCAGCTGATAAGATTAAGGTTACGAGATTCTTCTGTTCCCTGGGTTCCCATGTGAAATATGTTCTACAGATTGTTCAAAGCCTTTGTGTGACTATAAAAAGCTGATGCGATTTGCACTCAGGGTCGCTCGCTCACATTTGTGACGCTGCGACCCCAGCATGCTGGTCAATAAAATACTCTTCTTGTGTTTTGCATAAGAGACTGCCTCTTGGTGTATTCTTTACTCCGGCACGGCCGTAACATTTGGAGGCTCCAGCGAGATTTTCCGTGCCAATCCAGGAGTGAGTAGCACCAACGGACAACTCTTTGAAGAGTATTATAAGTAAGGAGGACCGGTCGAAACTGTGGAGGATGCGCGCTCAGGGGTTTTCAGTGGCGTGTTGCAGGCAGTGATCGGCAGACGTGCCAGGCGATCACGCTGCATCTTCTCGAGGGACGCCTCTGGAATTTCGGGGGACTGAGGACGCTCAGCGAAACCCCCCTCTGGTTTTAGTTTCTTGAACGCCACTAGGGGAATTGTTAGGGAAATTATGGGACAGACCGCCACAACTCCTTTGGCCTTAACTCTGGCGCACTATCCAGAGATCTGAGCTGGGGGAAACAATTTATCTCTGGTAGTGAAAAAGGATAAGTGGCAGATTTACTGTCCCTCTGGCTGGTCAGGGCTTGGCGTAGGCTGGCTGGAGGGAGGATCTTTTTCCTCCCTTAGTGCGCCAAGTTAAGGAGTATGTCTTTCAACCTGGGAAACGTGGACATCCTGACCAAGAATTTTACATACTTGTATGGCAAGATCTTTGTGAAAATCCGCCGGCCTGGGTTAAGTCTTTCCAGTTTCTCACAGGTGCAGCGGAAGTGTTGCCTTTGAAGCTCCACCAGAAAGAAGAGGAAAAGAGATGGCCACCTGTGCTCCCCGAATCCCAGGCCGATCTATTAACTATGGATTCTTTGCCTCCGTACCCACAGGCTTTCCTGCGTGATCCCGCTTTTCCGCGGATTGCGCCATCTCCTCAACCACACCTTCCTTTTCCCCTTTCTGTTACTAACCTCTTCTTCCCCCCAGGTTGTCTCTTCAACGACCAAAGAGGAGGGACAATCACCGGAGAATCAACTACAGCGGTTGGCTATTTTGACCCCGGCAGTACCTTGGCCTTCGGCACCCCCAGTGTCGGAGCAGGAGAAAGAGGGGATGGACTGGGTGGGAGGGCCGACCCAGGGAACCCGGAGTAGGAAGGGGCAGCCAACCCCTGACACTGCTATCGCCCTGCCCTTGCGACCCACAGACAGGGTGATAGATGGTGGGCACAGGGGAGAGATGCAGGTGTTACAGTACTGGCCATTCTCATCATCTAATTTATACAATTGGAAAAATAATAACCCTCCTTTTTCTGTTGACCCTGGGCGTTTGACAGGTTTGGTAGAATCCCTAATGTTTTCTCATCAACCTACATGGGACGATTGTCAGCAGTTGTTAAACACTCTTTTTACAACCGAGGAGCGGGACCGGATACTGATTGAAGCTCGGAAAAATATGCCCGGACAGGATGGCAGGCCAACTCCATTACAGAACATAATTGATGAAGTGTTCCCCCTGCAGCGCCCTGAATAGGATCCTAACAGTCGCGAAGGTAGGAGGCATCTGTCCACTCATCGCCAGTTTCCTGTTACGGGCCTCCGAGCAGCGGCCAGGAAGCCCACTAATTTGGCTAAGGTAAGGGAGGTTATCCAGGGACCAGAGGAGACCCCCTCCATGTTCCTAGGATGATTAATGGAGGCTTACAGGAGATATACCCCATTCGATCCAGAGTCTGAAGGGCAGAGAGGGTCAGTTGCAATGGCATTCATAGGGCAGTCCGCTTCGGACATCAGACACAAACTGCAGCGCTTAGAAGGACTGCAGAAGTCCCTAGGGGACCTGGTGAAGGAAGCAGAAAAAGTATACTGCAAGAAAAAAAACTGAAGAAGAAAGGGAGCAGAGAAGGAGAAAAGAGAGGGAGGAATGGGAGTCGGAGAAAGAAAAAGGGAAAAGCAGGAAGAGGTGAGGGATAAGAAACGCAGCAAGGAGCTAGCTCGGATTCTTGCCACTGTCATCCGAAGCCAGAATAGGGAAGATCCGAAGGGAGGACAAACTCACAAAGGGGGAGGAGGCGATTGCGGCTGGACTCTGACCGATGTGCTGACTGCAGAGAGAGGGGGCATTGGGCTAGAGATTGTCCAAGAAAGGCACAGGGAGTCCCGAAGGCAACTCCTATCAATTTTGAAGTCCACACGGGAGCTGTAAATTCAGTCCTAAAAGCCCCTTTGGGACCTCTATCAGATAAGCGGACTTTGGTACAGGGAGCAAGTGGAAGCCAGTACAGGGCGTGGACTATGCCTTCTTTTGCTTGCGGCTCCATCCAGATAGCCAGCCAACATTTGCCTTTGAATGGCAAGACCTGGAAGAGGGGTTTTCAGGCCAGCTGACTTGGACGCACCTGCCTCAGGGCTTCAAGAATTCCTCCACTTTGATGAGGCACTGCACCAGGACCTCCGGACCTTTCCCAGCGAACACCCTGAAGTCACTCTGCTCCAATATGTAAATGACCTGTTGCTGGCAGCCCATACCCTGAAGGATTGTGAGTATGGCACTCGCTGCCTCCTGCGAGAACTGGGGCAGCTAGGTTACCGAGCCTTGGGAAAGAAGGCTCAGCTGTGTCGGAGGGAAGTGACTTTTCTGGGGTATGTCCTCCGTGATGGGAAGCGGTGGTTGACTAAAGCAAGAAAGGAGGCGGTAGCCCAGATTCCGGCCCCAACTACTCGTAAACAGCTGAGAGAATTTTTGGGGGCGGCTGGTTTTAGCCGATTGTGGATACCGGGATTCGCCCACATGGTGGTGCCACTATATCTCTTGCTGGAAGACTCCCAGGAGTTTGCCTGGGGGAAGGACCAACAAGAGGCCTTTGACTCTATAAAGAAGGCACTGCTATCTGCCCCAGCACTCGCCCTCCCGGATATAGATAAACCATTCATCCTGTGTGTGGAGGAGAAAAGGGGGTTGCTAAAGGTGTATTGACTCAGACTCTGGGGCCGTGGAAGAGACGGTAGCCTACCTCTCTGGGAAACTCATCCTGTGGCCAGAGGATGGCCGAAGTGCCTTAGGGCAATTGCAGCTGCAGCCTTGCTGATCAAGGACGCAGATAAGTTGACCTTAGGGAAAAGGCTGACCGTCATAGCCCCGCACGCTCTAGAGAGCGTTGTCTGGCAGCCCCCAGACCGCTGGTTAACAAATGCCAGAATTACACATTATCAGAGCATCCTGTTGGACAAGGACTGGATCACCTTTGGGCCTCCTACTGCCTTGAATCCAGCAACGCTATTACCAGACTCAACCGCCGACCCTGTCCTACTCCATTGTCAGGAGGTGCTAGCAGAAGAGAGTGGAATTCCACAGGATCTAATCGACCGACCGCTGTCTAGCCCGGAGGTAACATGGTTTATGGATGGGAGCAGCCTCGTGGTGGACGGTAGGAGAAGAGCAGGAGCTGCGGTGGTAAGCGTAAATGGTGATGTCATATGGGTGGCGCGCCTACCAGATGGGACTTCGGCACAGCATGCTGAGTAGATTGCGCTACGGACAGTCACTACGCTTTTGCGACTGCTCACACTCATGGGGCCATCTATCAAACGGGGACTATTAACATCCGGGGGCCATAATGCTGCCAGCCCAACTGGCAATAATACATTGTCCGGGCCACGAGAAGGGAGCTTCGGCAGTGGCAGTAGGAAACAGACAGGCGGACACCGCGGCTCGGGGCACAGCTTTGGGGGAGGGCCTGAGACTTTAGTAACTAAGGAGACTGAGTCCAGCGAAGTGGCAGAGAGGGGAGAGGATAAGCAGGAACCAGCAAGGAAGTATTTACAGCAGGATCACCAGTTTACTCATTTGGGGGTACAGAAACTTCAAAACCTTCTCAGGGAACAGCTGTTTTCCTTATCAGCAATGCATAACAAACAATTAGCAGAGGAGAGAGTCAACCATTGTGCAGCTTGTCAATGCATACCCAGCCAAAGCACTGACAGGAACTAGATTAAGGGGAAAGAGACTAGGGCAACATTGGGAAGTAGATTTCACTGAAGTAAAACCAACTAAAGGAGGTTATAGATATTTGTTAGTATTCATAGATACTTTTTCAGGATGGGTAGAGGCATTCCCCACCAAAAATGAGACTGCTTTGGTAGTAGCCAAGAAAATAATGAAAGAAATCTTCCCGAGATTTGGTCTCCTTCAGACTATAGGATCAGATAATGGGCCTGCCTTTGTGACACAGATTACTCAAGGCCTCTCAAAAGCTTTAAATATTGATTGGAAATTGCATTGCGCCTATCGCCCCCAGAGCTCAGGGCAAGTAAAAAAAAAATAAATTGGACTCTAAAAAAACAATATCTAAATTGTCCTTAGAAACTGGCCTAAAAGACTGGATGATGCTCCTACCTTATGCCCTGTACCGCGCGCGTGAATCCCCTCTTCTGTAATGTTCGGGTTAACTCCCTTTAAAATTCTGTTTGGTACCCCCCCCCCCCGTGCATGATATGTTACAAAATAATGATAGCTGGATGGTTTCTTCAGTCCCTTTGATGGCAAGGCTGCAGGCCCTGGAAAGTGTGCAGAAATATGTTTGGGAAACAGCTAAAGGACTTATATAAACCAGGAACTAAATCTTTACCCCATCCCTCCTGAGTAGGAGCTTCAGTTTACGTGCGGAGGCATCCAGCAGACACTCTGGAACCGCGGTGGAAAGGACCCTACATCGTCTTGCTGACAACGCCGACGGCAGTGAAGGTCGATGGCATCAGCAACTGGATACATGCTTCCCACCTCAAGCCGGCACCTACAACAACGGCATCGGAGGAAGAATGGCAACTGGAGAAGACCAATAACCCGCTTAAGCTACGGATCCGTCGCATTTCTCCTTCTAACCCTGAGAGGGAGCCTTGCTGATGGAAATCCGCACGAGCCCCAGCTACTAACTTGGGAGGTGGTTTCTCCCGCAGGGCATGTGGCATGGTCAATAAGTGGGACGCATACACCAGGCACATGGTGGCCATCCCTGTACCCCGATGTCTGTAAGTTGGTACAGAACTGGGATAATCTCTCTTGGGATATGCATCCAGGGGCAGATACTTCCCATGTGTCTGTTCCCGGTTGCCTTGATCCCTGGCGGCGGTGCAGGTTACGACAACTAGACTTTTATGTATGCCCGGAAGGAGGAAGGACTAAGCAACAGATCTATAACTGTGGGGGGGTAGAGTCTTTCTATTGTAAGGCCTGGGGATGTGAAACTACAGGAGATGTGTCTTGGTTAAAACATAATAATGATAGGGACTAGATAACTGTACATAAAAATTTTCCTCCAAATGGAGATGCTCAGGCGGGGCATCGGCGCTGCTTAAAATCAGAATTCTCCCCCTGGGGCGTGACGTTAAATATCACTTTCACCCCCAGAGGGATAGGAGTCTCCACTCTGGCCAGCTGGGTAAGAGGAAGGATTTGGGAAATGTGATACTATGTTGCAGGATATGACTTTGGTTTATGGTTCACTATACGCTTGAAAAGAGAGGCTATTCCAGTCCCTGAAGGCCCTAATCCTGCCGTCATCCCGCAACCAGTCCCAAGACCCTTGCCAGAGCCTTCTCATGAATCAGAACAGGCTGTGACAAGTAAGGGTGAGCTGGGGCCTACACCGGGGCAGTCCACTACAATTGGGAGTAATGAAACTCATTTAATTCCCCCTCCACTCTTTAAGTTGATACAAGGAGCCTATAAGGCACTAAACTATACCCAGCAGGGAATGGTCCCCTGCTGGCTGTGTTTGTCTGCCGCACCACCGTATTATGAGGAAATAGCGGTGAGTGGGACACCTCGGCCAATGAATGCCTCCTCTTGTGATTGGAAGGGGGGGCACAAGCTTACCATACCTGAAGTGAGGGGCCATGGACTATGTATAGGGACTGTCCCGGCCAGCAGGTCCCAGCTCTGTAACCAGAGTCACCAACTAAATACAACCACATCAGCCTATTGGGCTCCGCCAGATGGTGCATGGTGGGCCTGCAATACTGGAATCACCCCCTGTGTGTCAACATCCATATTTAATCAGGGGAAAAATTTTTGCGTCATGATTATGTTATTGCCACGCATACTATATCATGACACTGAAACCTTTGAGGAAGCCATGGAAAACAAATATCCTCGGGTCAAGAGAGAACCTGTGACCCTCACTCTAGCCGCCCTATTGGGGTTAGGAGTAGCAGCTGGCATAGGAACTGGGACCGCCGCTTTAATTACAGAAAACCAGCATTTGGCTCAGTTAAAATTTGCAATAGCACAGGACATACAAAATATAGAAAACTCAGTAATAGCTTTAGAACAATCGATAACTTCTTTGTCAGAGGTGGTCTTACAAAACAGAAGGGGGCTAGATTTAATTTTTATGAAAAAAGGGGTACTATGCGCGGCGTTAAAAGAAAAATGCTGCTTCTATGTAGACAAAACTGGGGTGGCCAGAGATAACATGGCCCAGCTAAAAAAAAAAAAGGATAAAAAAAAAAAATGGGATAAAATTCAGAACCAAGGGTGGTTTAAATCATGGTTTACGCGATCCCCTTGGTTAACTACTCTGTTATCAGCAATAACTGGTCCTCTGATAGTACTGCTTTTAATAGTCACCATAGGTCCGTGTATGCTAAATAAATTGGTAAAATTTGTTCGAACTCAGGTAGGAAATGTCAAGCTAATGGTCATCCGGCAGCAATATGTGCCAGTGAAAAGTGTCTCAACTAAAAATGATGAAAATCTCAAATGTAGTAGTGAGTCTAACAGTGAAGCTGGTCTCTAGGATTAGAGACTTCACAATAGAAAAAGGGGGGAATGAAGAAATATTAAAGTTAAGCAGATCCCCCCCCCCCTTCTGACCCTTGCCAGATTGACTTTTGACCTACTTTCTGGATTCCTGACTCAGGGAGGGGTTGAGACCTGTCTTTACTGAATAGACACGGTAATGCTGGGGCAGGAAGAGATAACACCGAAATGTGGCTTTGTCCGAAACCCATACAAACCTGTTCACCTTGACCTGCACCCAGCTGATAAGATTAAGGTTACGAGATTCTTCTGTTCCCTGGGTTCCCATGTGAAATATGTTCTACAGATTGTTCAAAGCCTTTGTGTGACTATAAAAAGCTGATGCGATTTGCACTCAGGGTCGCTCGCTCACATTTGTGACGCTGCGACCCCAGCATGCTGGTCAATAAAATACTCTTCTTGTGTTTTGCATAAGAGACTGCCTCTTGGTGTATTCTTTACTCCGGCACGGCCGTAACAACATCACATGCACCCGTTGACACCGCTCATCACCTACAGCAACGACCACTTCTCCCCTGGCTCCCCTCCAATGCACCTCTTCCCAGAGACCCAAAGACAGCCCCCTCACTCGTCCTAGCTGTCACCGTATTACCCACCATCCCCGGGAGCTGTCGGACAAATCCCCCACCCCCTCGGCTGGCTCATCGAACAAGGACAGCCCATGTACTCCCTTCCGCATGGTGGCTTCCAGCACCCTTACCTTGCCCTCACCATGAACGCCTCGATGTCCAGCCTGGTTTCCAGCCGCTTTTCCCCTCACAGGGTGGCCCCCGCCCATCCTGGCCTGCCCACAGGAGCCGGCACCTCCCAGCCTGAGCCCCGCGGTGAGCGCGAAGTCACCCGTGACCATGAAGAAGGAGAAGAAATCCCACATGAAGAAGCCCCTGAATGCCTTCACGTTGTAGATGAAGATGAGGGCCAAGGTGGTGGCCGAGTGCACCCTGAAGGAGAGTGCCGCCATCAACCAGTGCTGGGGAGGAAGTGGCACAACCTGTCGCGGGTAGAACAGGCCAGGTACTAGGAGCTGGCCCGGAAGGAGAGGCAGCTTCACTCCCAGCTCTACCCGACCTGGTCGGCCCGGGACAACTACGGTAAGAAAAAGAAGAGGAAGCGAGAGAAGCAGCTGTCGCAGACGCAGACGCAGTCACAACAGCACGTCCAAGAGGCAGAGGGTGCCCAGGCCTCCAAGAGCAAGAAGCCACCTGTCCAGTACCTGCCCCCCGAGAGGCCCTGTGACAGCCCTGCCTCCTACCACGGCAGCATGTTGGACTCCCCCGACAACTCCTCCGCGGCCTTGGCCTCACCAGCTGCCCCTGCTGCCACCCACTCCCAGCAAGCCCAGCCCCTCTCCCTCACCACCAAGCCAGAGACCCGGGCCCAGCTGGCTCTGCACTCGGCTGCCATCCTGGCAGCCAAGGCTGCAGCCACGTCCTCCAGCCAGATGGGCAGCCAGCCTCCCCTCCTGCCCCGGCCCTCCCGCCGGGGTCCATGCCCACCGCTCTGCTGACCTCTCCCTCCTCTTTCCCAGCCAGGCTGCATGCCCACCAGACCCTCCCCGTGCTCCAGGCCCAGCCTCTTTCCTTGGTCACCAAATCTGCCCACTAAGCTGCCCCCGACCTATGCAGGCTGTCATGTGACTCATCAAGTAGTAACGATTCAGAAGAAAACAACACAACAACAAAAATAGAAGGAAAACTTTATTGGTCACTATTTGACCACCCTGGACTGTTGTGTAAAGTGACTGGTAACAGCAGCACTTTGCGTTTTGTAGATGTAACCAGTAGCTGATCTTAAGACTTTTTTAAAAAAACAACAACAAAAAACTTTACAAGAAAGAAAACAGAAAAGTAGTGTGTTATTCTTCCCATGCGTGCTGTGGTGGATGGACCTGGGCAGAAGACCCCTTCTCTCTACCTCTTTCTCTTCCCCACTGCCCTCTCTCTTCTCATCCACCCCACTATCTCAGCTCCCTCTACTCTATTTGCATGTTTGCCGTTGCTGTGATTTCTAGCCTTATACCTCTTCTGGATCCATTCCTGGACGTCTCCTGTTTCCTGGCCCAAGCTCTTACCATGGGCACAGTACCGGGGGCCTTCCCCCATGTCCTCCCTGTCCCCTGCCCAGTGTAAGGCCATCAACTTGTGAAAAGACATCTCGGCCTGATTGGTTTCCACCAGCATCCCTGCTCCCTCGGTGGGCCCCACCCCACCAGCCCCCAGCTATGGGTGGGGAAGGAGGTCCTCTGAACTGGTCCCCCCACCACAATTAAAGGGACTCAAGGTGCCTACCACTTCCTCAGTGAAGAGGTCTGTGTCCTCCCCCTCGCCCACAACCTGTCGGGATCTGCCCCTCACGGTCCCAGCGCGGCGGACAGGCCCTGGCTGCAGGGCCTGGTTCCTGCCACCTGGGTCAGTGCTAGCACAATCTGCCAAAGCTCTAAGGACCCTCCTCCTCCCTGTCCCCCTCACCTCACATGCTTCTAACATGTGTGTTTTGTTTTGTTTTTACGGTTTTTGGAGCAATTTAAACTCCCAGTTAGTTATTTTCACAAAATAAAATAGCAGTTGCAAGACCTGTAAAAAAACAAAAGAAAACAGTATTGAGACATCTTAGAAATCTAGAAATAGAATTTCTGTATGATACAACAATCCCACTACTGGGTAAAAACTCAATATTTGAACTCATTGTATCAAAGAGATGCCTGTTCCACGATGTTTATAGCAGAACTGATCACAACAGTCAAAATATGTACCTCATAAAATGAATGGATAAAATGTGGTGTATACACATGATGAAATATTACTCAACTATAAAAAGAATGAAATACTGTCATTTGTAGCAAAACGGGCACTGCAAATGGAGCACATCATGTTGAGTGAAATAGGCTAGAATTAAAATAATTCAGTCTGAACACAGAATGTTAATCACTAGAGTATGAACTCGGTGAAAGGGGTAATATGAATTTTTTTTAAAGATTTTATTTATTTGAAAGAGTTACAGAGAGGAGTAGAGACAGAGAGAGAGGTCTTCCATCTGCTGGTTCACTCCTCAGATGCCTACAATGGCCAGAACTGCACTGATCTGAAGTCAGGAGCTAGGAGCTTCCTCCAGGTCTCCCACACGGATGCAGGGGCCCAAGGACTTGGGCCATCTTCTGCCACTTTCCCAGGTCGTAGCAGAGAGCTGGATGGGAAGTGGAGCAGCCAGGACTTGAACCAGCGCCCATATGGGATGCCAGAGCTTCAGGCCAGGGCTTTAACCCGCTGCGCCACAGCACCAGCCCCAGATAATGTGAATTTGGATTATAAACTTCAGGAATAGTTGTTTGATTGTGACAAATATAATAATATGAGAAATTAATAGGAGAGATGGGCTCAGTGGTACATGGAAACATGTAATAGTGTCTCAAAGTGTTTGCAAGTTTAAAATAAAAAATAAAAATTTAAAAATAATATAAAACTAAAAAGGGAAAAGAAATTAAATTTTTGTCAGGAAGCATAAATCAAGGAATTAGCACACCACTCACCTGAATAATGATGAGAGAATGTACCAGAATCCAGAACTCCTCTACTGAAACTTTAGAACCAAAGGTAAATTCTCACAAAGTTTGAGAATACACAAAAAATACATTTTGAAAGGAGTGAATTATAAGACAGACCCCAGATTTTTCTGAAAATATATACGCAAGATTGTTTCCAGTACAAGTTATAGAATTTTGAGGGAGACAATTATGCCACCAAAAATAAACTATAAACGAGATGGTCAGAGGTTCATCAGTATTGGCTTAGACTAGGATATTAAAGAAATACACAGGTGATTTTATATCATGAAATACATAACCAATAAGTATAAGGATACACATTTTATGAAATAGAAATATTTCATTGCTGTGAGACAAGATGCCTAATCTGGTAGGAGTATATCTGACAAGTATATCTGACAAGCAGATACAAAAGCACTTTCTGAAAAAATGACTATTAAAAATTGTTTAAAATGGAAAATAATAGAATTTTCAAAGGAAAAGAAAATTAAAAATTACATTTTATATGAATAATCATAAGTGAAAGTTGACAGTATCTTGAACTACTCCACTGAGCCTTTAAAAAATCACAGGAAATTATAGAGTCCAATAGAAATCCAGAAAAGAAATATTACCTAGAAAGAATAAGCTAGCTATAATAAGATGACTGAAAAATAGCACATGAAAATGGTCAGGACAACTTACAAAGTTTTGAGATAACTGGGAACCTCAAAATGACTAAGCCAACCATAATGTTCACAGGATTTCAATGCTAGGACTAATTTACCCTAGAGTAATAGATGTATGTACAGGTGATAGTTATAATTCTAAAAGGAAAAAACCCCAAAAGTAAAGAGATGCACGTAATGAAATAAAATTTACTGCAATTAGTACAAGAAGAAATGGGTAATTTGCCAGGATTAATACGATAGTGATAAGAAGAGATAATGAAAACTGAACCATTAAGCTCATATTGAGAAAATTTCCAGAAAATAGTTTAAAAGATCATATCACTTACCAAAATACTGTAAGAAATAGTACCAGTAGGTAGAAGTACTACATTGAGAATTTTAATATTAAAAAACAAACTTGGGGCCGGCACCGTGGCGCTAGTAAAGCCGCCACCTCCAGTGCTGGCATCCCACATGGGAACCGGTTTGAATCCCAGCTGATCCATTTCCGATCCAGCTCTCTGCTATGGCCTGGAAAAGCAGTAGAAGATGGTCCAAGTCCTTGGGCCCCTGCACCTGCATGTGAGATCTGGAAGAAGCTCCTGCTCCTGGCTTTGGATCAGTGCAGCTCCAGCAATTGAGGCCAATTGGGGAGTGAATCAGCAGATAGAAGACTCTCTCTCTCTCTCTCTCTCTCTCTGCCTCTCCTTCTCTCTCTCTGCACCTCTGACTTTCAAATAAATTAATTAAAAAAAAAAAAACTTAAGGTCCCATTAAAATCCAGATAATGTGGGACAGGCATTGTGGTGCAGCACATTAAGTTTTAGTTTGTGATGCCAGAATTTCATATTGGAGTCCTGGTTAGAGTCCCAGCTTCCCTGCAGATGATCCAGCTTTCTATTAATGTGCCTGAAAGCAGCAGAAGATGGCACAAGTACATGGGCCTCTATCACCCATGTGGGAGACCTGGGTGGCACTGCCAGCTCCTCGTTTCCACCTGGCTCAAATATGGCTGCTACATGCATTTAGGGGAATAAACCAGTGGATGGAAACATTTCCCCCTTTCTCTCTCCCCCACCCTTGCTCCATTATTCAAATATATAAATCTTTAAAACAGTCCAGGTTATGCAAAAAATCTGACATGTAAGGAGAAATAATCACCCCTTTCTATGATGGCTCTGTGAAACTATATACATAAATATTTCCAGGGACAATTTACAAAAGTTTGACAATCTTAGGCCAGTGCTGCGGCTCACTAGGCTAATCCTTTGCCTGCGGCGCAGGGAGCCAGGGTTCTAGTCCCAGTTGCTCCTCTTTCAGTCCAGCTTTCTGCTGTGGCCCAGGAAGGCAGTGGAGGATGGCCCAAGTGTTTGGGCCCTGCACCCGCATGGGAGACCCAGAAGAAGCACCTGGCTCCTGGCTTCAGATCGGCGCAGTATGCTGGCCGTAGTAGCCATTTGGGGAGTGAACCAACGGAAGGAAGACCTTTCTGTCTCTCTCTCGCTAACTCTGCCTGTCAAAAAAAAAAAAAAAAAAAGTTTGACAATCTCATAAACAGCTGAACAAGATGTGTACAGGGATACCATACTAAATTTGGCTGAAACTGGAATATTAATGACATGCAAAGACAAAAAAAGAAAATTAGAAATACTATTCAATAAAATATATTTTTAATTTCTTTAAACAAAATGAGTAAGTTGACAGGAGCAATAATAGTGGTAGGAACAACAGGAAAGTTGCTGAGTGATACAGCACTTGCTTTTTCTCAGGGTACACAGTAGAGGAAGCTGGAATCAGAGGCAGAACCAGTACTAAACCCAGCCACCCCCATATGAAATGCCACAAGTAGCATCCTAACCCTGCCAAATTCCTGCTCCAAGAAGCTGGTTATTATTGGAACCAAGCATGACTGGAGACTAAAATTGGGTAAAGAATTAGTTCTTTTTCCATATCTGAACTCTGCCTGTCCTGGCTTGGCTGCTTGGCTGCCAGTAGCCATCAACCCATATCTCCCCTTCCTTAGTAAAATGATAGGAATGAACTAGTCTTCCCTTGAAACACTCATGGAGAGGTCCTGAGGAGGACTGATTGGTCCAGTTTGGGCCACAAAGCCATCCTTGTATCAATAACTGTTACCAGGATGGTATTCTCCAAATAGTTCACCTAGTATCACATGACCAATTTTTTTTTTTTTTTTTAGCTTTTATTTAAAGAACATAAATTTCCAAGGTACAGCTTATGGATTCCAATGCCCCCCCCCCACAACTTCCCTCCCTCCCGCCACCCTCCCCTCTCCCGCTCCCTCTCCCCTTCTGTTCACATCAAGATTTATTTTCAATTCTCTTTATACACAGAAGATCAGTTTAGAACATATTATGTAAAGATTTTAACAGTTTGCCCTCACATAGAGGCACAAACTGAAATTATTGTTGGAGTACTAGTTATAGTATTGATTCACAATGTACAGTACATTAATGACAGAGATCCTACATGATTTTTTTTTAAAGAATTGATTAATTATCTATGCAATTTCCAATTTAACACCTAGATTTTTTAAACATTTGCAATTATCTTTATACATAGAAGATTGATTTAATATTATAGTACGTAAAGATTTCATCAGTTTGCTCCCACACAGAAACACAGAGTGAAAAAAATACTGTTTCATTACTAGTATTAGCATTATTTCACATTGGATAACACATTAAGGACAGATCCCTCATGAGAAGTAAGTACACAGTGACTCCTGAAGTTGATTTAACAATTTGACACTCTTGTTTATGGCGTCAGTAATCTTACCAGGCTCTATTCATGAGTTGCCGAGGCTATGGAAGCGTTCAGGGTTCGCCGACTTCGATCTTAATCCAACAGGGTCATAGACAAAGTGGAAGTTCTCTCCTCCCTTCAGAGAAAGGTACCTCCTTCTTTGATGGCCTCGTTCTTTCCACTGGGATCTCACTCGCAGAGATCTTTCATTTAGGTCTTTTTTTTTTTTTTTCCAGAGTGTCTTAGCTTTCCATGCCCAAAATATTCTCACGGGCTCTTGAGCCAGATCCGAATGCCTTAAGGGCTGATTCTGAGGCCAGAGTGCTATTTAGGACATCTGCCATTCTATGAGTCTGCTGTGCATCTCGCTTCCCATGTTGGATCGTTCTCTCCCTTTTTGATTCTATCAGTTAGTATTAGCAGACACTAGTCTTGTTTGTGCGAACCCTTTTACTCTTAGACCTATCAGTGTGATCAATTGTGAGCTGAAATTGATCACCTGGACTAATGAGATGGCCTTGGTACATGCCACCTTGATGGTAATGTATTGGAATCCCCTGGCACACTTCTAACTCTATCATTTGGGGCAGTTCCGATTGAGCATGTCCCAAATTGTACATTTCCTCCCTCTCTTATTCCCACTCTTATATTTCACAGGGATCACTTTTCATTTAAAATTTAAGCACTTACGGCTAATTGTGTGTTAGTTGCCAGATTCAACACATAGTACTAGAACAAATACAAACAACAAGGGGAGATACTAAAATGGGTAAAGATTTAGATTGTACATCAACAGTTCAGACAGGAGCTGATCATGTCTTATTTTCTCATAGTGTTCATTTCGTTTCAACAGGTTTCCTATTTGGTGCTCAGTTAATCATCACCAATCAGGGAAAACAAATGATATTTGTCTCTTTGGGACTGGCTTAATTCACTCAGCATGATGTTTTCCAGATCCCTCCATTTTGTTGCGAATGATCGGATTTCATTGTTTTTGACTGCTGTATAGTATTCTGTAGAGTACATGTCCCATAATTTCCTAATCCAGTCTACTGTTGATGGGCATTTGAGTTGGTTCCAGGTCTTAGCTATTGTGAACTGAGCTGCAATAAACATTAGCGTGCAGACGGCTTTTTGGTTTTCCAATTTAATTTCCTTTGGGTAAATTCCAAGGAGTGGGATGGCTGGGTTGTATGGTAGGGTTATATTCATGTTTCTAAGGAGTCTCCAGACTGACTTCCATAGTGGTTTAACCAGTTTGCATTCCCACCAACAGTGGATTAGTGTCCCTTTTTCCCCACATCCTCTCCAGCATCTATTGTTGGTAGATTTCTGAATGTGAGCCATTCTGACCGGGGTGAGGTGAAACCTCATTGTGGTCTTGATTTGCATTTCCCTGATTGCCAGTGATCTTGAGCATTTTTTCATGTGTCTGTTGGCCATTTGGATTTCCTCTCTGGAAAAATGTCTATTGAGGTCCTTAGCCCATCTCTTAAGTGGGTTGTTTGTTTTAATGTTGTGTCGTTTCTTGATTTCATTGTAGATTCTCGTTATCAGCCCTTTATCTGTTGCATATTTTGCAAATATTTTTTCCCATTCTGAAGGTTGCCTATTCACTTTCCTAACTGTTTCTTTTGCAGTAGAGAAACTTCTCAGTTTCATGCGATCCCAATAGTTAATTTTGGCTTTGAGTGCCTGTGCTTTTGGGGTCTTTTCCAAGAAGTCTTTGCCAGTACCTATATCTTGCAGGGTTTCTCCTATGCTCTCCAGTAATTTGATGGTGTCGGGTCGTAGGTTTAAGTTTTTGATCCATGTTGAATGAATTTTTGTGCAAGGTGTAAGGTAGGGGTCTTGCTTCATGATTCTGCAGGTGGAAACCCAGTTTTCCCAGCACCATTTGTTAAATAGACTGTCTTTACTCCAGGGGTTAGTTTTGGGTCCTTGATCAAATATAAGTTGGCTGTAGATGTTTGGATTGATTTCAGGTGTTTCTATTCTGTTCCATTGGTCTATCCATCTGTTTCTGTACCAGTACCATGCTGTTTTGATTACAACTGCCCTGTAGTATGTCCTGAAATCTGGTATTGTGATGCCTCCAGCTTTGTTTTTGTTGGACAAGATTGCTTTAGCTATTCGAGGCCTCTTATTCCTCCATACGAATTTCAGCATCATTTTTTCCAGATCTGAGAAGAAAGCCTTTGGTATCTTGATTGGGATTGCATTGAATCTCTAAATTGCTTTTGGGAGAATGGACATTTTGATGATATTGATTCTTCCAATCCATGAGCATGGGAGATTTCTCCATTTTTTGGTGTCCTCTTCTATTTCTTTCTTTAATGTTTTATAATTTTCATCATAGAGATCTTTAACATCCTTGGTTAAGTTTATTCCAAGGTATTTGATTGTTTTTGTGGCTATTGTGAATGGGATTGATTTTAGCAGTTCTTCCTCAGCCGTGGCATTGCTTGTGTATATAAAGGCTGTTGATTTTTGTGCATTGATTTTATATCCTGCTACTTTGCCGAACTCTTCTATGAGTTCCAATAGTCTCTTAGTAGAGTTTTTTGGGTCCTCTAAATAAAGAATCATATCATCTGCAAAGAGGGATAGTTTGAGTTCTTCCTTCCCAATTTGTATCCCTTTGATTTCTTTTTCTTGCCTAATAGCTCTGGCTAAGACTTCCAGCACTATATTGAATAGTAGTGGCGAGAGTGGGCATCCCTGTTTGGTGCCAGATCTCAGTGGGATTGCTTGCAGCTTTTCCCCGTTCAATAGGATACTGGCCGTGGGTTTTTCATAAATTGCTTTGATTATATTGAGGAATGTGCCTTCTATACCCAGTTTGCTTAGGGTTTTCATCAAGAAAGGGTGTTGTATTTTGTCAAATGCTTTCTCCGCGTCTATTGAAATAATCATATGGTTTTTCTTCTGCTCACATGACCAATTTTGTGTAAGGTAAGGATGGAGGGGAGAATTGATTATTCTCCACCCAAACCATCTGAAGTAGGTTTTCTGCCAGAAAACTGAGTTATTTTAATACAAAAGAGAAGAGGTATAGGCCAGCCCACAACAGGAGCTGCCCATTACAACAAGGAGCTGTCCCCAATATACCCCCCTTTACCATGTATCACTTGGGGCTGGCAAGTGACTTCTGTGATGCATATCCAAAGAAAGTATAAAGGAAACGATTGAAACGATAGGTGCTGATTGGCAAATGGCCAACCAGTCTTCCAAAATCTGACACAGAACACATCTGGGAGATATTTGGAATAGAAAACACTGTGATCAATGATCTATGCCACCTCAGAAAATAGGTCTTTAAAAAATACAGATGCATAGGCCGGCGCCGTGGCTCAACAGGCTAATCCTCTGCCTTGCGGCGCCGGCACACCGGGTTCTAGTCCCGGTCGGGGCACCGGATTCTGTCCTGGTTGCCCCTCTTCCAGGCCAGCCCTCTGCTGTGGCCCGGGAGTGCAGTGGAGGATGGCCCAGGTGCTTGGGCCCTGCACCCCATGGGGAGACCAGGAAAAGCACCTGGCTCCTGGCTCCTGCCATCGGACGAGCGCGGTGCGCCGGCCGCAGCGCGCCGACCGCGGCGGCCATTGGAGGGTGAACCAACGGCAAGGGAAGACCTTTCTCTCTGTCTCTCTCTCACTGTCCACTCTGCCTGTAAAAAAAAAAAAAATACAGATGCATCACTTGGGCAGGGGGAGATCTTTCATACTGGCTTTATGGTGATCTTCAGGGGCACCCTGGGTTACTGTGTTCCTGTATCTCAATCTTCTCCAGGAAGTTATTGCTCCATTTTCCATGCTCATCAGCCTGAATTCGATTATATGTCTCCCAGGCCTCGAGCTGAGTGGCCATCTAGCAAAATAACCAATTACAATGGTGACTGTGGCCTCTTGATGATTTCCTCAGTTCTGTTTCTTTTTTTTTTTTTTTTTTTTGACAGGCAGAGTGGACAGTGAGAGAGAGAGAGACAGAGAGAAAGGTCTTCCTTTTGCCGTTGGTTCACCCTCCAATGGCCGCCGCGGACAGTGCGCTGCAGCCGGCGCACCGCGATCGTCTGATGGCAGGAGCCAGGAGCCAGGTGCTTTTCCTGGTCTCCCCATGGGGTGCAGGGCCCAAGCACCTGGGCCATCCTCCACTGCACTCCCGGGCCACGGCAGAGGGCTGGCCTGGAAGAGGGGCAACCGGGACAGAATCCGGCGCCCCGACTGGGACTAGAACCCGGTGTGCCGGCGCCGCAAGGCGGAGGATTAGCCTGTTGAGCCACGGCGCCGGCCCTCAGTTCTGTTTCTAATGGACATTCAAAATACATTTCTTGTTTTACTACACATTTAAATTTTATTCCTCTATTGTAGAATTATAAATGCATTTCATATAACCTCAACAATAAATGCATATAAGCATGTATAAATATAAAACTTGTATTTTCACCATTGAACTATACTTGATATATGGATGAAAATTATATTATCCAGCCACTGCTCATACTATTACATATCTAAATATGCAAAAGAAACTCACACAGAATGCATTTTTCAAAATTGGATTACTATGGACCATATTTTAATGTGAAATAAAATTTCTTCCTGAACCCCCCCCCATAAGGAAAGTTGCTATAAAAAGAAAATACAAGCCCACAGAAGAAAGGAAAATATGCAAAAATGTTCCAGGAAAATTAAATCAAAGATCTTAAAATGTACAATTATCTTAAGGGAAAAGTATCTTTATCTAGAATTATTTCATTAGAACTTTTAAAAACCAAAGATAGGGGCCGGTGTCATAGCATAGTAGGTTAAGGCTCCACCTGCAGTGCTGGCATCCCATTTGGGCACTGGTTCATGTCCTGGCTGCTCCTCTTCTGATCCACGTGGGAGACCAGGAAGTAGCTCCTGCCTCCTAGCTTTGGTTTGGCTCAGCTCTGGCCATCATGTTGTGGCCATCTGGGGAGTAAACCAGCAGATGGATGGAAGACCTTTCTCTCTGTCTCTCCCTCTCTTTGTCTGTAACTCTGCCTCTCAAATAAATAAGTCTTTAAAAATATCAAAGATAAATTTAGGATTTATAAAATCCAGAAATGGTAAAAATATTATTACCTACAGATGATAAATTATCAAATGGGTCTATATGTCCAAAAATATGTTTAAATGATGGTTGCCCATAAAAATTACAGTATTCTGGCCGGTGCCGTGGCTCAACAGGCTAATCCTCCGCCTTGCGGCGCCGGCACACCGGGTTCTAGTCCCGGTCGGGGCGCCGGATTCTGTCCCGGTTGCCCCTCTTCCAGGCCAGCCCTCTGCCGTGGCCCGGGAGTGCAGTGGAGGATGGCCCAGGTGCTTGGGCCCTGCACCCCATGGGGAGACCAGGAAAAGCACCTGGCTCCTGGCTCCTGCCATCGGACGATCGCGGTGCGCCGGCCGCAGTGCGCCATCCGCGGCGGCCATTGGAGGGTGAACCAACGGCAAAAGGAAGACCTTTCTGTCTGTCTCTCTCTCTCACTGTCCACTCTGCCTGTCAAAAAAAAAAAAAAAATTACAGTATTCTGATTGAGTTGGTGACCTCAAAACAAAAAACCAACCAAGATAACCATGGGCTTCTAGTGCTAAGATTGGCTTACACTAGGATTTTGTTAGCTATTAACTCCAATTTAAAAAGTAGATGAAAATGAAATTGTCAGTTATAAAATAAATATAGGCTAATAACTGTGAAATATGAGTAACTTTGTAGGAGCAATATAGTGACCAATAGATATAAGTGAAATTGCTGAAAATTTTATCATTAAATTACCTTTAAAAAGAATATAAACTAAATTTTTTCATAAAATATAAATCAAAGTCCACAACAAATACCAGTAATTATAAAGGAAAATGCCAGTAACTGGAATTAATCTAAGGACATTTTCAAAAATCAAAGGTTAAAAACATAGCTCTGGAAAAATTCAGAATTGCCAATAAATATGATACCTGGAAAGGGAGAATGATCAGATTTGCCTGAGAAGTCTCTGAAAAACTGTGTACATGAAAATTGCCAGAACAACTTACACAATTTTGTGTCAGTTGAAAACTTCTGTAAGAAAAAAACTCAAGCAAGATGGTCTCAAGTTCCTAGTGAATAGAATGGCTTTAAATCAGATACCAGAGGCTGTGGCATGGTGTATAAAGACACTGTCTGTGACACTGGCATCCTATACAGATGATGCATCAAGTCCAGGATGCTCTACTTCTGATCCAGCTACCTGCTAATGGGCCCGGGAGAGCAATAGAGGATGGCCCAAGTCCTTGGGCCTCTGCACCCATGTGAGAGAACCAGAAGAAGCTGCCGGCTCCTGGCTTCATACTGACCAAGCTCTAGCTGCTGCAGCCATTTGGGAAGTGAACCAATGGATGGAAGGTCTCTCTCTCTCTCTCTCTCTCTTTCTCTCCCTCCCTCTCTCTCTCCTCTATCTCTACAACTCTGCCTTTCAAATTAAATAAGTAAATCTTTACAAAATAAATAGAATACAAAATATACACACAGTTGATGGTTACAAGCTCAAACACACACACCTACACACAAAATAAAAAGGGAATCAAGGTGTTATGAAGTAAAATGTACTGTGATCAGTGTTAGTAATAATGAACTATTTTGTAGAAGCAATAGTGGAATGACACGCATTTATGAGGGAAATTGCTGGAAAATGATAATGATTGCATTAACAAGGAAAAATAAACCATATTTAAGAAAATGTAAATCAAACAAAGGTCATACTGCTAATCAAAGAAATCTCCAAAAAAGCCATTTTTTTTTTTTATTTTTGACAGGCAGAGTGGAGAGTGAGAGAGAAAGACAAAGAGAAAGGTCTTCCTTTTCCATTGGTTCACCCCCCAATGGCCACTGTGGCTGGTGCACCGTGCTGATCCGAAGGCAGGAGCCAGGTGCTTCTCCTGGTCTCCCATGGGGTACAGGAGCCAAGCACTTGGGCTATCCTCCACTGCACTCCTGGGCCACAGCAGAGAGCTGGACTGGAAGTGGGGCAACCAGGTTAGAATCCGATGCCCCAAGCAAGACTAGAACCTGATGTGCCAGCGCCGCAGGTGGAGGATTAGCCTATTGAGCCGCGGCGCTGGCCCCCAAAAAGCCATTTTTTAATCTACTCTATGAAAAACTTCATGTATTCATGGGGAGTTTAAAGTTTGACAAAAATATAAAAAAGGAAAAACATTACCTGGAAAGAATGACTTTAATGCAGGTCTGAGATGTCTCTGAAACATGTGGGTATGACAGCTGTCAGCACAGCTTACAGAAGTTTGATGGAGTCATGACCTCATAATGAACACTCAACCAAGATGGCCATGAGTTCACAGTGGCAGAACTGGTTTACACTAGGATATTAAAGAAAAACACACGTAATGGTAATTTGAAAGATAAACTAAAAACTTGTTTGATTTTTATGAAATTAAATATATTATGATTACTGTGAGTAGAAATGAGCTTTTCAGTAGGATCAGTATTACATAGACAAGAAGATATTAGAAAGGCTAATGAAAAATAGACTATTATAATAGATTAAAAAGGGAAAGTTTTTAATTTTAATTTAACATTTGCAATGAAAATTGTCACGAAAGATAATATCCGGCATTTTGAAGAAACATTTGTGTCCCACCTCACCATTAATTTTAAGGAAAAAAGATCTCTTCATTCATTCTAAGTCACTGGATGCTTTGCCTTGGCTGTAAACCTGGCCATTTTACTTGTTTTTCAAAATGCTTAGCTCAATCTTTCGAGAATTAACAAAGAAAAATGAACCAAAAAGGCCAGCGCCATGGCTCAATAGGCTAATCCTCCACCTTGCGGTGCCGGCACACCGGGTTCTAGTCCCAGTCGGAGCACCGGATTCTGTCTCCGTTGCCCCTCTTCCAGGCCAGCTCTATGCTGTGGCCAGGGAGTGCAGTGGAGGACAGCCCAAGTCCTTGGGCCCTAAACCCCATGGGAGACCAGGAGAAGCACCTGACTCCTGCCATCGGATCAGCACAGCGCGCGGCCGCAGCAGCCATTGGGGGGTGAACTAACGGCAAAGGAAGACTTTTCTGTCTCTCTCTCTCTCTTACTGTCCACTCTGCCTGTCAAAAAAATAAAAAATAAAAAAAATTTTTAAAAAAATGAACGAAAAATAATCTCCACTTCCTAGCTGCTTTACGGGAGCAAATTTAAGTGGATTGAGCTGTCAAAATTCATCCTAACAATTCATTTCAGAAAAGTCCTTAAATGCCAATCCATCTTTTCAGTGTGAGTACCTTGGAGCAGAGACTGGGAAGACATATCGTGGTGAACGACTTCTCCTAGCAGAGAGCTCCTCTGAGCCATGGCTACCTACTTCTCATTTCACAGAAACTAAAGGAAAATAATTTTGTCATGGTTGTGCATGCTGTCTCCTGCTCTGAAGATGCTCGGCTATGTTAGTTTGTTAAAACTGCCCCAGTGAAGTACCACAGGCTAGGTAATTTCAACAACAGAAATTGATTTTCTCACAATTTTGGAGAATACAAGTGCAAGATCAAGGTGTCAGTAGGGTTGATTTCTTGAGAATCTTCATTCTTGTTTGGTGGCTGGCTGTTTTCTCCCTCTGTCTCATTCACAGGTTTTTCATCAGTCTCTGTGTCTTGTAAGGATACGGTTCAAAACAAAATAAAACGACAATTTTACATTAATTATCTTTTCAAAGAACCTATCTCCAATGTTTCTTACATTATGAGATACAGGGGCTTAGAGTTTTGCATACATGTTGGGGAGAACACCATTCAGCCCATAACTCTGCCCATGGAGAAAAACCCCACTTTGGTATTTTTCTACTCCAGTGTCTCTGCCAGGTCTAGTTCTTACTTCATACACTATTCTTCCCATTCAACAACAGTTCTTTTTCTCAATGGTTTTTCACCCCTAAACTATGGGATTATTTCAGTGATTAGCCCACGACCCAGGCAATAAAATACAAAGCAATATGGTTATCGCTGGTAGGACAAATCCTGCACTCTTTTAATTGATACATAAAAAATGTCAGCTCGCCATATCAGTTTGAGTCCTGGTTTTGCTCCACAGATCTAGCTCTCTGCTAATGCATCCTCAGGGACAGCAGACAATGACTCAGAATCCCAATGAGATCCCGCCTGCTGGCTTCAGCTTGTCATAACCCTGGATGTAGCAGGCATTTGGGAAATGAGTCAGCAGATGTAAGACCTTTCTCTTTCTCTTTCTCTCTAAGTAGATGAAAATAAAAATATACTTCTAAAAATTGCAAGTATTTATGGAGTGTCATAAGGTGTTTCAATATACGCACACCTTCTATAAGATTCAAATCAGAATAAAGATATTTATATCAAACATTTAGAATTTTTAATCATGAAAACATTCAAAATTATGTTTGTTTTACCTTTTACGTTTTTTTTGACAGGCAGAGTTAGACAGACAGAGAGAGAGAGAGAGAGAGAGAGAGAGAAAGGTCTTCCTTCCATTGGTTCACCAATCTGAAGTCAGGAGCCAGGCGCTTCCTCCCGGTCTCCATGTGGGTGCAGGGCCCAAGGACCTGGGCCATCCTCCACTGCACTCCTGGGCCACAGCAGAGAGCTGGACTGGAAGAGGAGCAACCGGGACAGAATCCGGCACCCCAACCGGGACTAGAACCAGGGGTGCCGGTGCAGGAGGCAGAGGATTAGCCAAGTGAGCCATGACACCGGCCCTGTTTATTTTACTATCTTCCTCTCCTCTGGAAATCATCACTCTACTCTCAACTTCTAAATAAACTCTTTTGGATTGCACGTATGAATGAGATCATGCTGTGGCTGTATTTCTATGCCTGGCTTATTCAACTTAACCTTATGACCATCCATGTTGTCACGAATAGCAGGATTTTTTGTGACTAACAGGTATTCCACTCTGTGTATATATAAACCATTTTCTTTATCCATGCATCACTTCATAGACACTTTATTGGATATTTCTTCACTCAAAGGTTTCCTTTGGAAACCTTCAGTTTAAAGAAATACTACTTGTCTGGTTTTACTTTTGTTTCCTGCAGCCTAACTAAAAATCTTTGCTCTCATCTATACCCTGAAGGATTTCTCCTATGATTCCTTCTAGCAGTTTCCCAGTTCCAAGTGCAACATGCAGGCCTTTATTTTGAATGTAACTATAGGGTTTATTTTCATTCTTCTGTTTGGGGAAATCCAATCTTGCCATCACCATTGATTGAAAAGATATCTCTTTCTCTAATGCATTTCTGAGCACTTTTGTCAAAGATCAGTTTCCTGTAGTTGTGTTTGTTTACTTCTAGGGACTTCATTCTGTTCCATTGACCTATTTTTATCAATTTTTATTTTAATATCATTCTACTTTAATTACCATAATTTTAAAACATATTCTAAAATCAAGTAGTAGTTCTTGATTTGTTCTTTAAAAAAAAAAATAAAGAATGCAAAGCCTTATACTCTTTGTATTGAGAAAGTTCCAAGGCTGTAACACAGAGTTACAGTCACAAATCTTGGTATAAGTTAAATCTGGAGAACAGGGAAGATACACAAAAATGAAAGAACAGAACTGTGGTGATATCTTTTTTTAAAAAAATATTTATTTATTTGGAAGCCCACGCACAGAGAGAGAAAGAGAGAAAGATTTCACCCAGTGGTTCACTCCCCAAATGGCTGCAACTGCTGGGACTGGGCCAGGCTGAAGCCAGGAGCCTGGAACTTTCAGGTCTCCCATTTGGATGTAGGAGTCCAAGGACTTGGGCCATACTCCACTGCTTTCCCAGGCACATTAGCAGGCAGCTGGATTGGAAGTGGAGCATCTGGAACTGGAACTGTACACATGGAGTATCGGCACTGCAGACAGTGGCTTAACTGGTTGTGCCACAGTGCCAGCCCTGTTATGATACTTTTTAAGGCAGTAACTCCATAAATATATGATTAGTTAGGAAGATGCAGAAATCATACTTATTTTCATTTTATTCATCTATCAGGAAAACAAAAGCTCACCATGAAAAAAACATTTCTGTCCATTTCATTTACTGATCTAATTTGGCTCATTTAAACATTCCCTAGTCATAAAGAAGCCCAGGACAGCAGAGAATGTGATTGTCATAACTTGTTTAGAGTAAGTTATTTTGATACTGTGGATAGCCATATTGCTGCTGCAGATTAACCTGTGCTCTGTTGGAAAGAAATATACAGAAACAGATAACAGTGTAGGCCTCAGCCTATCTATACATAGATATAGATATATAGTTTTAGGTTAGGAAATAAATTATTGGGGCCAGCATTGTGGTGTAGCAGGTTAAGCTGCTGCCTGCAATGCCAGCATCTCATTTGGGAACCAGTTTGAATCCTGTCTGCTTGGCTTCCAATCCAGCTACCTGCTAATGAACCTGGGAAGACAGCAAAAGGTGGCCCAAGTACTTGGGACCATGCACCCATGTGGGAGATCCGGATGAAGCTCCTGGCTCCTGATTTTGTTCTGGCCCAATCCTGGCCATTGCAGTCATATGGGGAGAAAACCAGCAGATGGAAGATGTCGCCTCTCTCTCTCTGCAGCGCTGTCTTTCAAATAAATAAATACATCTCTAAAATAAATACATCTTTAAAAAAGAAAGAAATTTTCAGAGATCAAGGTGGAATCACTATGTTGCTAAATCTGTATAGATGAAATTCGCATACCTTAAATAAGTTTAAAAAATTGTTATTTCATTTTCTATAATTAAGTCTAAAATATAAAATTCTAAGGTACTAACAGAATTATTATTACAGATATGATAAAATTAATTGTTGGCAATTAATTTTCTAATATTTACATCTTCTAATATTTTCAAATTTCCAATAGTGAAAATGCCTTAGTTATATTATCAAGAAAAAACATTATAATACTTTTAATAAAATAGATCCCAATACAATGGTTACCTGAGTAAGGGAAGGAGACCATTTTAACAACAAATCTGGTAATTAAATTAAATATAGTGTTTTTAGGTAACTGTACCATCAGAATGCATAGAAAATGCCTAAAAAATTAGTAAGGCATAAGAGTAGAGAAATACTTAGTGTTTTTCTGAAACAAATTAATATTTTTTAAAGATTTATTTATCTATTTGAAAGTCAGAGTTACACAGAGAGAGCAGAGGCAGAGAGAAAGAGAGGTTTTCCATCTGATGGTTCACTTCCTAGATGGCCACAATGGCCGGAGCTGGGCGGATCCGAAGGCAGGAGCCAGGAACTTCTTCTGGGTCTCCCATACGGGTGCAGTAGCCCAAGGATTTGGGCCATCTTCTACTGCTTTCCCAGGCCATAGCAGACAGCTGGATCTGAAGTGAGGCAGCTGCATCTTGAACCGGCATCCATATGGGATGCTGGCGCTTCAGGCCAGGGCGTTAACCCAGTGTGCCACAGCACCGGCCCCTTAATATTCATTTTGACAGCTAATTCCTCAAGTATTTTGAACTTTACTAGTTAATTGTTCAGCATAGCTCTTATTTAAAATCAAAGTTTATATAAACTTAAAAAAAAAAAACCTACTCTAAATCATCACTTCCAGGGCTGGCGTTCCAGTATACAGGGTTAAGCTTCTGCCTGAAATGCTGGCATCTAATATGAGCACTGGTTCAAGTTCTGGCTGCTTTGCTTCCGATCCAGCTTCCTGTTAATGCACCTAGGAAAGCAGTGGAAGGTGGTCTACGTACTTTGGTACCTGCTGAGCACATGGGAGATGTGGGAGGACTTCCTGGCTGCTGGCTTCAGCCTGAATCAGACACAGGTGTTTCAACCATTTGGCAAGGGCACCAGCAGAGGGAAGATTCACTCTGTATCTTTCCCTCTCTATATATAACTCTGCCTTTCAGGTAAACACATAAATATTTAAAAAATCATCACTTACTATTTATTTTACTGCTATCTATCTTGAGATTATGCCTATTGTATCAGCATGGTGTAAATACTAAATAATGGTGCACAACTGAGCATCTCTTCCCAGTGCCATGTTCATTTGCAAAAAATCGGTAGCCTGAAATAGGACAGAGGAAAACTATTTACATCACAGATACTGAAACAAATGCTAAAAATTATGACTATTGCTTTGTTGATTGTTTAAACTGAAGCAGGGAACTGGTAAAGAAGTAGAGCACCTAGAATTCAGACTAGCACTCAATATAGAATATGGGCATCACATGTGGCTAAACCTGCTGCATTATCATGCTCTTTTTCTTTGAAAAAAATGGTGAACTAGGGGCTGGTGCTGTGCTGCAGTGGATTAAAGCCCTGGCCTGCAGGGCCAGCATCCCATATGAGCACTGGTTCGAGTCTCAGATGCTCCACTTCCTATCCAGCTCTCTGCTATGGCCTGGGAAAGCAGTGGAAGATGGCCCAAATCCCTGTACCCACGTGGGAGACCAAGAAGAAGCTCCTGGCTTTGGATCAGCTAGGCTCTGGCTTTTGCGGTCATTTGGGGAGTGAACCAGCAGATGGAAGAACTTTCTCTCTCTCTGGCTCTATTTCTCTCTGTAACTCTGTCTTTCAAATTAATAAAATAAATCTTTAAAAAGAAAAAATGGTAGAATAGGTATAGTGGAGCAGGTTAAGCCACCACTTGGGATGTTCACATTCTGTATCACAGTGCTGGTTCAATTCTTATCTACACTCCTTCCAGTGCAGCTTTTAGCTAATGCACAGCAGGGGAGGCAGGAGATGGTGGCTCCAATACTTGAATCCATGCCACCCATGTGGCAGACCTTCCTGGGACTTTAGGCACCTAGCATTGCCCTGGTTTCGTTTTCGCTGTTGGAGGCACTTGAGGAGAGAAGCAGCAAATAGAGGAACTGTCTCTCAGTTCTATCAATGTCCTTCTGCTTCTCCTATAGATGAACATAATAAATAAACATTTTTAAAAGTGGAGAAATATTTAATCCATTAAATAATCTCCCAATGCCTATCAAATACTGGTGTATTAACTTGACAGCTTTTTAGCAACCATTTGCTTTTTCTGTTCTTTCCTCCAGTAGTTTTTCCTCACAAAACAGTGTGTTTTCTTCTCCTTTGTTAATTTTTCAGCATTAAATATGGCATATATGTCTTAGACCAATTGCTTCCAGATGTGGGAGAGAGACATGTGTCTGTCCTCTGAACAGGTGCATAGCTTAGCAACGGGATTTGCAACTATGGCTGTATCATTTTCAGTCCTCCCAGGGCAAAGTTGACTGTGGGGTTTTTCAAATGAAAAATCTCTTCCCCCACACAGTAAATGTTGACAGTTCCTTTAATATGCCTAAGGAAACCTGACATCTTCACAATTTCAGAACTGTAATGAGTATAGGAACATCCCAACCTACCACCTTGGGAACCCTCTCCATATGGGTTTAAGGGATTTGGTTCCGCCACCCAGTAGGGTTCACCTTTGTTGAAAAGGGGTTTCCAGCTGATTGTGAGATCAGCAGCCCTGATGTTCTCTCAATTCCTAGAACACACATTCCTGCTTGATAACTCACTGATTTCTATATTGAAGCTTCAGTTGCCTCCTGCTTTCACAGAAAACTGGGACTTCTGTACAATTCTTATCTCATGGTTGTTTCACAGTAATTTTGAAAAAGAAGGAAGAATACTAATTTCAAACCACCCCATTCAAATCTGAACCCTTCAATATGAACCCATAGGTTCCCATATGGCCTTGCCATCCAGAATTTCCCGGTTCTCTTGGTGAGTCTAGAAGCAGCCTTTTCTGTGTTCTTATGTTAAGCCTTCTTTGCATCCTGACTTACACGGGTGCTTGTTCTTGGACCCCTTTTGGTTATAACATTTATTTATCAATTCCTGAAGGAAGATATGTATGAAAGTGGAGAGCAGGACAAGTTAGGATTTAGAGAATGTACCTAACCTAGAAAAAAGTCTTAGCAGAGCCTTAAGTGGACTGCATTCTTGGTAAGTCTAAGAAAATGTCCATCAACTAGAAAAACAAGGATGAGGGATGAATACAGAGGAACCTTCATTAGAATGCCTATGTTTAATGTTTGAAATCAGCTGTACTTACGGCTGGGACCTGGGGAAACAGTGAAAGGAGCTCTACACAATGAACACCTGCTGAGCTCTCCTGGCCCAGCCTCCTACCCAGTAGGTGCTGACTGACCTGGGAGGCTCTGATTGAGAACTTCTTCTACCATCCATGGCTCTGCTCCTCACTCCATCGTGTGAAGACCACCTCAGGTTTGGTAATACACAATCCTGTTAATGTAGGACTTTCTCAACTCATTAAGTCAGGTTTCTTGAAAGACAACAGCTTGACTTCAGGATCTGTGTGAGAAAAGGGTCAATGTGAATCCTTTGCTGTAGAGTGTGCATACTCACATTCTGTAAGCACTAACTCCTAGGCCTAAACAGCAATGCACTTTATAAGTTACTTATTTGCTAAACGGGAAAAATGTGGCCCAACTGGGGTTGACTGAGGAGTGTCACTCACCCAAGGACAGCAGGCTGCTGTAGCTCACCATCATCACATCCATGTACAGAGTCCTCGGAGCATTGTCCAGGTCCTGCCAGTCCTCAAAGTCCACAGTTAGGTCAGCAACACCTGTGACAGCACATTTCTCTTCAACAGATCCATTCTGGATGCCTGGGAGTGCATTTTTCTCAGTGTATTTTATATGCCTCTTACTAAGATGCACTTTAATTTGTACAGTGTATAGAAACAGAAAGGGGAAAAAAACAGAAAGCAGAATCACAATGAAACTACTTTGACTCTATTATTCTATAATTCTAGTATCACTATAGTAGAGATTCCCTATATAACCAGAACTTTCTTCCCAATGTCTCTGAAAGGAGCACACAATGCAGTCTCTAGACATAAGTATACACACCTGAAATAACATGTTAGATGAACTAACAGATATATGTTCAATGTAGATATGGGTAATAAATTTTGTTTTAAAAATGGATTTTTATATCATCAGGTTACAATTTAATAAACACCAATGGTGGCTAGATCTGCAATAATGTGTTCATGACTATCATGCAACATAAATCAGAAGGAAGAGCACAAATAACAGAGGTCAGTAGACTGATACTACGTATAGCATCACAGCTGGGTATCCCGGGCTGTGAGGTCAGATAAAGGCTATGAGGTCAGATAATTGACTCTTCACTTACATACCTGATCTAATTCCAACAATATAAATGTTATATGGACCGGCGCCATGGCTTACTAGGCTAATCCTCTGCCTGCAGCGCCAGCACCCTGGGTTCTAGTCCCGGTTGGGGCGCTGTTCTGTCCCGGTTGCTCCTCTTCCAGTCCAGCTCTCTGCTGTGGCCCAGGAAGGCAGTGGAGATGGCCTAAGTGCTTGGGCCCTGCACCCACATGGGAGACCAGGTGGAAGCACCTGGCTCCTGGCTTTGGATCAGCACAGCACGCCGGCCATAGCGGCCATTTTGGGGGTGAACCAACAGAAGGAAGACCTTTCTGTCTCTCTCTCTCACTGTCTAACTATGCCTGCCAAAAAAAAAATGTTATGTGTTGTTTTTGTAAATTGTTTATAAACCAAAATATGTTCATAAGACTGTCTATATTTTTTTTCAATAAAATAATTACAAATGTACCAACCACCTAAACTACAGAGTGGAGATAACTGGGTGAGGGAGCAGTAAAAGTGGTAAGTTACTTGATTATTTGACCAAATTTATATTTTAAAATCATACCCTAGAAGAAAAATAGTGAAGAGCTAAATGGACAGTGAAAAGGGAAGAATTCAAAGACATGACCACTACCCAACAAGGCAGACACCAATAAGGAGAAAAGGTAACTCACTATAAAAAGCAAAAAAAGGAGAGAACACAAAGGGAATTCAGCACTAATTTGTTGTAGAACAAGCAGAGTTGAATTCCATGCCATGTGCATGAAGGACCAGGTAGACACTTGTGCTGTTAACTGAAATTAGGAAAAAAATTCAACGGATATGATAGAAAAAAATGAGATTGAATTTAGACACATCATTTTTGAAGTTTCTTTGGTCAAATCTGTGAAAAAAATTCAAAGGACAACTGACATATAACCTGCAGATCAAGGGGTGGGGAGGGAGACAGAGATATATCTAAGCTGCCAATGATACTTGACATCATCAGAGTGAATGAAATGACTTAAGAGGAAGCTAACATACTTGTTGAATACTATGATTAGTGGTGAGTTAAGCCTGTGAATACAGAGTGGATTAAAATTATGATTTTGCAAAACCTGATGAAGACAGGGGAGGTAGGAAGGGGAATTGAGAAATTAGCAATGGAGTGAGGGAAGTAATTGTCTTCTTGGAACTGTACCTATGAAATGCATACTCTGTGGCTGTCCCTGTGGCGCAGTGGGTTAAAGCCATATGGCATACCATATAGGCACCAGTTCAAGTCCTGGCTCCTCCACTTCTGAACTGGCTCACTGCTATGGCCTGGGAAAGCAGTAGAAGATGGACCAAGTTCTTGGACCTCTGTACCCCTGTGGAAGACCTAGAAGAACTCCTGGCTCCTGGCTTTGGATCAGCTCAGCTCGGGACATTGCATTTTCATTTATCTGGGGAGTGAACCAGCAGATATAAAACCTTTCTCTTTCTGGTTCTACCTCTCTCTGTAACTGTGTCTTTCAAATAAGTAAAATAAATCTTAAAAAAATGCATACTGTGTTCTCTATTAATAAAACACTTACAAATAAATACAAGGATAATTCAAAAAGTTTGTGGAAAATGAATTAAAATATAAAATTATTTCATTGCAAAATGTTAAATCCATTAGTAATTTTTTTATAACATACATTTTCCATGAAATTTTTTAAGACATCCTCATGCACATGGGTTTCAAAACATTTTGCCCCTAAATGAATTTCATCTTTACTCCCATTTTTCATAGACTTCTTAAAGTAACCCTATGAATAAAGATATTTATATATGGTTGTAATGATTTGAGATCACAATGTGTGTGTGCATGTGTATAAACAGCATCTTTTTTCACTAACTTTTATATGTAACTTTTCATGTCATTAAATATTATTCTACACAGTTTGTTCTGTAAAATGCCTGTGTGTAGCACAGTCTAAGCAATGCTATAGTATAATACTTTATATTGGTTCTGTTTTCTTGTTTCTATTAAAACAAAAAAAAAATTAAAAAGGAGAAAATTGGAGAGTACAGAATCTGAGAAAAAACCAATGATCATTGATAAAGGAAGAAAAGGAAATAGTAGTAGAATGAGCATTACTTCTCAACATAATAAACAGAACACATCTTAACCCCCAAAACAGCATCATGGAGGGGAAACAATGGCAAATAAGGATGCTGCATGAACGTGATCATTCTGTTAGTCATTTCAAAGAGAAACACAAATATAAATGATATTTATGTAATTCATACCCACAAAACCCAAGAACCTCCTGATATTTTCTTCTATTAGGGTGAGTCAAAAAAGTCAAAAGGATCTAAATATAACATATAAAAGTCACCATAAGGAGAGGGGAACTTAAAATAGGCATTAGAATGCCCATGGCTCTGAGGACTAACTGTAGCTTCCCGCTAGTGCAGGTCTTGAGAAGGCAGTAGCAATGCTCAGACACTTGTGTTCCTGCCACCACACGGTAGACCTACAGCCCGATCACTTCTTGGCTCATTTCAGTGGATCCTCTTACAGTAACAAATGGGGATGTGAATGTGAACATGCGTCTGAATTCCTTCATTCCTCTGAGGAATCACTGCACCTGAGTGTCACTTCAGGAATGTGAGAGTATGACTTTTCTGATTCCCACACTTCACAGAGCCAAAACAACAAATAAAAAATCACATGATAATAATTATAAAAAGGCATACCATTTTCAAAAATACAATAAATCAGCAAATAAAGCAGAAATCTGGGAAAATATGAATGGAGGTTGGAAATAGTAACATGGGAGTATAGATATATTTTCTTTTTATTTTCAAATGTTTTAAAAAGTCATTGACCATTTAAAGACAGAAACAAATATATTTAAGGGCTTATAATACACCGGAGTAAAATCTATGATAATCATGATATAAAAGCTGAGCACAGATAACTGGAAGTAGAGTAATATACAATTATCATATAATATGATACATAAAGAGGTATAATGTGAGTTTCAAGTAAGAGATGACTACTTGGGGCTGACATTGTGGCACAGGGGCTTAAGCCACAGCCTGTGATACTGGCATCCTGTATGGGAACTTGTGCAAGTCCTGGTTGCTCCACTTTTGATCCAGCTCCTTTCTAATGCAACTGGGAAGGCAATGGAGAACGGCCCAAGTGCTTGGGCCCCTGCCACCCATGTGAGAGACATGGATGGAGTTCCTAGCTCCTGGTTTTGGCCTGGCCCATAGCCCTTGCCATTAAGGCCACTTGGGGAGTGAACCAGTAGATAGAAGATATCTCTCTCTCTCCCTCCCTCTCTCTTTAACTCTTCAAACACGTAAGTTTTCTTAAAAGCTTTATTTATTTGAAAGGGAAAGATCAAAGAAGGAGAGAACGAAAGACAGGAGATATCAATCTTCAATCCACTGGTTCTCTCCCTGAATGGCAACATTGGCCAGGGCTGGGCCAGGACAAAGCCAGGAATCAGGACCTTCTTCCTTGATTCTCATTTGGGTGCAATGGCCTAAGCAACTGGGCCATCTTCTGCTGCTTTCCCAAGTGCATCAGCAGGGAGATGGATCAGAAGTGGAGCAGCCAAGACTCGAACCAGTACCCATGTGAGATGTCCACATCGCAGGCAGAGACTTAGCCTTCTATAGGACAGTGCTGGCCCCCACAAATATTTTTTTAAAAGATGACTTCTGGGGCTGGCTCTGTGGTATAGTAGGCTAAGGCTCCACCTGCAGTGCCAGCATCCCACATAGGTGCCAGTTCATGTCCTGGATGCTCCTCTTCTGACCCAGCTCTCTGCTATGGCCTTAGAAAGCAGTAGAAGGAGGCCCAAGTCCTTGGGCCCCTATACCCACATGGGAGACCTGGAAGAAGCTCCTGGTTCCTGGCTCCGAATCAGCCCAGTTCCAGCCATTGCAGCCAGCTGGGGAGTGAACCAGCAAGTGGAAGAATTTCCTGTTTCTCCCTCTGTCTGCTACTCTCTTAAATAAATAAATAAAATCTTTTTTTTTTTTTTAAAGATGACTTCTATATGCCACAATCATTTAAAATGGTACAACAAACAGGCCAACAAAGGATCACTCAGGCCATTTATAAAGAGGAAATCAGCAAAATCTGATATGTAAACCTATTTCTCTATTTCTTTGTATGGATTATTATGCAAGAAATGCAACTTGCATACAAAAGAAAGATGTAAGACCACCTAAAGTAATACTGCAGGGTATAGGTAATGCATGTATGAATAAAGACAAGTGAGATTATGTGTAGAAGACAAGAGACAGATTTAAACTATCAGCAACTGAAAAGTATCTGGTGATTACAGGATATCTGACAAGATGGACCTTTGAAAGGAAAAAAATGAAATTCAAACAAAATTTACTACACAGTTATTTGGAAAACTGAAGAGCTATCAAAATAAAAGGTGGGAGCCTGTGTTGTGGCATACTGGGTAAAGCTACTACCTGCAGTGTTGGCATCCCATGTGGGTGCCGGGTTTGAGTCCTGGCTGCTCTACTTCTGATGCAGCTCTCTGCTATGGCCTGGGAAAGCAGTAGAAGATGGCCCAAGTCCTTGAGCCTCTGCATCTGCGTGGGAGACCAGGAAGAAGGTCCTGGCTTCAGACTGGCCCAGCTGTGGTGGTTGTGGCCATTTGGAGAGTGAACCAGTGGGCAGAAGACCTCTCTCTTTCTCTATCTCTTTGCCTCTGGCCCTCTGTAACTCTGCCTTTCAAGTAAATAAATAAAATAAAATAATAAAAAGCAGAATCTGGATTGAAAAAACCTGTAAAGGAGAAAGTCAAATAGTTGAGGAATTTTATCAGAGGAAACTCTCCTGTTTACGTACAGATCAAGGAGGTAAAAAGTGCAGATTTAATTACTTGGGATGCTATTTCAGAACATTTGGGGCAAAGGCAGACATTGTACTACAATAGGTTAAGCTTTTACTAGCAATGCTGGTATCCCATTTAAAAGTGCCAGTTTGGGTCCTGACTGGTTGGCTTCCAATCCAATTTCTTGCTAAAGGAGAGTGCCCACCTGCTGGGTCACTGGCCCACAGCCATTTGAGGAATGAACCAGTGAAAGGAAGCTCTCTCTTCTCTCTGTTACTGTGCCTTTCAAATAAATAAATATATCTTTAAAGAGAGACAGAGGGAGAGACTTCCAATCCAGTGCAAGGTTCCTGCATACCTGTAGAACCAGGAGTCAGGTCTTGCTCATATTTCCAGCCTTCTTGTGCAACAATCCTAACTCACCTTCCCAGTCCAGCTCTGTCTTCCTTATCTACCCTCTAATCCCCAGCTGCCAGAAGGATTATTCTGAGACATGAATCTTATCACTTTCACCTCCCTTCCTCCTGTTTAAAGCCTTCCTCCTTTTACTGGCTCCATTTCTCACCACCTGCAATTGCAGGACAAAGTCTACTTTCCTTTGCAGACTGTACAAGGCCTTATGTAGTAAATGTGCTTGGGAAGGCAGGAGATTGCCTAAGTACTTGGGCCCCTGCCACCTGTATGGGAGATCCAAATGAAATTCTTGGCTCCTGTCTTTAGCTTGCTCCACCTATTTGAGGAGTGAACCACGGGATGGAAGATATCTTCGCTGCCCCCACATTCTTTCTATCTGTTACTCTGCATTTCAAATACATAAATAAATGAATCTTTAAAAACACGAGGAAAGACTAAGATAAGTTCTGCAAGAAAGTCAAAAAACTGCCTAAATATGCACACATACCTCATCAAAATTATTAGCTGACTTCTACACTAAACATGTATAGTGGAAAACTTCTAAGGCAGCCCCTGGAAGCTGAAATAAATAATGTGGGGCCGGCATTGTGGTGCAATGGTGCATGTGACCCTGGAATCCTATATGAGCATAGGTTTGAGTCTCAGTTACAATACTTCCAAACCAGTTGCCTGCTAATGCACTGGAGAAGGCCAAGTTCTTGGGTCCCTGACACTCACATCAGAGACCCCAAGGGGTCTGACTCCCGGCCCGGTCTTTGTCTTTGTGGCCAATGGAGAATGCACCAGCAGATGAAGATCTCTTTTTCTGTCTCTCCTTATTTCTCTGAAACTCTGCTTTCAAATAAGTAGATCTTTTAAAATTAAATAAAGTCATTTAATGATCAAATAAATGAATACAATTTGGAATCTGAAAATTCAGCCAAATTAACTCCCTTATAAAGCAGAAATCATTCTGAGGAATAGAAAAATATCCACTGTTCCTGCAGCATGTGATCTAAAACACCCAGGACAAAATTCAGAATCACTACACATGTGAAAAAAAGAAAATCTGAGTCCTATTCAGGGGAAGCGATCACAAAAAGGAAATGCAAGTGAACTCAGATGCTCCAAGTAGCAGACAGGATGGCCAAACTGCTTGTAAGTATCTTCTAATAATTAGAGGATAATACAGAAATAGTATAAAGTATTGCAAATATGGGGCCAGCACTGTGGCATAGTGGGTAAAGCCGCTGCCTGAAGCGCCGACATCCCATATGGGCACCAGTTCAAAACCCGGCTGCTCCTCTTCCGATCCAGCTTCCTGCCATGGCCTGGGAAAGCAGAAGATGGCCCAAATCCTTGGGTCCCTGCACCTGTATGGCAAGACCCAGAGTAAGCTCCAGGCTCTTGGCTTCAGATTAGTACAGCTCCAGCCATTGCGGCCAACTGGGGAGTGAACCAGAGAATGGAAGACCCCTCCATCCCTCCCTCTCCCTCTCTGCCTCTCTGCCTCTCTATCTCTCTCTGTGTATCTCTTTCAAATATAATAAATAAATCTTAAAAAACAAAAAGAATTACAGATAGAAGCCAATGCTATGGCATAAAGGTTAAAGCTGCCGCCTGCAGTGCCAGCATACCATATGGACACTGGTTCGAGTTCCAGCTGCTTCACTTCTGATCCAGCTCTCTGCTATGGCCTAGGAAAACAGCAGAAGATGGCCCAAGTCCTTGGGCCCCTGCACCCATGTGGGAGACCTGTTAGAAGTTCCTGGCACCTGGCTTCAGATTGGCCCAGCTCTGGTAGTTGCGTCCATTTGGGGAGCGAACCAGCAGATGGAAGACCTTTCTCTCTGCCTCTGCCTCTCTGTAACTGCATTTCAAATAAATAAATAAAGATTCAAAAAAAAAGAATAATTGTACATAGGGCTTATCAGGAGAAAAAAGAAACTGAATTATTAAATTTATTTATCTGAAAAATATAGCTACTAAAATGAAAATCTACTGGTAGGCACTTCTGGAACCAGCTTCTGCACATCTGAGTGTACACATTGGCCTTAGGCAGAGCACCTATCTACAAGTGTTTTTTTTTTTCTTTTTGTTGAATTTTTTATTTAATGGAGAGTTAATCTTATGATAATAAGATAAACTAAAAGTATGTCATTGTAAAAATTAAAAGAAAGAAAAAGGAAGGAAGTGAGAGGGTGGGAGCATGGGCAGGAGGGAAGGTGAGGTGGAAAGTATCACTATGCTCCTAAATCTGTATACATGAAATATGTCCATCTTATATAAATAAGAAAAATGTTTTTAAAAAAGTAATCAGTGCAAACACAGCCTACGGTTCCCAAGCCCTGTTCCCAGATCTGAGGATTCAATGCCATGGTGGCCTCCCACATAGGCCCATGTCTGGGATTCACACTGCCCATGTGAGAGCCATGGCTGTTTCTACATGTCCCACTCTGCAGGCCTTCCTGCAGCCTTCTGGGATGCAGAGTCCATTCAGAGCCTGCGGAGCAGCATCAGGGCAGCTGCAGGGCCTGGAATTTCTGAGGAGGCAGGGGTGAGCTGAATGTCCCATGCTCAGAGAGAAACAGAAAAAGTTCTTCCCATGGATCTGTGCTGGAGACGATGGAGGGTGAGGCTACCCAAGGATCTGAATGCATCCATCATAAGGAAGAAGGATTTGCATCTCTCCCACATATTTGGCCCTGCTATCTGGAGACCAGCTGTGATGCATCAGAATTGGTTTCCATCCATGTGCCAGCCATATGGAGTTCTGATATTTAATTCCTGGCTTGTCAGACTCACATTTGAAAGAAATGTACTAGCAAAGGAGAAATTCAAACATGGGCAGAGTGCTTGATGACGAGTGTCACTACCTTTACTCCCATTTTTAGTTCTGGTAATTATATTGTATTTATAGGGCACGTATCTACTCATTACAGATACTTGCTTTAAAAATGGGGAATATCACAATGACTCTATTCAAGATCCTCAAACAAGAAACTAATGTTCTTATGCAACTCATGTCTAACCTTTAATAACATGGTTGCTCTCATTTACTAAAATAATGGCTGAGCCATCCATGGCCCTTATTCCACAGCTGGGAAAGTATTCTAGTGCATATACTGGAATAAAACAGCAGGACTTAAGGTGGGCTTATTCTAAATTCATTGTATAAATGCAAAACTTCCGAAGTCTGGTGCTTTCTTACCTAAGAACTCCCATAATCCATCTATCTATCCATTCACTACTCATCTAATTATCTAATATTTATTGTTTTGAGAGCTGGACCACCACTTTCCCCTTCATTTGCTGATTTTTGTCACAAATCAGGCAAGGAGATCAACACAAGGGTTTCATGGAACTCCTACTACTATGTTTGCTCCTCTTCATATGGGGATGGGCAAGGCTCTTGTGGTCAGTGTTGATGTGGGCTTCAGTAGGGGTTTGATGGCTTACTCACCCTTGGCATGCAACTCAAGTTTTCTCTATGCCTAAAATACAATTTTCCCTGCTCAAATTCCTGTGTGTTCTCTGATCTCACCATTGCCTTTTATCAGGGATTTTATCCTGCAAACCAAGAAACCTCAGTCTCAAACTTCCAAGCTTATATACTTCCATCTCAGAGCACAATTATGAATACGTAGGTCTCAGTCATATTCCTTGAAATAGAAAATAAATTTGCAAGGATGGAGGAACTATCTAGGGGATAACTGGTCCTTACGTCCTTTCTTAGAATTGGTTGCTCCTATACTGGTGGTCACACACTTCAGCCAGCAGGAGCTGCTCGTATTAGGATAGGAGATGTGAGAGAATACCATACTCAGCTCAGCTCCTCTCTCTCTTAGCTATACCCTCTATGCAATGACTGGAGCTCATAATTTTAAGTTCTAAGATTTTACATCACAAGAATCAACAGTCCTTATAACAAGCATAATTGTAGTGATAACCAGAGAGCAGAACTGACCAAATTAGAATCCCAGATGCATTAAGACCTGAGGTAAATTTTTGCTAATTCATCACTAATAATTTTTTTTTTTATTTGACAGGTAGAGTTAGACAGTGAGAGAGAGACAGAAAGAGAGACAGAGAGAAAGGTTTCCTTCCATTGATTCACTCCCCAAATGGCCACTACAGCCAGCACTGCGCCAATCCGAAGCCAAGAGCCAAGTGCTTTCTCTTGGTCTTCCATGCGGGTTTAGGGGCCCAAGCACTTGGGCCATCCTCCACTGCCTTCCCGGGCCACAGCAGAGAGCTGGACTGGAAGAGAAGCAACTGGGACTAGAACCCAGCACCCATATGGGATGTGGAGGATTAACCAAGTGAGCCAAGGCACCAGCCCCAATCATCGCTAATAAAATTCTTAGTCATCACTTGTTATGTTTGACCATGTTTGGTTTTATATTAATTTATTTTATAAATATATTACTTAAAAATACATACAGATAAAATTAATGTCATCTTTCCAAATAAGCCCATTCTGAATCATTCATTCAATCAATCAATCAATCAATCCAGTTGCTACTATGCTATTAATTTCTTATGCATTTATCTACTTATGAAGATTATTATGCATTTATCTACTTATGAAGATTCAGCATAGCCTAGAGAAGGGAAGTCATATTTTATGTGGATTTGAGTTTGGAGTACAATTAACAAAATAAGTATTACTTAAAATTTGAACTAATTAAATATATTCTCTCCAAAATAGGAATTATATAATTTTTTAAAATTAAATTGAGATATGAACATAATGTATATATCTGATAATTTATTGACCAATAGTATTTACACAATGGTTTTTAAATTATGTGTAAATATCATCACTGTAATATTTTTACCAACCCAAAAAGAAAATTGGGGTAGGCATCTGGCCAAGTTGTCAGATACTGAGGGACCCCATGTTCCACAACTCCTGGGTTTGAGTGCCCGCTCCACTCCTGACTCAGTTCCAGTTCCCTCAAATAGGTGGAAGTTTCTGAGCCATGTCAGAGATCTGGATTGGGTTATTTTTAAAGTTTGTTTTTAAACAAAATTACCTATTAGAATGAGCAAGCAAGGGAGAGATCTTTCATCTTGGCAGTTCACTCCAAGCCCTTGCAACATCCAGGAGTAACACAGGAATTCCATCCGATTCTCTCATGGGTCATTCTTTGCTGTTTCTCAAATGTATTAGAAAGCTGGATCAAAAGTGGAATATCAGAACTGATTCAGTACTTTGATACGGGATGTGAGCATTCTAATTGGTGGCTTAAGCTGCTGTGTCACAATGTCTGTACTTACGGCTCCCTACTTTGACACGTCAGCCTCAGCTGTTACTGTTTGAGAAATGAACCAGAAGATGATAGTACACTTGCTCACTCTTCTTTGTGTTTGCCACTTAATAAGATTAATAAATAAAAATAAATTTAACATCCTTTTGCTATCTCTTCCCTATCTCCAATTCTACCAACCTAAAGCCACCACAAGTGCGCTGTTTCTATACATGTGCTTACTGTGGACATTGAATGTAATGAAAGATGGGATCTATGAGTTCTCCTGCACAGTACTCAACCTCCACCAGTCAGATAGGGTCTGGGTCCTACCTCTCAGCCACACTCACCCAGAACATATTCTTGGCAACAGGCAACTGGGGAGAGAAAAAATGAGGATTCCCTTGTCCCTGACTGGCAGCAGACAGCAGAAGGATCCTGGTGTTTCCATTTCACTGTGTCAGGATGGGGAGAACACCATCTTATAGATTACTGTATGGATGTTACCTGTACACAACCATCACATGTTTCCACTTTAGTATGCATTTATGTGTACAGGTATTTTTGTGTATGCATGCATACAAGCACAAGTTTTGATGGAGATAGTATTGAAAGTAATACTGTGAGAAATGCTAACACTCATTTCCAAAACTGTCCTCAGAGATGGCCGCCTACGGGGCTGACCACAGGGTCCCTTTTCACTGTTTCATATTGAAATGTACCTCACTAAAACTCGTATCTTGAACTAATGCTAACCTCCAACGTGTCTCCACTTGGAGAATATGCTTTTAAGCAGGTCAAATGACACCATATGTGTGAGGCTAGAATTCAAACTGACCTGTGCCAGGAACCCAAGTACTCGGATAATCATATGCTGCCTCTCATTCTTGTGGATTAGCAGGAAGGAAGACTAGAGTGGAGACAGGACTAGATCCCATGTACTCCATCATGTGACGAGAGCATCCAAGGTGGCAACTTAACCCACCACAGCACAACACCTGCCCCAAGGCTTTTGATTTAATTTTTTAAAGCTTTATTTGTTCATTTTGAAAGCCAGAGTTGCTGAGAGAGGGAGAGTCAGAGAGACCCAGTCCATCTACTGGTTCACTCCCTACTTGTCTGCAATGACCAGCACTGGGCCAGGATACACGAGCTGGGAGCTTCATCCTGACCTCCCACATGGGTAGCAGAGGAAGAAACTCTTGGGACATTTTCTACTGCTTTTCCCAGGCCAATAGCAGGGAGCTGGAATGGAAGTGGAACAGCCAGAACAAGAACCAGCACCCACATGGGATACCAGCATCACAGGTTGTGGCTTTACCTGCTATGCCACAACATTAGCCCCAAGGCTTTTATATACTCCCTTCACTGTGTCGTTCCCAGTCTGATTTTTGGATGGTGAAACTGAAGTAACCAACATTGAACCTTTTAAAAACTTATTCAGAGGGCCGGTGCATGGCTCACTTGGTTGGTCCTCCACCTGCGGCGCAGGCATCCCATATGGGTGCCAGATTCTAGTCCTGGCTGCTCCTCTTCCAGTCCAGCTCTGTGCTGTGGCCCGGGAGGGCAGTGGAGGATGGCCCAAGTGTCTGGGCCTCTGCACTAGCATGGGAGACCAGGAGGAGGCACTTGGCTCCTGGCTTTGGATCGTCGCAGTGATGTCCACGGCAGCCATTTGGGGAGTGAATCAACGGAAGGAAGACTTTTCTGTCTCTCTCTCTCTCTCTCTCTCTCTCTCTCACTGTCCGTAACTCTACCTGTCAAATAAAAATAAAATAAAATAAACTTATTCAGAACAGAAAACTAATTTTGTAAACAAAATCAAACACTCTCCCTGAAATTGTGACTATACTCCAATCCACTTAACCATTCAGAAGAAACATAACCAATTAGTTTTTAGATCTAGATCCAGAAAAATAATTTGTCTGTATTAATTCATCTCTTCAATTTCAACCTTTAAATGCTAGTTTATCAGGTTTTCCCATAATATAGGCTACCAAGTTATCCTTTTAAAATGAATTTAAGAATTTCTATGAACTTAGAGAAAAAATCATAAACAGAAAACAGAGTTTAGATATAAGCCAGTTTCCACTCATTAATTCCCCATATTACCATGGTACAATTATCACAACTAATGAGGCAATATTGGTCACTATGGTCACGAAATGTGCAGATCCGAGGCAAAAGCCAGGTGCTTCCTCCTGGTCTCCCATGCGGGTGCAGGGCCCAAGCACGTGGGCCATCCTCCACTGCACTCCCGGGCCACAGCAGAGAGCTGGACTGGAAGAGGAGCAACCCGGACAGAATCTGGCACCCCAACTGGAACTAGAACCCGGTGTGCCGGCGCCACAGGCGGAGGATTAGCTTAGTGAGCCATGGTGCTGGCCAACCAATTAGTTTTTAAATCTAGATCCAGAAAAAAGATTTTTCTGTATTAATTCATCTCTTTAATTTTCAACCTTTAAATTCTAGTTTATCAGGCTTTCCCATAATATAGGCTACCAAGTTATCCTTTTAAAATAAATGTAAGAATTTCTATGGACTTACAGAAAAAATTATAAACAGAAAACAGAGTTTAGATATAACCCAATTTCCACTCACTAATTTCCCATATTACAATGGTACAATTGGGGCCAGTGCTGAGGCGCAGCAGGCTAAAGCCCTCACCTGAAGCGCTGGCATCTCATATGGGCACTGGTTCTTGTCCTGGCTGCTCTTCTGATCCAGCTCTCTGCTATGGCCCAGGAAAGAAGTAGAAGATGGTCCAAGTCATTGGGTTCCTGCAACCACGTGGGAGACCTGGAAGAAGCTCCTGGCTCCTGGCTTCAGATCAGCACAGCTCCGGCCGCTGCCACCATCTGGGAAGTGAACCAGCAGATGGAAGACCTCTCTCTGTCTCTACCTATCTCTGTAACTCTGCCTGTCAAATAAATAAAATAATTTTAAAAATAAAACCATGGTCCAATTATCACAGGTAATGAGGCAGTTGATATATTGTCCTCTTGTTTAAAAGATTTATTTGGTTTGAAAGGCAGAATTACCGAGACAGGAAAGAGCAGATCTTCCCCAAATGTCTACAATGTCTGTGTCTGGGCCAGGCCAAAGAAAAGCCCAGAACTCCACCTGGGCATACCTTGTAGACAGCAGGGGCCCAAACACTTGAGTCATCTTTCAGTACTTTCCCGGGTGCGTTAGCAGTGAATTGGATTGGCAGTAGAGCATCTGGGACTTGAACCAGTACTCATGTGGGATTGCCGGCATTGCAAGCAGTGGCTTAACCCACTCTGCCACAACACTGGCTTCAATATTGATATATCATTAACTAAAATTCATATTGTATTTGCATTTCTTTAGTTATTACCTAATAGCCATTTTCTGTTCCAGTATCTATAAATTATCATTTTAAAATCAGAATCTAGATCTTCTAATTATAAAAATAACTCCATGAGAGGCAGCATTCTGGTTCTGGGGGTTAAGCTGTTGCTTCTAATGTTAGCATCCCATATCAGAAATCCATTTTGAATCGTGCCTGTTCTTCTGATCCAGCTTCCTGGTAATGCACCTGAGAAGGCAGTGGAAGATGAGCACGGATTCTTACTTCCTATGTGTAGACCCAGATGGGGATCCTGGCTTTCATCCCCGCCCACCCAGGATGATCTTGATCTCAATTTCAATCTCTCTCCCTTTTCTTCTCTCTCTGAGGCTCTGCCTTTTAAATAAAATAAACCTCTAAAATTAACACACTGACATATTAGCTATTAAATACTGATGAGCATTAAAATATTACTATCTTCTTTATAGCCTAGTCCTATTTCCCAGAACAAACTACACTTAAGAGTTTCTTAGATGCCACTTTGAAACTGCTATAGGAGTGTATACTTTAACACATTGGTGGGAAAATGGAACTAAAAGATTCTTTTGCTGTAGTAAATTTTGAAGTACATGCATACAAAGGGCCTTTAAAAAGTTTGTGTAGAGTGTGTATTATGAAAAAAAATGGGGGGGCGATCAGCACTGTGGTATAGCAGGGAAAGCTACCACCTGTGGTGCTGGCATCCCTTATGGGCACCAGTTTGAGTACTGGCTGCTCCACTTTCAATCCAGCTTCCTGCTAATGTACGTGGGAAAGCAACAGAAGATGGTCCAAATCCATGCAACCCTGCACCTGCAGAGGAGACCTAGAAGAAGCTCTTGGCTTCGTCCTGGTCCAGCTCTGGTGATTGATGCCATTTGGGGAATGAACCAGAGAATGGAAGATTCTCTCTCTCTGTCTCTCTCTGTCTCTCTCTCTCTGCTTCTGCCTCTGCCTCTCTATAACTCTGCTTTTCAAATAAACAAATAAACCTTCATAAAAAGAAATAAGACAAATTTTGAATGCATTTCAATTTTTGCACCTAAACACCATCTTTTAACTCCATTTTCCATAAACTTATTGAAGTACCTTCATAAAGATATATATGCATATGTATTTTTTCTATACAAAGGGGTATGTTTTTTGTACCTTGTTTTACTAGATCATTTTTCAAATTACTAGACATTTAGTATTCTGTGGTATAGATATACCATAATGTACTTTACCAATTCCCTACCAATATACATTTAGGTTGTTTCTTTTTTATTCCATCACAAATAACATTACATAGAACTTACATGGTCTTTTAGTATATGAGCAATATGCATAGAATAAATTCCTGCAGTTGAATCCCACTAAAAGACATTTGCACTTAAATGGTTTTATAGTCAGATCTGCCAAATTATCGTCTAAAGAGACTACTGCTATCCACGCCTACCAACTATGAGTACAAGAGCCTGTTTTCTACCTTCATCAATGAGTATTTGTGACCACAGTCATAATTCCTGTCTTCTTCTAACTTCTACAAGTTTTCTTTCTTTTTAGCTTTCTAGTCACATTTCATCTTTTTACAAAACTTCTCTCTGAAGACTGCCTGCACTTATTTCCTGCTCTACTTGTATTTTATATTCCCTTCCTTCATGTCTCCAACAACCTAATTATTCCTGCTCACAAATTTCCTTTATAATTTCCCTGCAGCTCAGCACAACTGGATAGAAAACAGATGCTCTTCTCCTGCCCAAACATGCCAGTCTCTTGAACCAACAGAGAATGTTAATCAGGGAACCTGGAAATACTTAATCTGGGCCATATTATGAGAATAAATAAATTCATATTAGTGTAGCCAAGAGGAAAATTCATCTTTTGCTAAAATGGAATTTTTTTAAGTTATATTTCACACTGGTCATCATTGCTCTCTTTGAGTCAACAGATCAAATAGATTTTTATTTACTACTTGTTTTTGGAGCTGGGGTGAAAGTTGGGCAAAGTAGGGAGGACAGAAAAGAAAGGGGAAAAAAAAAAGTATACCAGATTATAAAAGAACAAGTGGGCAGAAAGGCTAGAGCTGAGGGGCAATGATTCGGTTAGGGAAAAAAGCCAACTTCTTAAATCCACTAGGAAAACTTGTTTCCTTCATTCTATACCACTCACTACCTTCACTCCAGAGCTCCAAAAACAGAATCCAAGGCCAGCCATGGGTTGTAGGTGGGGCACAGTGGAAGGGACAGTGACAGCCCTATTTCTTTAATAGGAACCTCTGCACCTTCAGCTTCTTTTCCAGCAAAGCTCTATCCACTGCCAAGAGTCACCTTCAGAACAAACCACTTAGGGCTAAGGCTCAGAGAAAATCAATGGCTCCACAAAGACTCTTAGAAATCAGGGTACTGCTAAGGAGAGATTATACCCAAGCTACATATAAAGAACACAAAGATGCAATGTTGGGAATCAAGCTAGGGGGTTTATGAGCACCCAAGTGAACTAAAGATGGAAGGCATGGAACCATAAGAGATCAGAGCTCGCCAGGGTCTTTCCCTATAACGTAATCAAGAGCAGACATCAGGGGCACATAGTTCAAGACTTCAACTCTGTGCCTAATTCTTGCAATATTAATCACAGCTCACATTTAGAAAAGGCTGACTTTGTGTTAGGTGCCATTCCTAGGACCTCATTTGAATCTTAACACATTTAGCTTTACAACTCTAAAAAATGGATATCAGTGTTCATGCCCCTTTATCCTAAGGAAATGGAGGCACAGAAAGAACAGGTGCATCTATGATCTCTCAGCACAAGTTAGCAGTTTTTTTAAAAAAAAAGATTTACTTATTTGAAAGGCAGAACAAGAGACAGACAAAGGGAGAGGGAGGGAGACACACACATACACACAGAGAGAGAAAGAGAGACAGAGAGAGAGACAGAGAGAGGGAAAATCTTCCGTTCCCTGGCTCATTCTCCAAAAGGCTGCAACTGCCAGGTCTGTGCCAGGCTGAGGGGAGGGAACAGAATTTCTATCACAGCCTCCCATGTGTTTGGCAGGGGTTAAAGAACTTGAGATGTCTTCTGCTGTCCTCCCAGGCATATTCCCAAGAAGCTGGATTGGAAGTGGCGCAGCCAGAATTCAAACCAGCCCTCTGATATGGGATACAGACACTGCAAGTGGTGACTTAACCTTCTGTACTACACAGCCAGTCTCAAGTTAGCACTTCTTAAGTCACAGGATCTATGAAGTGCTGTGAGTGCACAGGGGCAGATGCTGCAATGAAGAGCATTAGAAGTCAGCAGATACTAAACGGTCTTGCTCCATCCCATCAAAGGATACAACGACAACTTTCTTTTTAAGATCACAACTAGCATGTCACAGGCAATGAATCAGAAACTGGGAGCAAACGTGAAAGACACAGTCCCTAACTCAAGGAACCCAGTGTGGCAAAGGTGACAAAGGCTTGTGAATGGGCTAAACTAGGTTGTTATCTAAAGGCTGCCACCCTACAGAAGACTCCTATAATTTCTTGAAGTATAGACCTAGCTTGACATAAATATAGCCACATAAAATGCTATGAGCAGCACTTGGGGCCTGGCATCATGATGCGGTGAGTTAAGCTGCTGCTTACAATACCAGCGGAAGTTCTGGCTGCTCCATGCTGCCAATAAAACTTTCTGCTGTGATTCTTGGTAAAGCAGTGGAAGTTGGTCCAAGTACAAGGACTGCAACCACATATGTGGGAGATCTGGCTGGAATTCCTGGCTCTTTGCTTCAATCTGGCCCAGCACTGACTGTTGAAAGCATTTGGCTAGAGAACAAATGGATGAAGGAGCTCCTTCCTTCTTCCTTCTCTATCTCTCCCCACCGCCCCTGCCACCTCCATCCTTCTGTTTCTTTTTCTCCATCCTTCCGCCTTCCCAATACATAAATAAATGTGTGGCGCTAGTGAACAGATAGCAGTATCACTCTTGCTATCTCATGAATCTGACCCATAGTTCTCCTTCTCCCAGGTTTTTCTTCCTTCTCATTGACTCTGCAGCCACATTGCCTCAGCTTGACTCCCATCTGTGCTGCTTCTTGCTTGTGTGACAAGGGGAACTTTGCTTAAAAATCGTGTGGCTCAGTTTTCTTAATTGTAAATGAGAAACACAACATCCATCTCATAAAGGTGTTGTAAAGATTGAATAAATGATTACCTATAATACACTCAGAATAGTGTCTGACACCAAGAAGGTACTCAGAAGATATCTGCTATTATTATTAAGAGTAGCACTATGTTTTTGCCATTGCCTGCTGCAATTTCAATTGGAAAAAAAAAAAAAAAAAAAAAACAAGATTGAATTTCAGTGCATCCGGTATGGTTAATTTAAAGAGAACAGTCTCTGGGACTAAACAGAGGCTCAGAGTTTCCCTGGGAAGCTGAAGGAAAAACCTTAGAACTTGTACATTAAGATGGACTATTAGATGATCTTAGATGATCACACAATGAAGTTTGCCACACAAGTAAAACCTTTCCAAATGCTTCCTCTTTCCAATACTCCTGGTCCGGCTTTGACTTCTAAAGATCTCACCAAAAGGTCAAGCCCTTCCAAGTCCTTCCAGATCTGACACGGCCTCTTCACCTCATCATACTGGCCCAGCAAGGAGCACAACTACACTTGCAGCCAAGGAAACATCCCTAGGTCAGAAAGCTGTCTACATCTGAACTTTGCCCATCATTCCTTGGGCCAAGGTGTGATAACTCTGAGCCAGAACATCTCCCTTTGCAGAACAGGAAGAACCACATGGAAGAGAAAGGTTCCCTCCATGTTACATCAGCTATTTCAGTCTCCTAAAATTGTTTTATTTGGACATTACTCTTATTTTTGAGTAACTCATATCCATCCATACATTGTTTATGTGTGACATTTTTTTGGTTACTCTTTTTTTATTTGAAAGCCAGAGTTACAGAGAAGCAGAGGCAGAGAGAGAGAGAGAGAGAGAGAGAGAGAGAGAGTTCTTCCATCTGCTGATTCACTCCCCAGATGGCTGCAACTGACAGAGCTGGGCCAATCCAAAGCCAGGAGCCAGGAGTTTCCTCCAGGTCTCCCACAGAGGTGCAGGGGCCCAAGGACTCAGGCCATCTTCTGCTGCTTTCCCGGGCCATATCAGAGAGCTGGATCAGAAGTGGAGCAGCAGGAACCCAAATCAGTGCCCACATGGGATGCTGGCACCACAGGCAGCGGCTTCACCTGCTATGCCACAGTGCTGGCCCCTATTTGGTTACTTTTAAGTTACAAAACACACCTGTAAGTTTTTTTTGTTTTTGTTTTTTGTTTTTTTTTTGGTGCAGCTTGTTAAATCATCATCAACAAGGATGGAGCCCATATCTAAGCACTGGTTAAAGTCCTGGCTGCCTATTTCTGATCCAGCTCCCAGCCTTCCTGGGAAGGCAGTGGAAGATGGCTCAAGTACTTGGCCTACTGCCACCCATGTGGGAGACCAAGATTAAGTTCCTGGCCCCTGACTTCAGCATGGGTCAACGATGACCATCATGGCTATTTGCAGATTAATCCAACAGAAAGAAGATCTATTCCTCTTTGTCTCTTCCTATGTGTCATGCTTTCAAATAAATTCATCTTTAAAAAAAGCCTGTTACTGTTTCCTACTCTTGTAAGGTATGGCAATGATTATTTGCCAGCTCTCATTTTATACTGTCATTGGGCTCACACACAGAGTGATTTCACCAGAGCTACACAGCTAGAAGGTGAAAAGCCCAGAGTTTAAGACTCTGTGTTATGCCCCTGTCCCTGAATTCATCCTCTGTTGCTCGGCACTACTTCCCACTTGTCAGTGAGCCAGGAGGTGCCAGTCCAGTGCTCAACCCTGGCAATGGGGTCCTTCATACTATGTCAGGGGGCAGAGCCAGCTGGCAATTCTCAGCAGAGCCCAGTGGGTCAACAGTCATCTGAAGTTCATTTATCCTCACAACTCATATCTCTTGAGCCAGAAACAGAGGTGACGCACTGGATAGAGCCCCGTAAGTAAATAGTATAGGCCCATGAGACAGAAATAATTAAGCAAATAATTACAATAAAATAGATGAATGTTGTTAAAAGAGGCAAGAAATTATGTTTGGGGGAAAGTCCCACCCCAAAGTCTAGAGGCAAGTTTGATGAGTGCAGCCCCTAGTGAGTGCATGGCTTTCCAAAGTCACTAGACCCTCACACTGAGCTGCTTTCTGTGTTCATTTAACTTCCATCCACTGGCACTGCCCCCCAAAGGGTTAAACCTAGAAGCAGAAAGCTCATGTGAATGTGCAGATGACTAATTCCCAGTGCTAATTTTAACCCTCCAATCCTTATTTCTTTACAAGTGAGCATTTGAAAACTTCAGGTCTGGCAAAGGGAAAGAGAAAGCTGGCAGAAAGCCCCCACCCCTTCTGGCAGCATAACAGCACCAAGTAGATGAGCTGGTGGAGCCCAAACCACACCAAAGTGTGCTCAGCCTCCCTGGCATCTAAGTACCTGAAGCCACTCCACTGGGCCACCTCCCTACACAGAGGAGGCCAGAGATTGCACAGTCACCTGGTCAGCTCCTCCTTTGCCCACTGAGGAGCAAAGGCCACAAGGAGAAACACAAGGCAGTCAGACAGATCCTCCGTAGGACAGGACACGGGGTAGGAAAGTCCCTGTTGGGAACAGACCTGTGCCTTTACTTTACTCTTTCCACCCCTCAGCAGAATGGCATCCTCTTCCTCTCCACTTTCCTATCTAACTCGTGTTCCCTCAGGGTCAAACACCTATACAACCTTCCCTCTGATGCTGTCTCCCCAGATGAGTGATCCAGGCACCACAGGGCCATAAGCAGCAGTGTGGGAGGTTGTATGCTGGACACAGACACAAGGCAGCATTCCCTGTGATTCTGCTCAGGAGGATGAGTGCAGGCCCTGGGAATCTGCATTGTCTATAACAATTTCCACACTCCCAGCTCCCTTCTCCACTCTTACTACCACACATGATCTGAAGCTGGCAGTCCCTGAGATCACAGGATGACTTCTGCTCTTGAAATGTTTAAGCTCTTCCCGTCTGTTGTTTCACATGACCATTTCTTCTTCACATACACATCCTAACTGCTCACCTTTACCACCAGACTCCCAGGAAAAGGCTGTAGTACCTCCTCCTGTGGCTCCACTGCAACAGCACTGGAGACAGTGCTCTACACAAGGAGCCCAGGAAATGTCCATGGATGCAGAGACATGATGAGGGTAAGAGGCCAGGGATGGAAAACCCCAGTAAGGATGGCTGGAATGAACTGTTTTGAGCATGCTTGTGTGTGTCAGGGTGGGACAACAGTTTGCTATGCCTTTTTATCCTTCTTCAACTCTCTTACACTATATTCCTAATCTCCCTCAAGAAAGTCAAGGCTGGGCAATAAACCACCTATGTAAAATTCTGCCAAGGAACTCTGCCTAGAATCTTGGGTACTAGGTGGCTTCAACCAATTGCCATGTTATCACTCTAGATACTAAAGCCTAGCATGTCTCTGTAGAGGGCAAAATATACACTAAGCATGAATTTCAGCAAAATCATGGGGCCCTTAATCCACCTCAATAAACATCAATGGGGTAATGCCTTCCTTCACTCAATAAATATCCCCTGAGTGTCTCCTCTGTGCCATGCATGGTTCTGTTGGTTAAGAGGTCATCTGTCAACATACAGTGTTTCATAGTGGCAATATTGAAAAGCAATATCATCTTTGATGTCAGCTCTCAGAATCACACCACCACCAACAGGATGTTCTCAGGCCTGGCTGTAGGATGAAGTACTCCAGAGATCCAAGGTTGGCTCTCAGCCCTGGCAGGGAGAAATCCGATTCCTACTATCTCCAGAGCAAGCTTTGGTGGTTCTGGAGTTCTTAGATGCTGTATGTTGTTTAAAAGAGCAAACTGCCATGAATAGTTCCTTTGAATATACAAATCCTCCTTAATTATCAGATAGCAGCACAAAGGGTACTTCTTCCAGAAGTTTATCCCTCATTCTTATACATGGCTAGATGCTCTCATCTTTGAATCCCATGGCATTTTATACTCCCATACTAGAGCTTTTTACAACACCCTGCAATAGCTAACTAAGGTTTAAGGTCCAGCGAGGCAGGAAACATAACCTGCATTGCTCAGCAGGCTGTCCTCAGTACCTGGCCTGGTACCTGGAACAGGGTACTCAGTACATCCAGTCAGATGTTTAAGTTAATGAGTACATCACACCCCACCCCTGATGACCACCTAGACATACCCCCATGCACTCTGCCATGGTTTCATCCACTGCCACCAACCAGCACTGGGACTTAACAGGATCACCCAGGTATAGGCTCCAGGGGGCTTTTACCACTATCAAAGAAAGATACAATTCTCCAAAGTCAATATGCCACCACGAGGCCTATATTGGCCATGAGATATAATGCAAACTCTGTCCCCGACTTTATGGGAAGGTCTCTTACACGTCACTCAGCTTCTCATAGATAGCTTTGTCATAACAGCACCTTCATCAGCAGGTGCTCTCTTCAAGTAAAAATGACAACAGAAGTTGCCCACACCATGGTGAGTAGTTAGAAGGAGACAGCACCTGTCTGGGTTGTTTTAAGCTTTCACTTCTATTAAGTCTGAATGAAATTCCATCAAACTGGTCTGATTGAAAGGAAGGCCATGTTTTCAGAATTTTGTTATTCTAAGGCTGTGTTTGTTAGTTTTACTGCTCAAGGAGGAAGCTGAATCCTAGGCCCTCCCTAACTGCAGTCCTGCTGCCCCCTCTCTAACTACCTCTCATATTCCAACCTGCCGTTTTCTAGAATTCCTTCTTCACTATGACTTCTTCACTATGACATTTGGGACTAAACCCCATGTTCAGCATCTCCCATACAACTTTGCGAACATATATGGAAAGCAATGGAGTCAGGGAGAGTAGCACTGGGTGCTCCATGATTGGCAGGGACTTTCTGCCCAACAGTGAACTAAACTCCTTCTCTTAACCTTTAAAGGGAGCCATGGAGGAAGTGACAGAAATTGAGGGATCATGCAATTCACTTCCCAAGGCTGTTTCTGTCACAAATGTGTATAAATGTGAGACTTTTCCAAACATGAGCTGTATTTAAAGTAATCTATTTAAACACAGATTCAAATCCAAGGTCAATGCTTCCCACACCCACCTTCTTATACCGCACGTTTCCCACTGGCACACAGAGCCCTTCTCTGGTATTTCTGAGCCCTATGGGGTTCTTTCTATGCAGAGAAAAGCATTGGGTTTATTTGTGCACTTAGAGCAATAGCCAGTCTTCCTCCACTCCTAAGAGAATGCATACATACACCACATGTAAGACCTCTCTCCATCCATCTTCCCTCTCCTTCCCCTGCCCAGAATCCCCATCTCAGTCCTGTTCTATATTTCCCTCCTGACCTAAAAGACCCCTTCCACTCCTATCTAAGGCCCTGTGAGAATAGATAACCCACTGTGCTGTGGGCCTGTGACACACATATGGGGGAGGCTGGCAGATGCATCTCACCTAGGCAAGAGGGTAAAAGTGTCTTACAAATTACAAACTAAGTGCATACCAACGACTCTGAGTTCAAATTTACATCACCCCAATATCCGTGACACACAAATTCTACTAGCTCATTTATTTCAAAGAATGTCTGATAATACAGAATTTCAGTATTAGAAAATATTTTGAGAGTGAGAGTTCTCTAACCCGAGCTATCACATAGATATCTAACCCTACTCAAGTCCTCCTGACTCAGAGACTCAGTTTCTCTAATACAACCTTGCTTCTAGATACAATGAAGGGAGAAAGAACAGCGGGAACCCAGGGCTCATCAAGGTGGATAAATGATAATGAAAGGAGGACACGCAGCTGTCCCAGCACAAGAAAGGCTTTTGAACTTTATCCATCCCTTTCCAAATTGTCATAAAGGGGGAGGGGAGGAAGGAATGTGGACCGACTTCTATTATCTGGAGGCAATGTGTATATTTGCTGTTTAAAAAAGGCCTCCAAATAATTAACCTAGAGTTCACGGCAGGGCCCCCTAGAACACTTCCCAGAAGAGTTTCAGAAATTTCAGGGGCCTTAATAAATGCTACGGTGCCTGCTACAGACCTCAGAACATGGAGGGGAGTGCAACTCACCATGTGTGGGCACTACCAGCCCCCTGAGCCACAAGGCTGGGCTTGGGAAATGCTCCCCAGACACTTCACAGCCTTGAAAAGGAGACAAGAAGTTCTGTGGACACCAAAGACAGTTGTAGAAGTGTCCAGGTGTCCAGGAAAAAACAAGGCTCTGGTGTAGGAGGCTGCATACTCATGCCCCTAGGGAATACACCCTCACCTCTCCTAAGCCCTAACCACCCACCCCAGCAGGCCCTCTCTGAACCTTACACATCATGTGCTCCTCCCTCCCCACATACCACCTGTACCTTCCCAGGTCCCCGTCATCCCAAGGCCATGTGGTCTGACCCCCAACTCATCCTCTGGTCAAACTCTCCTATCTCCCACACTCATCCCCTACTCTTTATTCAAAATACAGACTGGATGTTGACCCAGGGCTGAGTCCGCAGGACAACCTCAGGCACAGGGATGAAGGAAATGGAAGGTACAGACACGTGTGCCCCTTGTTCTGGGCACAGAACTCTCTGAGAGGGACAGTGAGGCCACCAATGTCACTGAAAGCACTTGCGAGCTTCAGAGGGTAGAGCATGGGAGAGGGCCCTTGACCGGCAGACATACGGTGCCCTTCCATGTCTTTGCCTCTGCTGGCTGTTCCTGGCATTCTTTGTGCCCATTCCAAAAATATTCAATTTCCAGCCACAATTGTGCACAGATCAGTGAGGGTAGCAGGCATCCTTGAGCAAGCAAAGGCCAGAATCACTTCTATTGGCACAAGGGCAGCAGCAGAGGGAAGACACAGCATCAGGACAGAAGGGCACAGTGCCAAGTGGTGCAGGAGCTCAGCCAGTTCAGTTACTGGCCAGTGGCATGCAGAGTAAAGTCAAGCTAGGCCAGAGGCACTGTAGCCACCAGGGACTGCTCCTGTCCAACACTGGCCACACTGTCTGCACTGGCTACACATGCAAATATTTTTTCATTCACACAAGACAAATTCAGCAGCATGAAAAGACTATCCATGACTGCATTAGAAGTAAATAGTAAAAAACCTCCACACATACCACTGGAGCTTGTGCCCCTGCCATGGAGATGGGGAGGAGAAAAGAGGCTCAGGGAGAACATGGAGTAGCTGAGCAAGATTAGAGCTAGGTCTATGCAGTCAGGACAGGGGGATGGCCTGCGTCATCTGGATTTGCTGGCCCTTCGTGGTGTTCTTCTGCTAAAGATGCAATCCAGAGGTGGCACCTGGTGAACTCACCACTGCCTCATTGTCCCCAGCCAAAGCCCAGATTAGTGTCTTTGTAGCACTACAGCCTCAGAAACTTGTGACGTAACTGCTTATCCCCCAACACCATCAGCCTCATGTCTGCCAGGCTGTGCTCACTCCAGGCTGCCCATGGACTGGATGGGCTCAGCAGATTCTTCGAACATGGGAGCCTCACGCACTCCTGCTCTCTTAGAGACATCTCAGAGTACAGAATATCACCCCCTACTCAGGGTTTTTGGGACCTGAAAAGGACTTTTCAGGTGAGAGCAAAGCAGAAATTGTGGGGCTGCTGTGAGCCACTGGTTTTCCTGCCTACTGGAGAATCTGCCTGTCTGTAGGGAAGGCCAAGGAAAGGGGGCCAAGCAAAGCCACTTAGGACCTGTGCCCTGTGTCCATCCCTGGGGTGAGCCAGTCAAGGGCAGTTTGGAGACCCCCTCACCTAGGGTGAACGTGAATTCCTGCCAATTCCAATACAGGCTGTGTGGACAGATTGGAAGTTGGGCCAAGGACTATGTCACCCGGGCAGGAATCTGGACAAATGGGTGGCCTGAAGAATATCATTGAGAGATGCAGAAATCAGGAGCCAGTGTGTTAGGCAGGTAATAAATGCACAGATTCTAGCTCAAGGTAGCAGATAATACCTGTCTCCCTTGTTGTTGCTATTTTTCCTTACTGAGGAAATGTCTGTTTTAAAGGCACTAGGAAACATATCTGTAGTCATTTTATAAGTAAGAAACATATGGACTATTTATAATTGGTCCACAAATATTAGGGGCTATGGGAACGGCTTAGGGAGTGATACTGAAAGGAAATTATTTCAGTCCCTTTCCTAAGGAATTATGCCTCATCCGTCAACTGCTTCTTACAAAACACTTCTCCCATTTTCCAGGAGAAATAAGTCAGCCCTGTAGAGACTTCTATTTTTCCATACAGTCCAACACCTTCTGTGACAATCACCTGTGATGCCAGGCAGATGGACAGGCAAGCCAACTAGAGAGATCGACCAGGAAACTTTGGGACATGCTCAATCGGACCTGCCCCAAATGGTGGAGTTAGAAACGTGCCAGGGGATTCCAATACAATCCCATCAAGGTGGCATGTACCACGGCCATCTCACTAGTCCAAGTGATCAATTTCAGTTCACAATTGATCACACTGATAGGTCTAAGAGTCAAAGGGATCACACAAACAAGACTAGTGTCTGCTAATACTAACTGATAGAATCAAAAAGGGAGAGAACGATCCAACATGGAAAGCAGGATACACAGCAGACTCACAGAATGGCAGATGTCCTAAATTGCACTCTGGCCTCAGAATCAGCCCTTAAGGCATTTGGATCTGGCTAAAGAGCCCATGAGAGTATTTTAGGCATGGAAAGCCAAGACACTCTGGGAACAACAACAACAACAACAACAACAACAAAACCCTAAATGAAAGATCTCTGCAAGTGAGATCCCAGTGGAAAGAACAGGGCCATCAAAGAAGGAGGTACCTTTCTCAGGGAGAAAGAAGGGAGGAGAGAACTTCCACTTTGACTATAACCTTGTCTAAATAAGATCAAAGTCGGTGAACTCAAAAGGCTTCCATAGCCTTGGCAACTCATGACTAGACCCTAGGGAAGATTACTGATACCATAAACAAGAGTGTCAAATTGTTAAGTCAACAACAGGAGTCACTGTGTACTTACTTCTCATGTGGGATCTGTCCTTAATGTGTTGTCCAATGTGAAGTAATGCTATAACTAGTACTGAAACAGTATTTTACACTTTGTGTTTCTGTGTGGGTGCAAACTGATGAAATCTTTACTTAATATATACTAAATCGATCTTCTGTATATAAAGATAATTGAAAATGAATCTTGATGTGAATGGAATGGGAGAGGGAGCAGGAGATGGGAGGGGTGCGAGTGGGTGGGAAGTTATGGGGGGGGGCCATTGTAATCCATAAACTGTACTTTGGAAATTTATATTTACTAAATAAAAGTTTAAAAAAAAACACCTGTGATGCCAGGCAGATGGACAGGCAAGCCAACTAGAGAGATCCACCAGGAAACAGGATACAATACAAAAATTATGATATTTCATGCTACTGAAAAACATAAATTGATTCAAAAAGAACTCCAGCTTATCAGTTGGCAGGTTTAAGTAAATGGTGCATATGCATTACCCTGGGTCTGCAGGCCCCTCTTTCCAGTGTGTGCACATGTGGGCCTATCTACGTAGGGAAGCAGAGTATGAGCAGGGGTTAGCTGTACCAGGATAAACAGTCAGTGTTTCAATTACAAAACTGGTTTTTAATAACCTCAAATTCAGTCATAAAACTTCCAGTCTAAACAAGGGAAACGCATACATATGCACACACTGCTGACAAACCTCCAAAGCTAACTGCTTATTTAGGAGTTCACCACTGCATATAATTAGGCCATTTCTCTGTATCTTGCAAAAATAACTTATTTATATGAAGAAAACTTAATTTTGGCAATCTGCACAAGTGACTTGTATCCTACTACTTTGCTGATTTGAACACTTCTTTAAAAAAAGATTTTATTTATTTGAAAGGCAGAGTTACAGAGAAAGCGAGAAGGAAAAACAGGGAGAGCTTTTCCAACCACTGGTTCACTCCCCAAATGTCCACAATGGCCAGGGCAGGGCCAGAACAAAGGCAGGAGCCAAAGGCTTCCTCCAGGTCTCCTATGTGGGTGCAAGGACCCATGCACTTGGACCACACTCTGCTGCTTTCCCAAGGCACGTTAGCACAGAGCTGGCTTGGAAGAGGAGCAGCCAGGACCCCAACTGGTGCCCATGAGGGGATATCAGCACTGCAGGTGGTGGCTTATACCACTATGCAGCAGCACTGGCTCCTCATCTGAGCACTTTTTAACCCTCCTGTTGCCTCCTCAAACTCCCTGCCCCTCATTCCCAGCCCACATCACTGATCCCTCTGTTGCTGCAGCTCTCTCCCCCTCTGGAAGCACTCTTTTTTTTTTTTATAATGCTTTTATTTAAAGAATATAAATTTCCAAAATACAGCTTATAGATTACAATGGCTTCCCCCCCCATAACTTCCCTCCCACCCGCAACCCTCCCTTTTCCCACTCCCTCTCCCCTTCCATTCACATCAAGGTTCATTTTCAATTCTCTTTATGTACAGAAGATCAGTTTACTATATATTAAGTAAAGATTTCAACAGTTTGCCCTCACATAGCAACACAAAGTGAAAAATACTGTTGGAGTACTAGTTATAGTATTAATTCACAATGTATAGCACATTAAGGACAGAGATTCTACATGATATATATTTTTTAAATTGATTAATTTTCTATGCAATTTCCAATTTAACACCAAGATTTTTTTTCATTTTTAATTATATTTATATACAGAAGATTGATTCAGTATATACTAAGTAAAGATTTCATCAATTTGCACCCACACAGAAACACAAAGTGTAAAAATACTGTTTCAGTACTAGTTATAGCATTACTTCACATTGGACAACACATTAAGGACAGATCCCACATGAGACGTAAGTACACAGTGACTCCTGAAGTTGATTTAACAATTTGACACTCTTGTTTGTGGCGTCAGGAATCTCCCTAGGGTCTAGTCATGAGTTGCCAAGGCTATGGAAGCCTTTAGGGTTTGCTGACTTCAATCTTATTCCAACAGGGTCATAGTCAAAGTGGAAGTTCTCTCCTCCCTTCAGAGAAAGGTACCTCCTTCTTTGATGGCCCCATTCGTTCCAATGGGATCTCACTTGCAGAGATCTTTCATTTAGGTCTTCTTCTTTTTCCAGAGTGTCTTGGCTTTCCATGCATAAAATATTCTCATGGGCTCTTGAGCCAGATCTGAATGCCTTAAGGGCTGATTCTGAGGCCAGAGTGCTATTTAGGACATCTGCCATTCTATGAGTCTGCTGTGTATCTCGCTTCCCTTGTTGGATCATTCTCTCGCTTTTTGATTCTATCAGTTAGTATTAGCAGACACTAGTCTTGTTTGTGTGATCCCTTTGACTAAGAGCCTTACAAACAGAATGGGTGAGGCAGAAGAGAGAATATCGGACTTAGAAGACAGAGCACAGGAAAATATACAGTCAAACCAAAGAAAAGAAGAGGAAATTAGAAATCTAAAAAATATTGTTGGAAATCTACAGGATACTATTTAAAAACCCAACATTCGAGTTCTAGGAGTTCCTGAAGGCATGGAGACGGAGAAAGGATTAGAATGCCTTTTTAGTGAGATAATAGCAGAAAATTTCCCAGGTTTGGAGAAGGACAGAGACATCCTAGTACAGGAAGCTCATAGAACCCCCAATAAACATGACCAAAAGAGATCCTCACCACGACACGTTGTAATTAAACTCAACACAGTGAAACAGAAAGAAAAGATCCTAAAATGTGCAAGAGAGAAACATCAGATTACTCTCAGAGGATCTCCAATTAGACTCACGGCAGACTTCTCATCAGAAACCCTACAAGCTACATGGAAGCACTCTTAAAGACAGTCACTCAATTATGTGAGAACTGTCTCTTAATTCAAATGGTTCCGTGAAGAGGGAATGAATGGCATCTAATGGAAATATCCAGGCTTTATAATGTACTTTAAATATGTCGTTTCCATAAAAAAGACCATAAAGATTCTGATACATGTTGGCATACAACAAGAGCCAAAAAGCTGCTCCTGACTTTGTCTAGTGCCTCCCCTGTCCCTTCCTACAGAAAAACCATTGACTTTCCAAACATTCAAAATCAAAAGCACCAACATTACCCCTATAACTCTGTGAAGGCTGCTCCAGCACACGAGGAAAGAAAGTGAACAAGGAACACAAACCCAGGTGACAGCATCCTCCTCACTTTTCACTTCTGTTTCTGGTTAAAGGCTGGTCACAAGGGAAGCTGGATACTGCAGTTGTTCCAGTTACCTCCAATCACAGGCAGCCTGTGTGGGCAGCAGAACACGGAGCACTCCATAAGAAAGGGACATCTGGAACAGAAGAGGAAAGAATGCTAATTTGCATGCACCCAAACTGAAAGTGAAACAAAGAACTTTTCCCACTCCTCTGATCAGAATCTCAAGAACTTCCAGGGCAGAATTCCCCTATACTTTCAGAGGCAGACCCCTTGGATTTTCTTCCATGCAGGTGTATTCCTGTGTGAGGGATGCATCTTCGTGGGGGATGGCACCAGCACACAACGCAAACGAGAGAGAACACAGTTATGCTTTCGGCACTCTGAGGAGACTGGATATCCACATCCATCAGTTCTGACTTGGCTAAAAGGCTTTCTGCTCTTCTAGGAATCTGATATAACTTTGGGCTAAAAAGACAGAAACACAGAGAGAAGCTGGATCTGCTAGGTGAGAAGAAAGGAATTTGATCTCCAGTTGGTGTTGTGTTGAATATTACTCTTTGAGAGGCTTTCATTTTCCACCTATATCTGCAGAAATATATGGGCAGAATCAGTCGCATCCTAACACAGGGCAGCTTTAGCCAGAGTACAGATTACACTAGCCTTGATCACTTACATATCCCTCAAAAAATGACAACCAAAACAATGACAAGAAGCAGAATCAAAAACACACAGAAGTCAACAGAAAGGGAAACAGTGACAGGGGAGCCACAGCCAAAGTGACAGAGTATTGAGAACAATTGTGATGTCCCTCAGCAGCCTTTTGCCTTAAGTAGGAAGTCTCCAGCTTAAGATACAGACATAAAAGACACAGACACTCACGGCATATTTCAACACTGAAGATGAGAGGTTTGCATGGTAGGTTGATCTTATGATGACTTTTATTGAAAAGGTATATTGTATCAGGCAGATGCCTTTAGAACAGCAGAGTTAATCCAATGCCTAATTCAAGGAGACAGCCTGAGGAAGCAGGGCTGCCAGGAGAGCTGCAATGTCTCTATAACTCATCTCAGCATCATGCAGAGAAGAGAAAAAGGGGTTCTCATGTTGGTGGTTAAAAAGAGAACAGGAACACAAAAATTTGAGAAGAGGGGAAAGCTGAGCTCAGATATAGTTTTCTTAGGAAAATAAATTGAGGGACTGGCGCTGTGACATAGTGAGTAAAGCCGCCGCCTGCAGTGCCAGCATCCCACATGGGTGCCAGTTCGAGACCCAGCTGCTCCACTTCCGATCCAGTTCTCTGCTATGGCCTGGGAAAGCAGTGGAAGATGGCCCAAATCCTTGGGCCCCTGCACCCACATGGGAGACCCAGAAGTTCCTGGCTCCTGGCTTTGGATCAGTGTAATTCCGGCCGTTGCAACCAACTGGGGAGTGAACAAAAGGATGGAAGATCTCTTTCTCTTTCTGCCTTGCCTTCTCTCTCTTTGTAACTCTGACTTTCAAATAAATAAATCTTTCCCAAAAAATGAAAATAAATTGAAGATCTCAGAACAAAATGTAGAATGCAAAAACACCCTCATTTCATAAATTCTCATCAGGCTTCAAGAAAACGGCCCTGTCTACCCACAGTCCAATCATTTCAAAACAGTTATTTCCTGATTAAAATTTAGCAGATTTTGGAGCTCTGCACTCCTAGTCTCCAAATGCTAAATACAAGTTTAGTTCCCAATGTGGGTGGGGTAGCCAGAGCCTAACTGGGCACTTTGACAACATGAGAAAAGCCAATTCATAAGCAGGAGTAACAGTTGTGAACATGAAATATGGAACAGTCACACAGAACAATTATGTCTGATCCTCAAAGTGAGCCCCAGGATTAGCACACAGCAAAAGTATTAACTCACAAGAAGTCACTTTTCCAGCTTTGTAGTGACAAGGTAACAAAACAAACCCAAGGTTTTGGTTTTTTTTTTTTTTTTTTTTTTTTGACAGGCAGAGTGCACAGTGAGAGAGACAGAGAGAAAAGTCTTCCTTTTCTGTTGGTTCACCCCCTAATAGCGCGCTGTGGCCGGCACACTGCACCAATCCAAAGCCAGGAGCCAGGTGCTTCTCCTGGTCTCCCATGCGGGTGCAGGGCCCAAGGACTTGGGCCATCCTCCACTGCACTTCCGGGCCACAGCACAGAGCTGGGACTGGAAGAGGAGCAACCAGGACAGAATCTGGCGCCCCGACCGGGACTAGAACCCGGGGTGCCAGCGCCACAGGCAGAGGATTAGCCTAGTGAGCCACGGTGCCAGCCGCCCAAAATGTTTTATGGAGAATGATGACAATTTTGTCCTCTGAAAATCAGCCTGATATGATCAAGGGCTCAGAGTTGTGAAAATAGAAAAATCTGCAGTCTACTGGGTATGATTCGATGGAAAAGCTAGAAAATAGTACAAAGACCAGGCAACATGAGGAAAGCAAAGAAATGAGGGATGCTGAATTTCTTTATCCCTTCTCCCCCATGAATTACCTAGGAACCTCCACTGCTAATGCAGTGGCACTCACTCCAGTGCATGACTGTAACGCTCTTCACTCCACAATCCCGACAATGAGCCAAACACCCTTGGGGAGAATGGCAGCACTGAGGCCAATGTGTCTTTGGTCACCTTTAAAAAAATACTTCCTACAAGAACTATCAATGCCCATTAATGAAACAAGTGAATGTCAGCACTCCACAGCTATTGGGACAGTGTTGGCCCTTCCGATGACCAGTATACACAATGCCACCAACACATTGAACATGATTGCTAGGCAGAGCTTACTGGAGGGTAAGGAGGGTTCAAAGTGAAGTACTTACATCTTTCATCCCATCCTCTGAGGCAGATGAGAATTCATCAGAAATGAGGCTAGCGTGGCTGCAACTTGGTGTAGTGGGTAAAGCCGCCACCTGCAGTGCCAACATCATATACGGGTGCCAGTTCGAGTCTTGGCTTCTCCTCTGCTGATCCAGCTCTCTGCTATGGCCTAGGAAAGCAGCAGAAAATGGCTCATGTACTTAGGCCCCTGTACCTGCGTGGGAGAAAAGAAGAAGCTTCTGGCTCCTGATGATAGCACCAGGCACCCTAAAAGAACACGTGAATCAATAAAACCTGATTATTCATGTGTTCACTTCACCATATTCAAAGCCAGCAATATTTTTTGGCCACATCTTTTACTCACTGAATAAGCATCTGGGGTGGGGGGATCACCTTTTTTTCCCCTTTCCTTTCTCACCCTCCCTCTCGGTAAGAACTTGTGTAGAGGCATCAACAGATCACAATCATTCTGCAAAAATGAAGTTAACATGCTCCCAGTGTCAACAATGTCATGAGCTTAAATATAGAACTAAAATAATACAAAAAGAACTGGCCCTCTTAATTAAGATAACCAGTTGGGTGGAGCAGTTAGAACCAGCAAAGGCGAAGTGTTAGTTTTCTGCCTGTATGATTTTTGTAGTTCAGCACTTCATGCAAATCCAGGTGAAAATTATTCCAATTATTGTCCTAAGCAGTAGACTTGCATTCACTTCACTTCTCCCTTCTTTGCAAAGGGATCAGGAGCAAGTAATAACAGTTGACAACTCTGCTAAAAGGAAAAGAAGGGGTGATGAGAGAAATTGAAAAGCAGCCAAATAACTCATCAGCTGCCTTACCCCAGCCTCAGAACAACTCCCGATTGCAAAAAGTCTCTGTGAACTAAACACAGATGAGGGAATAATTTGCAAAGCCACTGCATACCCTGTGTGCTGCTGCCACAGAGCTATCCAGTGTTCCCCATGTGCCACTGGTGTGTGGGGAGGGCGGTGTAGATCCTCATCTGATCCTCCTTCCCCCTCCTGCCTGCTACCTCAGGCCTCTTTCTACTGAGGGCCATGGGTGGGGGTGCTGCTTTCCATGGTCCCAGGACTTATTGCTCAGTATAGAAACAGACAAGTTCAGGAGAGAGTACAAGAGTGAAAGCAATTTTATTTGTAATTAGAGCCCATGTGGGGCCGGCGCTGTGGTGCAGTGGGTTAACACCCTGGCCTGAAGTGCCAGCATTCGCTGTGGGCGCTGGTTCGAGACCTGGCTGCTCTACTTCCGATCCAGCTCTCCGCTGTGGCCTGGGAAAGCAGTAGAAGATGGCCCAAGTCCTTGTGCCCCTGCACCCACGAGGGAGACTGAAGAAGCTCCTGGCTTCGGATTCGCCCAGCTCCGGCCGTTGCGGCAAATTGGGGAGTGAACCATCAGATGGAAGACCTCTCTCTCTCTATCTGCCTCTCCTCTCTCTGTGTAACTGAGTTCAAATAAATAAGTAAATTTTTAAGAAAAAAAAAAAAGAGCCCCCATAAAGGGGAGGAGCCCCAGCTCTGGGAATCCTTATTCTTTCTCTGTCTGCCCTTATCTGTGACATACTGGCCCCTCACCTCCTACATGCTATAGGCATGTATTTGGATTGGCTGCCTCGAGGGGTCCATTACTGGTTCCCCCTCACCTCTCTGTGCAGAAGCATCAGTAGTTGGTTATTATCTCCCATAGCCTTAACTCAAGTGCCATATCACCACTCTTCCTCCCTTGGGTCTATTCTAAATTGTTCTCCTACATTTTTCCCCCCAAAGGGGTGGAATTTTTCCAAAGTCCTCTCTTTTAACGCCTACTGCCTCAGGCGCCGTCTTTGGCTACACACCCAGCCCCGTCCAGGGATGCTGCGGGTTACACCATGCAGCTTGGCCAGAAGGGATGCACCTGACCGGCCCAAAGTGGGATCGGGCTTACTAAAACATGAATGACGGGACCCCATTCACCTTTCTCCTTCGCTGTCCGCTCGCCTGCCTGCTCCTCCAGTTCCCATGTGACATTTTCCACCTGGTACTCCCCAAATAAAACGCATTAAGGAAAGTCTGAGTGAGGCAGCGCTCAGGGCCGGGTGCGCACTGGAAGGCGGCGATGGGAAACGCCGACAGTCCCGGGGGCGGATGCACCCGGATCACTAGAAAGCGCGCCCAGAAAGTGAGCCAATCCCCACGCCGCCAGCCACCCTCGTACCCACCCCGTGCCCAGACACAGGCACCCACGCCCCTTCGGGGTCTCCCTACTTGCAGTGGAAATTCCCTGGGGGCTGGGCCGCTCCCTTCAGGACACGCCGAGAACCAGGCGGAGAGTGCGGGGCAGGAAAAGTCCGTGGCCCGGGGGACCAGCGGCGGCAGAGGCGGCAGCAGCCGAAGCCTGGGGTGTGAGGGTGGGGCAGGCCGGGGGTGCGCTTGCAACCTGCCTGGGACAGCAGGTGCCGCGCAAGACGCCGGTGACCGCGGGGGAGGGAGCCGCGCGGCCTCCCTGCGCGGGCTCTGAAGAACGCACCTCCACCACACGCCCACGCACGCCCACGCTTTCCTACGTTCCCGCACACAGACACTCGGAGCCCGAGTACGTTAGGAAAGCTAGGAACTCTGGGAAATGAAGTCCTGACCCGGAATGCCTAGGGAACAAACCTGCTGGCCCTGCCGGAGGGCTTCAAAGCCTCTGATGGGCGTGCGGACAGAAGGAAAATGCTATGCGTTTGTTTACAAGCCGCCTCCCCTTACCCCCACTGAAAACACAATCTCAAGGAGCAGTTGGTGCTCTTCCGTTCTTGTTCTTGAACCAACACGTAAGAGGGACACCCACTCCTGCTAACTAACACGCAAATCCTGGCTTCTTCCTAAACTCTGCCTTCTTCCAGAAAAAATCTTACCTGCTGCTTTGTTCCTGGAAGCCCTCTTGGGGTTTTTACCTATAAGAATGAAAAATAAATGAGTGTGGGACGGAGGCGGTGGCATAGTGGATTAAGCATCTGTCTCCGGTTCAAGTCCCTGCTGCTCCTCATCTGATCCAGCTCTCTGCTATGGCCTGGGAAAACAATATAAGATGGCCCAAGTGCTTGGGCCCCTGCACCTGCGAGAGAGCCCCAGCAAAAGCTCCTGGCTCCTGGCTTCAGGTCAGCCAAGCTCCAGCCATTTGGGGAGTGAACTGGCAGATGGAAGGTCTCTCTGTCTCTCCCTCTCTCCCTCTCTCTCTCTCTCTCTCTCTCTCTCTAACTCTACCTCTCAAGTACATAAATGAAATATTTAAATAAATAAATAAATGGCTATGAACACAGTATAATAGAGGGCTTCAGAGGGCAAGGCTTAGCATTAAGCACATGAGAATTTTTATTGGTGTCTCATTGGTGTTTGCAGTTCTTTTCAAATCATTTTACATCATTCTTCCATTCACCAAGTATAGAAAGATAAACAAAGGAATTGAATAGAAAGCTAACATTCCTGAGGAGCAAACTTCTATACATCATCTCATTTCATCTTTAGATTAATTCAGGAAAAGATTTCATCTCTAGTTTACAAAGAGGAAACTGTGGTGGAAAGGGTTTTGTTATTTGCTTATGAGGATTTGCTAATAAGTCTAGGAGAAAGGCTAAATGAAAATCAATACTATTTTTTAAAAAATTATTCTTTTGTGGCTCATTTTCCAAAATCTGAGATTTCTCATCTGGAAATAAAAAGTGAGGATGCACACATAGATTACAAGTTCTCTAAATAAGGAATGAGACTCAAAATCTCATTGTGGTATTGTACCATAGTCATTTTATCTTATGTTTAATATCAATGTAGTTGCTAAATATTATGCATTCTCAGATATATATGTGCCATTTTTATTTTAGGTTTTTAATTAGAAAATTTACTGGGTGTAATGGAGTTCTACATTTATGACTTCTTCTGTCTCTTATAGTTCATGGCATAAGAGTTGCTTGATTAACAATGTTTAAATCTTTATACATTCACTCCACACTAATATTTTCTGTTATTAGGCAATATTCTTAAGTTAGATTTTTTCCTGAAATATTTTAGCTTCATTAGGGAAAGAATCATGTTTGCTTTATTTGACATTATAAGCTCAACACCTGAGAATCTGTTTCTTAGTTAAGAAATGAACACAGATATAAGAACTGAACAAACCCAATTCTTGACCCTCAAGAGCTCACTATCTATGGTTGTGAGAATTCTATGAATCAGATCTGGATTGGTCTCTGAGAGTCGAAGAACAATGAGGCTGGATGCAATGATAAGAAGAGAAGAGCTTTATTAGACAGTACACAAAGCTGCCACTAGTGGCAGAGGCTGATGGAAAAGGACCAAGCTGAGGGGAACTCAAAGGCCGGGGGCATTTATAATTCTCATATTGGTTGGTTTCCACAGTAAGATGGGACTGAGGCTGATGGGTCCCCACTGTGATGGCTGTTGTTGGTGGGCAGGAGACCTATTATCAGAGTTGCAGAAAGAACTTCCCTATTTTATTCAGGACATTGGTGGTTAGGCCAACTGAAATGGGCTGGGCCCCTCAGGGCTGAGCACAATATCGTATTTTAACAGCCTGTGAGTATTCGTGCAGACAAGAGATGGTGATCTGATCTTATGATGGGGTTAATCTGGTCCTTTTTTCCTGAAGGTATTGGGGTTCCTTTCACTAGTAGAGGACACAAGGAAAGTTATAAATCTATTTTATGACTCTCAAAATTAAATTACTATAAAATTTATTTTCTAAAACTAGTTTGATACTTAAAAGGGGGATACTAATAAGTACAATGTGATAGAATGTGTGTGTGAACAGAGACTGTCAAGAGCAAAGCAGGTTGAATGGTCACCCTAGCTATGTAACTCATTTATTAAACAAACATTAACTGAACATTCTTTGTGGTATGTTGAAAGAACTACCAGCCACTTGATTTCCCTAGAAATTGAAGTAAGAGATAATGAACAGCAAAATTTAGGAACTGGATAGGAAGTGGAGCAGCTGTGACATGAACCATGGCCCATATGGGATGCTGGCACCTCAGGCATCATCTGCTGTGTCACAATGCCAAACCCCTATGTGTGTTCAATTTCTATCCTTCTAAATAAAATTTACTTTATGTCAGCACTAAGAATCCCTCTCTTTGTGAATGACAATGGCCTGGAATAAAAATATACCCCATAGCAGTACCACCACTTCAGATTTACAGAGGTCAACTGTTAACCTTGTGTGTTTCCTGGGGAAGGGCAAAGGGATCATACTATCAACTATCTCCTAGCTAGTTCCTAGGCTGGCAAACCTCTTTTCCTTTTCTCTGTTTCTAGTAAGAAGTCGACCTCCTTAACCAATTCATATTGTCTGTCTAGCAAACACTTTGCCCTGCTTCCCCTCTGCCAGAACCTCATTCAGGTCATGCACCCAGGATAAGCACACTGGTCAACACCTGAGGCTGCATAAACTGCTGGTGCCAGGAGCCACATCCTGCATGCATTAGCCAGAGCCCAGTCTGGAAGCCTCTCACCATCACCCACCCCAGGGTGTTGCACCCAACTCAAGTTTATTTAAGTCCACACGAGCATTAAGGGAAAGGCATGGGGCCAGGAGACCAGCCCTCCCTCTCAAGACAGTCACTAACCCCATCAACTGTAGAAAAGGCTGTCTCCATAGTGATGCTCTAACCTCAGAGCCAACCCATCAGACTTCTTCCACCTACCATAAAGTCTCCCTTAGTCTCAACAGGTGCTCAGAACACCTGGTGATGGTGGACTCAGTTCATTCAGATGCAGAGGCAGAGCCAGCTCTGTCCATTCTCCACCACTGATTCAAGGCTTTCTCAGCTGTGGAAGCTGCAGTTAGCATCATGTGCCCAAACTCATGACTCATGTTTGCATCCTCTGGCCTTAATCAGTGTGGCCAACTTCTGAACTTGCCACTATCCCCATTGACCAATGTGCTGTAGGGGGCAGGGCTTCTCCCTAAATGTTCTCTAAGTTCTCTCAAGTTCATGTCTCCCTATGACTGGCTTTATAGGTTTGTAGTTTTTTGGTTGCACCTCATTACAAGGCAGAGGGAAATTTTTAGCTGTGAAAAATAATTTCTTAAGATTTTTTAAGGAAGAGCTCATTAAATCTTTCCCTGACCCAAATCACCTACCTCCATTTTCTCACCTTTCAGTATACCCATGAGTATAGGATCATATGATTACATGCTCTATTTAGATGACACCTCATATTTCTGTTTATTTAACAAGTATTTATCATCTGCTTTCTGATGTGGGCCCATAGAAGATCTGATCACAGGAGAGATTTAGGCTAAATGGAAAATGCTTAGGTTTCTAAAAGATCTTCCCAAGGATTAGGAAACTTCAAGGTTAAAAGATTCTGGCCTCAATATTGGTGTGTTTCCACAGTGCCTCCGATCATCAGTGGAGAACCTTGTTACGGCCAGAGATGTGTTTCTCCCTCTAGGTCAGGCCTCTCTGCAAAGTCACAGCCACCTGGTTATAAGCTGGTTAAATCACTACCTGCAATGCCAGCATCTCATATGAGAACAGGTCCATGACCTTGCTACCCACTTCTGATCCAGCTCTGTGTTAATGCACCTTGGAAGGCAGTGAAGGATGGCTCAAGTTCTTAGGCTCCTGTTGCCCATGAGGGAGACCTGGTTGGAGTTCCAGGCTCCGGGTTTCAGCCTAGCCCAGCTCTAGCAGTTGTGGCCTTTGGGGAGTGAACAAGAAGACGTAAGATCCCTCTCCTTGTATCTCTACCTATCTGTAAATCTTCCTTTGAAATAAATAAAATATTTTTTAAAAAGACAGTGATGTCATTTCTGGGCTCTTCCAGCTTTGAGATATGACCTTAACTCTGCTTGACATGGGCATGATTGGGAATCAGCCTATCAGCGAATGTCAACTTTAACCCCACCTACAAATGAGGTAGGTGATTCTACTGAGATGCTCCAGCATTTGTCACATTGTTCTGTAGTTGTCTATGTCCTGTCATCTCTCTCCCAGGACTGCAGGTGCCTTTAGGGTAGGCAATATAGCCATATCATTCATGCTGCATCGATTATATCAAGCACACTATCAGATATAAAGCAGGCATGAGGTCCCTCTCTCCCTCCTTGTCCGCTGAGTTTCTCCTGCAGTGTCAGAGGCTCTTGCTCTTTTCCTCATTTACTGATCCCTGTATACATCTACTGCCATAAGCACCTGTGCACAATACTCCCTAACCCCTGGGAAGCCTTGCACCCTCCAGACCTGAAGAAAAGAAGGCCATTTGGCATGGCACCCCCAGGCCTGCTTGGGCCCCTTCCCTTACCATTGCTGGCCCTCTGCTTCCTTTTCCAGTTTCTGTCTCTTCTCCCTCTCTCAACTGGCCCCATAGGGAAGAGTTTGGGGTAGGTTCAGGTGAGGAAGTGAATCCCTTTAACTCCCTCAACTCCCTCCATCACCCCAGATTTCATGGCCTACCTTGTGCATAAGTGAGGAAGACTAGACAGTCCACTGAAAACAGAGGCCTGGTGAGAAAGGGAGAGGCCTGATCCACTCTGGCTGGTGCATAAGGACTGGGGCCTCAGCAGGGCCACTGCAGTGGCACAGCAGCGGATGATAAGACTATGGAAGGCCCTGGTGCTCAACTGCAGAAATACCCTGTAGGAGGCTTCCGCAACATCCTTGTTGTCGAGTCCATCCTCTATGACTTGGAGGTCACCATATTCTGACCCCCCCACCCTCTAGGAAGGCTGCTACTGCAAGGCACATATTACGTCTTCTACTGACTACCCATATTCATTAGTTATCTTCAGATTCTTGACCAGCATGTGGCACCCCTAAATTTCTGAGAATGGAGACACATGCGTTTCAAGTCTTCATTCACTTGTAGATGACCCACAGAATGAAGAACTGCCCTCTAAAAGGTGGATCCTACTCAGAATGTGAGGACTGCCCTGTTACGTGTAATCTCACTGCTTAACCAGCCCAATACCTTCTCCCCAGGCAATGTGAATGCTTTGATTATGTTCAGGATATGGAGGGATACTAAAGGAAAAGACAAAGAAGATGCCGAAATCATTGGAAACAGGTTTCAGCTACTGAGCTGAAGCAGAAAAGGAAGGTGTGAAGGTCTCCACAACCTTGGCAGAATACTGCATCAAATTTAAAGTGCTGTCCAATGCCCATAGCTCAGATTCACTTCATGATGACTTGTCTGATGATTACACTGATGAGGAGGAGGAAGAGGATAAAGATGTCAAGTGTTCTTTTGATTTTGGGAATGAGGAGTCCCAAGGGACTCCTTCAGTACCTCTGTGCTGCCCTGCCTTCTCAGTCAGACAGAAGGGAAGCAAGTGGGGACTTGGCAGTGGCCTCTCAGTACAAACCTAATCACAGTAGGTGGGGAAAACAAACAGTTCCTGCTGACTGCCCTTGTGAATCTATTTCTCCTTTTTATGGACTTTTACTGGAGAACAAAAAGCTCTTTCATCACTGTATTCATTCATTTTTTTTTTAAATGACAACAACCCAAGCTCCTAGTTTACATCTTTGCTACAGAATATACACAGCAAAACACATATGGTCTGTCTTTATATTCTTAAAGAATTAAATAGTTTTCAAGATGTTTAATATGTTTAAAGCTGAGAACCCAATCACAAAAGCTGCATACACTGGGTAGCAGGAGAAAATGGAAAAGAAAACACAAAAAAAAGTTTAAAAAGCAAATTTCCCAAGGATTACTTGCATTTTTATTAGTGTGTGCACTTTCATTGTGCAGCATGGTAGTGAATTTGGTTCCTTTCTCTTCATAAGGCTGGGATACAGGGTGCATAGAGGATTTCATGCTTAGGGTAAGTCTCATGAAAAATGGTCTGTTAGCTTTCATGAAACCATCCTAACCATGCGGCCTCAGCCACTCTGAGGAGAGGATCAGATTTTGTCTTATGAAATCAGTTGGGATCTAAAGCGTGAAATAAATATTCATACTTTACATAAACAAAAAACAGGCACACAAAAATATTTATGAGCAAGTGAGGGAATGAAGAGCAGTAAGGACAGATGTCACTTACTTCAGTGACAGGAGCACAGAGATGCATATACCTATTCCTGGATTCTTGGAGTTGGAACAAATTCTACCTTCTTTATTCTTACCTAGGCATTAACATCAGTTGGTTAACCAGTCAACATATACTCAGAGTGTCTCTGCTAAGGGATTCAGCAGCGAATAAGACAATAGGTTATCTATCTTCAAAAAGTATCTATTCTGGAGAGAGGGTAGAGAAGGTGGAATAGAAAAATAATCAAATAAGTAACTATAAGTGGCTGGTGCCATGGCTCAATAGGCTATTCCTCTGCCTGTGGTGCCGGCACCCTGGGTTCTAGTCCCAGTCGGGGTGCCGGATTCTGTCCTGGTTGCTCCTCTTCCAGTCCATCTCTCTGCTGTGGCCCTGGAGTGCAGTGGAGGATGGCCCAAGTCCTTGGGCCCTGCACCCGCATGGGAGACCAGGAGAAGTACCTGGCTCCTGGCTTTGGATCAGCACAGTGCGCCGGCTGCAGCACGGTGGCCTCAGTGGCCATTGGAGGGTGAACCAACGGAAAAGGAAGACCTTTATGTCTGTCTCTCTCACTGTCCACTCTACCTGTCCAAAAAAAAGTAACTATAAGTAAAATATCAAAAATAAGAGGTCATGAGATGGTCTTTCCTGTTTCTGACCTTGTTATATCCTGAGTTGTGGCCCAAAAATAGAATACAGTTAATTTTACTGGCTGTGAAGAATAAAATAACCCTGCCTATCTGTATTAAAGGCCTTCTTTAATGCCCCATCTTAAACCTTTTATGGTCACATTGATTTCTCCTTGAATGTCATTTTTCTTCTTTAGTGCTACAGAAATCAACTGTACCACTTCCAAAACCTCATCGAGCTATTAGTGTTTTTGGACAAAGACAAGGCAAAATGCATTCAAATAATGGTAGAGTTCAAGATTTCAGTGTATACTTGGTGCTGTAAACTACAATTTAACCCAATACTTGGCTCTCTTAAACCTTGGTTCTCTTCTTGTTCTCTCTTAAACCTTGGTTCTCTTCACCAGAAAACAGAAGCTAAAGTGAAACTTGTTTGTTCAAACTCACGTGGAAGGTATAGACCTAGAGCAGCAAGAATAAATGGAAAGGAAATAAAAAAGAGGAAGAGAAAATAAAAGAGAGAGTGTGTTGCCAGGTTTTCCAGAGCTTGAAATAAACTCCAACTAGTTGCTCTGTCTTGCAGGATGTACATCTAGGCATTCTAGACTCTGTGAGAAAATTACATCTCAGATGGAAGAATGGATGGGTTATGCTACTCCATCACTCAGCAACCATGCAGACACTAGATCATTTGGTTTATCTGAGACGAGAAATTGTGAGCAGTCAAAGCCCCTGATTTGGCCGATCTAGACCTGCTGCAATACCAATGCTGGTGCCAAAACTTGACTATACGGGCCGGCGCCGTGGCTCACTAGGCTAATCCTCCGCCCAGTGGCGCCGGCACATCGGGTTCTAGTCCCGGAGTGCAGTGGAGGATGGCCCAAGTGCTTGGGCCCTGCACCCCATTGGAGACCAGGAGAAGCACCTGGCTCCTGCCTTCGGATCAGTGCGGTGCGCCGGCCGCAGTGTGCTGGCCACGGCGGCCATTGGAGGGTGAACCAACGGCAAAGGAAGACCTTTCTCTCTGTCTCTGTCACTGTCTACTCTGCCTTTCAAAAAAAAAAAAAAAAACTTGACTATACAGGTGAAACTGTGATAACAAGATGTGCTAGTAAACTGGAAGCTGGGACATCCAATAAGCAATTGCCCAATGCCTGGGGTCAGAGGTGAAGATGAGGTCGTGAATTTCAGGAAGAAAAATAAACCAAGTCCAGTAAACAGACCCAGGTCCAGTCTCCTAGCTTCTGCATTAAGTGACTGAACTTAAACCAAAACTGAGAAAAGGAACCAGACAAGACAAAACGGATTCTTCTATTATACGCACAAATCTCAGGAAAAATGTAAGATGGTCATCAAAGCTGGACTTTAAACAGCAATTAAAAGGCAGAAACCACAGTACCCAAGGACAGTGCATGGCTGCTCCCAAACCTGAAATAGTCAAGAGAATGAAAACAGTGTCAAAAACCACCTTGTGTGGAAATTTGAAGTCATTATTACCTTCATAGTTCTCAAAAGCTATATAGGAGCATACTGTAGATTCAAGGACTGTGGGCTCAGAAAGCCTGTTCAGAGTTGAGTTTCCTTCAGATCCTCCATCTCTAGTGCTTACTTGAAATAGGAACAGAAAACATGCACACCAAGCACAGTACCTGGAAGCCGTGGTGGTTATCACAGCTCTCACCATTCTCTAACTCTCAACTCCACCCTTCTCCTCTTTGCTGACCCCTACTCGCAGTCTCCTGTCATTCAAGTGGCAGCGGGGCTGAGTTTCTTCTCCCCTAACTCTCAACAAGGCTGTTCCTGCAAGCCTGAGCCATCCATCTCCCTAGGAACCTGAAGTTGAACTAAGAGAAGGATCTGGGGGAGGTGGGGGGGCTGTGGCCAGAATGGCAATGTGCCCCTTTTTCTCCATGTCCCTCACTCAGACCTAGTTAATTTTCTCTGTGGTTTTAATAGAGATTTGTTGAAAAATTCAGTTATCAAAACCAATTGCAGCAGCATTGGTGTTCTTCATAGGCCTGCAAGTGCTTAGAAAGCTGCCATGCTCAGTACTGAGTGATCTCTTTGGGAAGTCAATTGTGGCAACAGGAAGTCCCTGGGACACACGTATTTTCTTGAATTGGCCTTTTTCTTCTTGGCTATGAAGTCTCCCCTGTGAATCAGGAATCAAATAAATCTGTCTGCTCAGTGAGGCTAAATTGCCTCAGCTGCTCCCTGCTGTTTCCCCTCTGTCTCCTCTTGGGTCCTTACCTCCTCACCTCACATCCTCTGACCCTATTCACCTAACCTTGCCCACTGGACCAGAGTTGTAATGCACATGCCCCTAAGGCGTGGATCACAAACTTGTGAAGCCCACAGTCCTGTCCAAAGGTTCAAGGTCTGCTTGAGATACCCACCCACTACCCAGAGGCAAACACCTCTAGAAAATTTGGGGCTACAGGATGTTTTAGATATGGTACACCAAGGGGAAGGAAAAAGCAAAGTTGGAATGCAAAGGTGTTACTATTTACAAGGCTTTCAGGATCTATCAAATTCAAAAGAAACAAAAGGAGATGACAATCCAAAATGGTGGGCAACTTTCCTCCTAACCCAAGAATTGGCATGTTTCATTCACTGTTGCTACTCCCCTATGCCCTCTCCTCTCAACCTTATCTTGAGAGCCCTCTGCTCTCTGTACTCAATCAGTTTCACTAATGGCCAGCCCTAGTTTTCTGCCTCCAGTGAACCAGTAGTTCCCAGTTAGAATCACTGTCACGTCTAGGGTTGGGAATCAACCCTCCCCAGGTGGAAGGTAACCTTGAAAACACCATCATCTCTTCTGGGTGTGAGGTGCTGGGTTACTTGAACATTCCACTTCCCAATCCCCAATGTCCTTTCCTTGCCCATAAATGCCCTGCTAGCAGCAAGGATCACTGGGCTTCCTCAGAGCTCAAAATATGACTAAAGGGCCTGGCAACTATAGCTGAACAGCTAAAGTGCTGAAAGGGGCTGAAGTTTGGACCTAGACATACAAAATTTGAATCCTAGCTCTCAAGCTTACTGACTCTGTGACTTGAGGAACCTCTGTGGTTTTATTCCACATTGTCTAAGCACCATCGTGTAATAAAATAATTTGCTTCTGGGTCTATCTCCTATAATAATCTGAAGATTCTTAGAGGAACCTTAACCATCAATATATTCCTTGTTGATATATTTTAGAAATAAGTGAAATCACTTTCTCTTGACCTGTTTTCTCAATTATAAAATAAAGATGCTACTTGCATAATCAATGTAGCAAAAAATAAACTTAGCACATGCCCTCCAGCATAGGGCGGGTTGCCGAAGAGTGAAGCATCCTTTAATTTCCTCTTCAGCTTGCTCATCAGTTTTTATCTGTCCCTATCTCAGCTTCAAGCTCAGCCTTCTGGGGTTTTCCTGACACTCATTGGGTTTCCTCATTCACCTCCGCCTCTACGGAATGGTTTTCCTTTTCCTTTGCTTTCCTTCAGACCAGGATCCTTGTTTCCCCACTCACCTATAAACTGCTGCCTCTGATTCCACTGATTGCCTTTGCTTCCCTGGGCTTCCTTTTCATCTGTAGCAATGCAGATGCTCCCAGGCCTACAATCTATACCAGCTTTCAGCACAAAGGAGTTTATATCAGCTTTAATACATTGTTCTTTCTGATGCTAGGCTGCAACTGGCTCCTGCAAAATTACCAGTTTGTAACAATGTTACTCCAAAGGCCTTGGTTTTGCTCCATTGTCAGTGAGTACATCATGGATGCTGGTCTTGAATGCCTTGATATTCTATTCTTACAGTTCCATGACAGCTGAGAGTATGGTGATCTCCTAGATGTCAAGATTTCTGCCTGCATATTACATTCAGTTGGGGGTCATAGTGCTCCAAAGCACTGTTGTTAGAGCCATTCCATGTATTCACTGTGTACATTTACTGAGTATCGTCTCTTTGTGCCCAACTACTCCCATCAGAGTAGCCAAGATAGAGGGGGTTTATTTAAGAGTCATGATGCTGAACCAGAAGCAGGCTCCATCATATGTACTCTATGATGTCTATTTTAGATATTCTAGGACACTTTTATTTATTTCCAGCTTCATTGAGTTTTAGGTAGCTGAGGTTGTTGGACACATGAACTCTGAATTAGTGAGGAATAACATATTCAACTTTGCATTATATAATTTTGTAGGTTTTTAAATTTAATATTTTATTTAGATTGATCCTATAGAGGATGATTATTCTAGTTTCTAAGTAACTGCATTATAATGAGGATCAGTGCATATGCTAGTAAAGATGACTTGATCATTGACATAGTGCTTATGTGTTACACGCATCCATGAACTTGTGTCCTGGACTTTTGGGGATTTTATGTTGATCACAGGAAGCCTTTTACCACTGATGAACATTAATGTGCTAACATCTTGTTTTGTAAACAATAAAATTCTATGTAGGATTTACCTAGGAGTTTCCTTCTGCCTACTGCAGTAAAATGCCAAAATCCTATTGATTTTACTTTTAGATCTCACTGTAATGTATCCCCTTGTCTCCATTCCCACTGTCTCGTAACCTTCTATATCTCAACTAGATTTCCTTTAATAGACTTCAGAGTTGACCTCTGTGCTTCTTGTCTTTCTTATTTCTGGGGCCAAAGCCTTTGGCTTATGTCTTGCTCCTCAATATCTCTTACTTCAATTTCTAGGGAAAGCAAGTGGCTGGTAGTTCTTTCATCACACCACACAAAATACTGCTCAATAAATTCCGGTTAAATAAATGAATGAATCATCTTATACAGCTAGGGTTATTGTGAACTATGTGGGGATCTAAAAATACCTGTTCTAGGCTTTTGCCTCTTCCCTAGAGAAGCATTCTAAGTACAGGTACACACACAACAAAATGATAGTTTATTGAAAAGGTGAGGTAATCACACACACATGTGGGTTATATTCAGGAATAGATTGGACTGGGAAGGAAAAAGATGAGATATTTCAGCACCCTGCTCCTCTATGTCTGCAGAGAGAGAGAGAGAGCATGCCTCTCCTTGTTCTGGGTCTATTATGAGGTTGGAAAAGGGGAGTGGTTACACGGGACCAATGTCAGAGGAGGTGCATCCTAGGGAAGGAGTCATGTAATTGACAGGTGTGTCAATAGGATTATATGAGGGAAGTATGGCTTCCAGCTTGTGGTTCTAATCTAGCTACTTGTCTTATCCCATATCAGGGTGTCCATTCAACCTGAGTGGTCCTGGATGGTTTCACACATTTCTTCCCTGTGTAAATACTAATATGCTCTTTTTATGATTAAACTTTTATTAGAACAATTCATTGTGTAACTACCTAATTGTGGCAGTCATCAAAATATATTTCTAACTCTTTTTGCCTTTACTAAATAGTGAGCTCTTGGGGGACAGAGATTTTTTTTTTGCTCACTGTTTATACTCTCATTTATTTGTTCAACTATCTGACTCCGTCAGGTGCTGAGGTTATGTCAAATAAAGCAAACTTGGTTCTTGACCTCATGAAGTTAGCAATCTTGCAGGAAAGAGCAATGTAGACCAAGAATACTACCTACATATAAATACTAGTGGGGAGTGAGTGGACAAAGATTTACACATTCCTAATCAAGCAACTCTAATCCCATAAACTGTAAAAGACAGAAGTAGTCATAAACATAGAACTCCACATGATCCCGTTAATCATGTACTTAATGAGTTTCTACATAAAAATTTTAAAACACAAATAGCACATATATACCTAAGAATTCATACTATTTAGGCAGTACCGTGAATTAAGCATATGAAAAAAGTGACCACGTAATAACAACAAGGATAGAATTTTTTTTAAAGATTTATTTATTTGAAAGATCTATTTATTTGTAGAGAGAAATCTAGATGCTACACTATCCCCTCTGCATTCCCCCTAAAAGTTATAGGGAATTCACATCCACTTATTATTTGGTTCCTACAGGCAAAGGCACAGAGAAGCCCACCAGGAACAAAGCAGAGGGTACGATTTTTCAGAAAGAAGTTTAGGGAGAAGCCAGGATTTGGCGGTCAGCTAGTAACGGAGATGTCGCTCAGAGATTTTGGTACAAGGCAGGAAAAAGAGTACCTACCAATCTTTGAGGTTTTTTTCCATGGGGGAAGAGAAGGATGGGTGTAAATAAGCGCAGATGCCTTCCAGTTTCCACCTGCCTCTACCTGCCAGAGGCTTTGAAGGCCCTGGGGAGGGCCGGCCCGTCAGCTCGCTAGCGACCCTGGGCCTGGACTCCATTTCCCAGCGTTCCCAGCGTACTCTGAACGCCGAGCGCCCTGTGTTTGCGCGCGCGTGTGAATGTGCGCATGCGTGGCGCGGGGGGCGGCTCCGAGTTCCGGGACAGCGGCGGCTGGTTCACCGATCGGAGCCGGCGCTGAGGGGCGGCGCTGCCCCTTCTCCCGCGTCCGGGTCCCCTGGCCAGCTCCCTGCAGTCCCAGGCAGTTGCAAGCGCACAAGCCGGGCCAGCCCGCCCGTGGCTTCCGCTGCCGCCGCTGCCGCCTCTGCCAGCCCCACGCGCCTCGCAGTTTTCCTGCCGCGCACTCGCCGCCTTGAACCCGGTGTCCGAAGCCTGCGGCGGAGCTCCCCGGGAACATCCGCGGCAGGTTCGGAGCCCAGGAAGGGGCGAGGGGCGTGCGTACGGGAGAGGGCTGGGTGCGAGGGCGGCGGCGGCCCGAGGACCTCGGCTCACTTTCTGGCTGCGCCTCCGAGATCCAGGCTGGGGCGGGGGCTGCAACGCGGGCTGTCTCCTCTCTGACAGCCACCTCCCAGGGCTCCGCGCACCGCTACCTCTCGCAAACTTTCCTTCTTGCGTTTTATTTAGGGGGCGTAAGCGGGTGGGCCTCAACGCGGGGTCGGGACAGGTAGGGCAGGCGGGAGCACCGCGAAGGAAGGCAGCGCGACTCCTGTTCTCCACATTTTAACCAGCTGCGTTGCCATTTGGGTCGGTGGCGAGAGTGCCCTCGGGGCTGGTGGCCCTGAGCGGGGAGCCCGAGGCGGCTGGAGGGATGGGGAAGGCGCATCAGGGGAGTGTGTGCCCCGCCGCGCCCACCGTGCACGCCCCGCGGACGCTGCGGGCAGCTAGGGCCTTGCCTAGTCGGCCTTTTCCCCAGTGCGAGCAGCGAGGAGGATGTGCAGTGGCTTTGTGGATTGGTGCCGCCTCCGCGTCTAGTTCACAAAGACTTTGCAATCTCGAGTTTGAGGCTGTGGCAAAGTAGCTGATTTATTTGGCTGCTTTTCGGTTTCTGTTTTCAGCCCTTCTCCTTTTAACGGGGATGTCAACTGTTAACTCTGCTGACCCCTTTACAAAGTGAGAAGTGAACTGAAGTTACTGCAAGTCTCCTACTGTGGTTAACTGGAGCTATTTTTGTCTGGATTTGCATGAAGTGCTAAGCTATAAAAACATCCAGGCAAAAAAGTCACGCTTTTCTCTCTGCCTATTTCTTTATGGCTGGTTATCATACAATTCAGGATTTTTTATTCAAGAGGATCACTTTTTTTTTTTTTTATTTTGGGTTTTGTGTTTAAGACCATGCCATTTTTGACATTGGGAGCGTATTAGCTGTAGATTTTCATGACTATTGTTTCTGAAGCCGCTGAACAAGTTGTTAGTGTGTGGGGGAGAATAAGAAAAATAAAAATAAAAAAGTGCTGCCCTCCCGGCAAAAGATAGTTCCACACAATAGAGTAAAAGAAATGTGGCCTTGAAAAATATTCCCGTCTTTTTTTCAGTGTGAAGAAGTTTTCATGTGAATAACCAGGTTTGAGTAATTCACGTGTTCTGGTAGAGTGTTTCCTGCTGGTACTAGATTAATAATTTATGAGACTCATTTAACCAGAGGCTGTCTAGGAAGCAGTCACAGAAAGTGAATCGTGGGTGGGCGGAATTTTAGGATGGCAGCATTCCTGCTTTCATCCCGAATGTGTTAGTTTTTCCTTTCCTCATATCATAGTGCTTGTAGATGGGAAAGCAGTTATGTATTTCTGATGTGAAGAGCTGCTTTAAACCCTCAATATAGTTGTATGCTGACTTTCTGAGCAAATGTATCGTGTGACCATTCATCTGACTTGGAAGCAGCCAAGAACAGGATTCCTAGACCTGTCAGACTGATGGACTGTGTTTGGCAGATCTTTCCCTATACTAGTATAAGTTGGCAGGCAAGTTACTTAACATTTGGAAGAGAAATTTTTTTTAATGTGAGATGCATAATGTGGTGTTGCAGGAATTTTGTGGATCAGATCCAGATGGGTGTCTGTGCAGCAGAGAAGACTGATGAGACCAGATGCAATGATGAAGAGGTGTGAAGCCTTGCGAAGCAGACAGTAGGAAAGTCTCCTGCAGTGGGAGGGCTGGTGGAGAGACCAGCTGAGGGGGACTTGCTCAAATGCGTTGTTTTCTACAGGCAGACAGTGCTGAAGCTGATTTGTTCCTGCCGTGATGGCTGTTGTTGCTGGGGAGGGTGGCTAAGGTCAGGATTACAAAGAAGGGACTTTTGGGCAGGATTTTTGTGATTAGGTTAGTTGGAAATGAGCACATCTGGGCTCTCAGTATTGAGTACCACATCCTATTTGAACAGTCTGAACTTGCAGACAAGAGGTGGTGAGATGGTGGGGCTCTGGACCGTCTTAAGATGGAGTCCATCTGGTCTTTTACTCCTAAAAGTGTTGGGGTCTTTCTCATTGGTAATTTAGCAATGATGTCTTTAAGGAAGCAGTCTGATGGTGCTTGTTCATCTCCCATTAATAATTCATTGAAATTTGCTATAGTACTGTTTGAACTGCATTAAGCCAGGAGGATTCTTTACAGTTTACCTGAGGTTTCTCAGTTTAGGGGAGTAACTAAAATACTTCACTGAATAGGTGATTTTTTTTTTTTAAAAGGAGGGATACTTTTTTTTATGACTCTCAAAGCTAAGATTACAGTTTGTGGTAGATGGTGATTTTTTTTTTTTTTGTTACACTGTGAGTTTCTTTAAGTTGTTATTTACTGTTTATTTTTGAAGTTAATGAGTCCTAGTAGTCATCTTATGTTATCTTGCCTTTTGATAAATAATATTTATCCCATCTCACACTCAATATACTTCTTTTAAAGATTTTATTTATTTGACTTATACATATACATACCCCCACACATACAGAGAGAGAGAGAGAACGAACAATATCTTCCTCTGCTATTTCAAGAGAGAGAGAGAGAGAGAGAGAGAACAATATCTTCCTCTGCTATTTCGAGAGAGAGAGAAAGAGAGAGAGAGAGAGAACGAACAATATCTTCCTCTGCTATTTCAAGAGAGAGAAGGAGAGAGAACAATATCTTCCTCTGCTATTTCATTCCGCAAATGAACACAAAAGCCAGTGCTGGGGCCAGGCCAAACCCAGGAGCCTGGTACTCCATGTGCGTTTCTGACATAGGTGGCATGGACCCAAGTACTTATTCCTGCTCTACTTTCTCAGGTGCAATGGTAGGGAGCTGGATTGGAAATGGAGCATCTGGGACTGAAACTGGCACTCATGAGATGCTTTCATTGCAGATGATGGCTTAACCCACTACCCCACAATGCCAACCCCTCAGTATACATTTCAAAATGGAAACATTGGCTATGAAAATGTTCAATCTAAGTATGCAAAGAAAATGGAAAGAATGCTCTTCTGACTCCAGTTGGCCCCAGGGGCTTTTATTAGACATCAGCTCTAACTTTGCCAATTAGCAGAGCAAAAGAAGCCAGACATTTTGTTAAGATTTTGCTCTAAATCAGGGGTGAGGAACATCCAGCCTGTGGACCATATAAGGTCCATGAAATCATTTGGTCTGACCTTGCCGAGGCAACCACAGGTGGGATTTGGTATTCAAAATATCTATAGCTACTTATAAATATCCAAGTGCCCCTTGCCTGAAGAAAGCTTTCCAACCCAGCAAAATGTTAATGGCAAGGGTGAGTGAATTAGTAACTACAATTATCAGTCTTCTAGAAGACAGACACAGAAGTAAAGAACACATGCCAAAAACATCCACTATGTTTTTAGAGATTGTCAGAGATGCCAGGTAGCTTGCTGAAAGGGTTTTATTGTTTCTGATAAAAGAGAAATAGGAATCCTGTGTAAAGTGTGAGAGCAGGTGCATCAAAATAATGTTGCTGCTGTTGGATCACATAGAACCTGTTTTGGAAAATAGTTTTAGATGTCAGAGAAAGATATGTTTATGTCTGTGCATATGTGTATATGAGGTATGTATATGAGGTGTGTATGTATATGTATGAGGTATTCCACATGTACAGTTTGTAGCAACTCACATGTACAGATGTTCCTTGTCTAGATGAGTATGATGTGGGAATTTGTCAGTGTCTGTGCCTTGTTAGGGGAGATGAAGAAAGGAGGCATGTGTGGGGGAATTGCACAACTGCAAACTGGCCTCTGAATATCAGGTACACCATGGGTGGTGCTTCTTTAAAATGCAGATCCCCATCTATTCTGCTGGGTAGCATGGCCTTACAAAGCTCATTTTCCCAGGGAATAATGTATGTGAAGGTTTTATAAATTCTTTTCTTGGCCCGGGTGCATTTCACCTGGAATGTGTACAGAACCACGTCAGCTCTGTGTCGGTCACAGCAAATCATTGATTTTCCTGAGTGAAAATACCCTGCTGCTCCCTAGGCCTGTGTTATCTCTTGCCTTGAGCAACTGTAAGCCAGAAAGCTTGGGGTTTTCCTTTTTTCTCCCCCACTGTCTTCCTCCTCCTTTTTCCCTTGCTGTTTCTGCTGCTCTGCGAAGGGGATGACTCCCCAGGAATATTCACTGCCTTGATCCAAGGTGCCGCTCAGCCTGTCTCCCTGGGATGACTGCTGCTTATGTGACACTGGCCATTGAAAAAGACTGTGGTGGGCTTACACTGGGTATTTTCCAGATGGACAGCTTGTCCTATCTTCCCAACCCTTAGCATCCCCAGCCCTAATGGCTTTGGTACCCATGGCCAAGCTCAGCTCTGGTGCTTCCAGCCCTTGGCAGCAGCCATGAGCCTTTGGTGTCTCTATCTTGGTAGACAGGGTGTGTGTACTCCATTCACCAGTGGCTCCTACGCCTTTCCTTCTGTATACCATTGGTGGGGTGCCAGGCTCCTTTGTAAGTTGTGACTTCTGCTGTCCTTTCTACACCTTTGTCCTCAGTGACTCCCTCAAATCTAGATTGCACTGCAGTCAGTATGCTGCATCCTAGTGGTGAGGGCTTTCCATCCCTTATCTTCTACGGAGGACCAGAAGAGCCTCACCACTTAAGAACAGTCATGACACAAAGCCGCTGACTTGTACTTATTGGTGGTGGATGGCGAGTGTAAGACTAGGCACCACAGGTATCTTCTAGCTTCCTCTGCTCTCTTAATGTTGATGACATTGAGAAGACTGGCTGTCCCTGGCCTCATTTCAGATGGGGAACCCTCATCTGGCTCAGAGGATTGGAATGACATGTAAGTAGTTTGGTTTGAGCCCTCCCTTTTCTCCAAGTAGGCTCTGCAGCACTCATGTTCAACATCTTGGTGGCTTTGTCCATGCTCCTGGTCATGGGTAGAGCCAACTCTTTCCCTCCCAACAACTGTGGAGGGCTGGCGTTCACTTGTCTCTCACCAGAGAGCTTTGATAGCTCTTGTAGGAAGTGTTTTTCTGATAATGGTCAAAGGGAAGTTGGTCTCAGTGCTGTCTTTCTCCCAAATACGTGGTTGATTTATTCATTGAGGACTCTAGAGTGAAAAGAGCTGTAGCAATCACTGGAAGGAGTGCCACTGCATTAGCAACCGTAGGTTCCTAGGGAATTTGGTGGGGGCGAAGGGATAGAGGAACTCATCCATCCCTCATTTATTTGTTCTCATTATGTTTCTATGATCTTAATATTTTCTAGCTTTTCTATTGAATTACACCCAGCATACTGCATATGATTCTGTTTTTACAACTCTCAGCCCTTGTCCACATCAGACGTTTTTTCTGGGAAGAACAAAGGTTGTCATTGGTTACCATAAAGCATTTCAAGTAGCTGTGTTTGCTTTGTTATTGCAAGGCTGGAAAGCTGACTTCTCCTGTGACCTAAGAGGTTTGCTGAGTGGTTATTCTGGGGCTCACTTGGAGGACTACACACAGTTGTCCTGTGGTCCGTATTTCATGTCCACAACCATTATAAATTCCTGCTTTTGAAATAGCTTTTCTCATGTTCTTTAAGTGTCTGGTTGGGCTCTGGCTACAACCACCCATAGTGGCAACTAAACATTTATTTGGCACTTGGAGACTAGGAGTGCTGGTCCAGGAAACTTGCTCTAATTTAGTTAGAAAATAATTGTGTTTTAAAACAACTGGGTTGGGTAGACAGGGCAGTTTTCTTCAAGTCTGGTGAGAATTTTATGAACTGAGGGTGTTTTTCTCCCACATTTTAATCTAAGATTTGTTTCATTTTATTTTCTTAAGAAAACTACTTCTGAGATTTGCTTTCCCTTTTCTTAAATTTTTATGCTTACATCTTTATAACCACCAACATGAGTATGCCTTTTTCTCTCTTTGTGATGTTGAGAAGAGTTACTGAGACATTGGAACTCTCTCTCTTGTCATGGTTTCTTCAGGCTTTCATCTTGAGTTAGGCACTCAATAACTTTGCTGTTAATAGGCATCTGCCCAAATTCAGTGAACCTTTTCAGTAAAACCCAGCATAGCTGTTCAATAAAAAAGTTATCATAAAATCATCTTGTAAATCTCTCGTCTTTGATTTTGAAATACATTGTGGGTATATCAGCATCTGTAAGCTGGAGACTTCCCACTTAAAGCAAAAGGCTGCTGAGGGATGGCACAACCATAACCTTATCTTGTCACTTTGGCTATGTATCCTCTTTTACCCTTTCATTTTTTTTCAAAAATTTTTTTTTTCTCTAAGATTTATTTATTTGAGAGGCAGAGTTACAGACAGGGAGAGGGAGAGACAGAGAGGTCTTCCATCTACAGGTTCACTTCCCAAATGGCTACAATAGCCAGAGCTGGGCCAACCCGAGGCCAAGAGCCAAGAGCTTCTTCTTGGTCTCCCATCTGGGTGCAGGGGTCCAGGCACTTGGGCCATCTTCTAACAGAAAGCTGGATCAAAAGAGTAGCAGCTGAATCTTGAACCAGCATCCATATGGAATGCTGGTAGCAGGTAAAGGTTTAACCTGCTATGCCACAGCCCTGGCCTCAATATTTCTTATTTTATTTAAGATGCAGAGTTAGAGGGAAACACAGAGAGATGGGGATCTTTCATTTACTGGGTCACTCCCCAAATTGCTATAATGAATGGGGCTGGGACAGGCCAAAGCCAGGAGCCTGTAACTCCATCTGGGTTTCCCATGTGGGTTCAGGGGCCCAAGTACTTGGGCCATCTTCTGCTGCTTCCCCAGGTGCGTTAGCAGGAAGTTGGATAAGAAGTGTAGTAGCTGTGATTCAAACTGGCACTCATATGGGATGCTGGCGTCTTAGATGGTGGAAGCTTAACTCACTGTGCCACAATGCCAGCTCTTCCTCTTCCTGCATGTTGATTTGTGTGTGTTCTGTTCCTGCTTCTTGAAGATACCTGCTGATCAGATCTTGGCCTTGTGTTGGACTGCTCTATTTTGTTTTGATTGTCATTTGTTGAGTGATGTATAAGTATTCAAAGCTTGCTGTAATCTGGTGGCTGAAGCTTCTCTGGGTTAGGGTGCAATTGATTCTGTCTTTTCCTGGCTCCAAATATAGGTGGAAAATGAAATCTTCTTAAGCCTAATATGCTGCAAAGTAACAACTGGAGATTGAAATTCCTTTCTTGTCACCTAACAGATCCAGCTGGTCTCTGTTTATGTCTTTTTAGCCCACACATATAGCAGACTCCTAGAGTTGGACAAAGCTTGTTAGCCCAGTCGGAACTGACAGATGTGAATATCCATTCCCCTTGGAGTGTCAGAGCAATACCTCTGCTGTTCACCTGGTTTGCATTGTATGATGGTACATCCCTCATGGAGACAGATCCCTTACACAGGAACACAACTTAATGGAGAAAAATTCAATGAGTCTTCTCCAAAAGTGAAATGAAATTCTAACTGGAAAATCATGCAATTGTCATCAGCAGGATGGGGAGCCTCCTTTGTTTCAAGTTGAGTGCTATATGAATGGGCACCCTTTCCTCTTCTGTTTGATATATTCCTCCCTTATGGATTACTTATGGAGTACTCAGCACTCTTCTTCTTTTGCACACACAGGGAGCCTTTGTGGGTATCTATGAATGGGGATGTTTGTGAATTAGCAGTGTCTGGTGTTGCCTTTGTGACCATCTCTAACTAACCATAAACCAAGGGGCAAAGTGAGGAGGAGACTGTCACCCTGTAGCCAGCCTGGATTTGTGCCTCTTGCTCCTTATCTTTCCCTCGTGCTGGAGCAGCCTTCACAGAGCTGTACTACGTAGCACTGGTGCTTTTGATTTTGAGTGGAGAATGAGATAAATCATTTTTCTTTAGGAAAGGATTGAGGTGACACTAGACAAAAGTTGGCAGCAACTTTTTAGATCCCTGTCATATGCTGATAATTGTCAGAATATTTAGAGTCTGTTTTATGTAAATACAATTTAAAGGATATTGGAAGGCCTGATTATTCCCGTTAATTGTCATTCAGGCACTCTGTGCAGAGCTGTTTTTAAGTGAGTAATATTTCTTATATAATCAAGTGACTATCTACAAGACTGCTTCCAGAGAGAGATTCAGGGGCAGAGGGGTCAGTGATGTGGGGTGGAGGTGGGGGGAGAGGGAAAATGGGGAGGCCAGAATGTTATATATGAATGTTAGCCGTCGCAAAACCCACCGAACACCGGAGTAAGGGAAAGGGTTTATTGGGGAACACCCTACAGACCGGAGTGAAGGGGCAGCGAAGGAAAAAGAGAGAAAGAGTATAAGAGAGAGAGAGAGACAGAGGAGAGAATGATAGAGTAGAGAGATGAGCAGAGGAGAGAGCCCCGCAGAGAACAACCAAGAGAGCACGTGTTCAGGAACAGGCCCTTTTAAAACTTTGCCTGAGGGCGGGCAGGGAAGCAGGAGCAACCAATCCCATTAGGATGGGGGTGGAGCCTGGCTCAGGTAGCTGGACCATGCAGCCACCTGGCTAAAACTACCAGTTTCCTAACACAGAAGAGAGGTTAGAATGTGTTCAACTGAGCAAGGTGATCAGACACAGATCCTTTGTGCAGATTGCCACAATTAACCATGTATATTTTAGTTTTTTTTTAATTTCTAAAATTTAGAGTTAACTTCTAATACAATTTCTGGTATAGCTGATCCACTTCTCAGTTTTCTTCATATAAATAAGAAATTTTTGTGAGATATAGATAAGTGGTGTAATTCAATGGGGAACTGCTAAATAAGCAGTTAGCTTTCGAGTTTTGTTGGCAGTTGAGAGAGGAGTGTGGAGATGTGTGTATAACCCTTGCTTAGATCAGTTTTATAACTGATTTTGAGATCATTAAAATCAGTTTTATAATTGAAACGTTGACTTTTTTACTGCAGCAACTGCTTATGCTCTGCATCCTTATATATAAAGACCCACACATGTGCACATTGAAAACAGTGCTTGCAGACCTGGAGTAATGCTTATGCACCCTTTGATTCAACCTGGGGACTGATAGGGTGGAGTTCTTTGTGATTTTATTTGTGTGTTTCAATAGAATGAAATACAGCAACTTGTATAAAATATCCTGTATCCCAGTGATGACTCCAGTTGGCTTGCCTGTCCGTCCACCTGGTGTTACAGATGATTGCCATGGCAGGTGTTGGTCTGTATGGAAACACAGAAGTCTACAGACATGGGCCATCCCTCTGTTCTGACTGCCCAGACCTAGCACTGTTCTTGCTTCGCTACTCCTAGGTTCTCCCTGAGCCACTTTTCTCCTCTCCCTCTCCAGGGAACACAGAATTCTACGGCGTGTGTGTGGTGTTGTCATTTCTGGTTGCTCACTCTCAACACAGTCACTGAGACCCCTTTTCATGCTGCTGGGTTTTTCGTTTTGTGGTGAAGGAATGTTTGCATGGCTAACGTGGGGGCAGACTCATCCCTACAGAGCCATCTGACTCAGCCTGGCTTAGCCTTGCGTATGCAGGCTGCTGGCTGGACTCTGACAGGTGCTGTACTAGTTGGTGCTGTGCTCTGCCATCCTCACTACTTCTGCCCTCTTGGCAATTGTCATGCAGAAGTGATCTTGGCTACCCTTTGGTAACAGATGCCTGCTAATGTAGTTGTGCCAGGCAGAAGGTTGGCTGGAAATTGAGTGTTTCCAGGGAGAGGGATAAGAGAAGCCTGGACCAACTGGCAGAGGTGAGGCCTCAGAGGGGCACCAAAGCTTGCCTGCCAACCCTCTTCCCCCCAGCATCTGCCCCTAATGAGGCTTGCAAGGGCTTTCATGGTGTTGGTGACCTCACTGCTTCCCTGCAGGACACAGAGCAGAGAGTTCCATACCTGGAAACAGGGGTAGCAGGGGCCATGCCCCTCATGTCCCGCTTCCCTGCTCCATGAGGTCATCCTAAAGACTCAGTCCTGGGTTAATTTTCTATCTGTCTTTTAAGCAGAAGGTGGTAGATAGGGATGGGAAGTAGAGTGTGACAACTAGTGAGCTGGAGGACAGACCACAGGGCCTTAAAGTGAGAAAAAAACCAGTGGTGTATTCTTTATGAAAGACATAGCTTAGCAAGGGTGCAGCCACGGATATCAGGTCACAGTATTTGACCACAGTGTAGGTTGACCAAAGCAGATCAACTGCTGAGCTTGCTTTACAATCTTTGTCGTTTTCAGCAATTCTGTAATTGCTGATGACTTTTACAGTGCCTGTTACACAGTACTCTCACATCTCAGTTCCTGAAGTTGTGTTGGCTTTGCTGATACCATGATGTAACCTCTCTGCTCCCCCCATCTAGATTTCCCAGCAACACCCATCCCCATTACCCTCACTTTACCTTAGGCACCATGTCACATTTAGGTTGTATCTCCCAAATTTCTCAACCAGTGAGGAACTGGGTGAAGGGACCTCCAAACAGCAGTGATAAAAGGAGCTGAATTTTTGAAGGCAGTGTCTGCTTCCACTGATCATTGCTCTTGATTCTAGGTTTCAATGAATGCCTCACTTTCTGTTTCCCTCATGTTCCTGGGTCCGTCCTTTTAGTGGGTAGGTGGTATCAGGTGGGCTTATTTCCCAAACTGGGGTGATGGGCGTGGGCAGGAGATAACAGGTGGTGCATGGTGGGAAAGAAGCACATGCACAGGGGTGGCACTTAGAAGGGGTGAGAGTGTGTGTGAGACCTCTGGCATGGCTGTGCAGACTAGTGCACCCTGATCCAGTTTTTCTCTGGACACCTTGTCACTTCTATGATTCTTCCTGCACTTGCACAGTTGTCCTTTGAATCCTCGGCATTTCCTGTCTCTCTTTCATGGTTATGAATCACTAAAGGAGTGTTTCTCAAGCCCAGGCTCTGTAATGGTTTCTGCGCATGGTGAGTTGAAATTGCCTCCATGGTCTGATACCCACAGCAGGAACTTCAGCATTCACTGTGGCACTGGTAGTTTCTGGAACTCTTCCCATGGGAAGATTTCTAGGGATGCCTTCTGGTCAAACACAGTTTGATTTTTGGAGGCCTTTCTTTAAAATAAAACATAAACATTGTGTCCAAATAACAGAAGTTGCTCCACAACCTGTTTTATCGTATTGCAGAAAGGGAGAGAAAGGATCAAAATCCATCTCGGTGCTGGTCCAGCTGCTTCTCTCTTCGTTTTTATCCATCCCCTGGAATTGCCCTGCATTTTCTCTGACTGCTTTCTCCCTTCATTTTTATTTAGATGTGAGGTCATATTAGATTTAGAGAATCTGGGTGTCTCAGTCAGGAAGGGACTTGACTAGGCTTAGATATCTATGTGGTATCTATGTGGTAGCCTAGGTTAGAGAACCTCTATTTTCAAATTTTAGATTTTATACTATCAGATATTGTTAGAAATAAAAGGGCTTCTGGAACTAGTGTGTCAGGGAGATTGGGGCAATAGAAAATCAGATTTGCTGTAATGATATTTGAGTAGCAGTCACATTTTAGACTCTGGTGTATGCTTAGACTGTAGGTTACACAGACATTTTACTTTCTTGCCTAGGTGAGACCCATCTGCAAGCCTCCTCCAGGTGTGTCACAGGACTGCAGCACAGTGGGTTGCCTTTTCTTAGGAGAGCTTAGGATGGGATTTGAAGGGGCCTTGTAGGTGGGGAGAGAAATACAGAAAAGGGCTGAACTGGGGGTTCTGAGGAGGGATTGACAGGGGAAGGGGAGAAGAGTTGGTTGGGGGCAGTCTCTCACCTAGCATCTGTGTGCATTCTTCTAGGAGTGGAGGAAAGCTGCCCACTACCCTGAGTGCATGAAAAGCCCAGTGTGTTTTCTTCATGGGAATGGAGTGCCATGGGGCTTGCAAGTACCAGAGAAGGGCTCTGTCAGCGGGATAGTGGGGAGTAGGAGGATGAGATTGGGAAACACTGGTCCTGTCTGCTGACCTTGGATTTGAACCTGTTTTTAAAATAGACTCATTTATATATGGTTCACCTTTGAAAAATCTCATGTTCACGTATGTATATAGTAGAAACAGCCATGAGAAGTCAGATACCTGATACTTCCACTCCTGTCAAATCTTTCATGGCCACTTTTAAAGTTTAAGGGAAGGATTTCGGCTCACTGTTGTGCAGAGCATCCCTGCCAATCATGGAGCACTCAGGTCTGTCCATGTCCACAATCCTTCCTATATATGATCACAAATGAGTATGGGAGGCAGGAAGAGCAACCCTGAACATGCTATTTTGGCCCAAATGCCACAATCATAATGAAAAGGGAATTCTAGATAAAGCAAGGGTGGTATGAAAAGTAGCTAAAGAGTAGGGGCAGCAGCCTAGGCTTGGAGGAGGAATCAGCAAGACTATAGTTAGGATCTAAGCTTAGCTTCCTTCCTGAGCAGCAAAATTAAAAACCAACTTTAGAACAGGAAAAGTCTGGATGCATGGGCTTCCTTCTTGACACACTAACCTGATGGAGATTCATTCAAACTGTGCTGAAGTCAAAACTGATTTATACATAAAAGAATATGGACAGGTGGACTTCACTCTTTCCAAACTTCACAGATGCTTCCTGGCAAATGCTGCCTCCTCCTTCTGACTTCTGAACATGGTGTGGGCAGCTTTTATTGTCTTTTTTTTTCTTCTCTATTTAAAGAGAGCATCTGTTGCTGAAGGGCCTAGTGCCCTCTTCGTTATAAAGCTGTTTAGGAGATGCTGAATGGTTTTATAAGAGACCTTCCCATTGAGTCTGGGAGAGAGCTGGCATTGTGGCCCATGGCCAGTACAGACCTCTTGATGAAGTATTGACTTTGAAGCATTGCATCCTCCTTTGATAATGGGAAATGCTGCTGCAGGCTGTATTGAGGCAATCCTGTGAGCCCCATTTCGGTCTCCCAGATGTTGGTACTAAAAAGGCTTTGTACTGCCTCATCTTAGGTGTTGATTGGTGGCAGTGTATGAAACCATGGCAGAAGTCATATGGCATTACACAGTTGTCCTGAGAGATGGAGGGTGTGATGTACTCACTCATTAATTTAAGTATCTAGCCATATACATGTTCCAGGCACCAGGCTATGTACTGAGGATACAATGCTGAGCAAACTACTTTATGCTTCTGACTAACTGGACCTTAAGTTTAGTTATCAATTGCAGGGTGTTGTGAAGAGTACTCAAATATGTGAGTATAAAATTCCATGAGATTCAAAGGTATGAGCATCTAGTATTGTTAAGAATCAAAAATAACCTTCTTGAACAAGTGACCTTTGTGCTGAAATCTGAAAATTATGAAAGAGTTACTTATTCAAAGAAGCTATGGAAGGCAGTTTGCTTTTTTGGACAACATTTATCATCTATGTGGAAAAAAGAACTCCAGAATCAGCAAGGATTGCTCATTAGAAAATGAGAATAAAATTTCTCCCTTCCAGGGCTGAGAGCTGACCTCGGGTCTGTATAGTATATTCCATCCTACAGCCAGGGATTCTTGAGGATGACCATTTCTTGCTCTTGTTCTGAGGCCTGACGTCAATAAGAGTCTTGCTTTTCAAGTAGCTGTAAAGATGAGTCATTATCTAATACTTCCATGTGACTTATGATCTCTTAATCACCAGAAGTCCCCAGATTACAGAGAACAATGCCTGGCACAGAGGGGACATTCAGGAAGTGTTTATTGAATGAAGGAGGTCATGACCCTGCTGATGTATATTGAGGTGAATTAAGGGTCCTCTGTTTTTACTGAAATTCAAGCTCAGCTGAGTACTCAGACCTGTCCAGAGACATGCTGGTTCTCAGGAACCAGAGTGTTCATTTGGCCACTAGCTGAGGCCTCATAGTACCTGTGATTCTGGTCAGAGTTCTTTGCAAAGTTTCCCATGGGATGTGCATTGTTCAGCCTTGGCTTTCATGAGGGAGTTTAGGTTTGTGGTGCTAAGCACATTGAAGGAGGAAAAAGGAAAGGGACTGGGAAATACTGTTCTGGCCTAGCATATATAGGCATACTAAAACAGTTCATTTCACCCAAAGTCTCTGTACTCTGCCATCTTTTTTGTGACTTTCCTTTCTTGGCCTCTTATCTTCATCATCTCTGTGTATCCTGGACATTTCCTGGGGTCCTGTGTGTACAGCAATGTTCCCAGGGCTGTTTGCAGAGTAGTAGTCCAAGTATGATGTCGTACATTGTCTTCCTCAGAGTCTCATGGTCAGACTCCAAGAGCAGGAGTCATCCTCTGATCTCAGGGCTACCAGCTTCAGATCATATGTGATAGTGGGTTGAAGAAGAGGGTCTGGGAGTGTAGAGATCATTATATATAATGCAGATTCCCAGTGCCTGCACTCATCCTGTTGAACAAAATCACAGAGAAAGCTGTCCAGGATTCTGTGTCTTTAGCAAGAATCTCCCTGAGTAGATTGATGTTTATGGTTACTCATCTGGGGTGACAACATCACAAGGAAGGTTTTTAACAGGAGTTTTGACCCTGAGGGAATGGGAGTTAGGACAAGGAGAGTGGAGAGTAATGAATAAGAATGCTGAGCTGTTGTTTCAAAGGGAGGAATCTTGTTCTTTGAAGAATATAGAAAAAAAATTCCATGTTAATAAAAGACACAAGGCAGAATTCTTATAGATGATATTTCCCCAGAGCTACATCAGTGGAAATTTATTCCTTATGGTAAAGCAACCCAATTTAAGTGTTTCCAGATTTCCTGATTAACATTTTCTGTTGGTTCAAGAGGCTGGCAGGTTGGGGGAACAGGGGAAGAGTATCTGTTTTCTATTCAGTGGTGCCTCCCTACAGGTAAATTATAAGGGAAATTTGTGAGAAGGGAAAATGATGTTGGAGCTGTGAGGGAAGGAACTCTAGAGTATAAATATAGGTAAATACGTGCAAGGCAGTCTTCCCATAGGAATTTGGTAAGAAAACCAAATGTGAACAGGGAGCTAAAAAAGAAAGAAGGAAAACTTGGAGATAGATGTAGGAAGCAGATGGGGAACTTGAAATATCTTAAGGAATTATGAATAATTTGATAGCATACATTTGTAATGAAGATATGATAAACAGGATCTTATAGTTGGTCAGGGTATAAGGTAGTAGAATCTGTGGAGGGCCGTTCGGCCAGTCAGCAAAAATTTTTAAACAGCAGATATCCTTTGGTAGGATTCTACTACAGGAATTTATCCTGCATTTATTGGGCCAAGTATGTAAAGGCTTTGTAGATTTATTGTGATATTGTTTGTAATGGTAATAAAACAGAAATAACCTGGAAGTATATTGATAGGGAATTGATAAAATACATTATGATATATCCTTATAATAGAATACTAAATATGTAGTGGCTCAAAAAATGATTTAGGGACAAAATTCTTGTAAACAAGTTATGAAAATACCATTTTGAGTAGAAAAATGCATACATCTTTATGAAGATACTTGAAAAAGTTCATGGGAAATTGAGTTAAAAGATGAGGCATGGCTGGTACCGTGGCTCACTTGGTTAATCCTCCTCCTGCAGTACCGGCATCTCATATGGGTACCGGGTTCTAGTCCCAGTTGCTCCTCTTCCAGTCCAGCTCTGTGCTGTGGCAGTGGAGGATAGCCCAAGTGCTTAGGCCCCTGCACCTGCATGGGAGACCAAGAAGAAGCACCTGGCTCCTGGCTTTGGATTGGTGCAGCTCCAGCCATTGCAGCCATTAGGGGAGTGAACCAATGGAAGGAAGACCTTTCTCTCTTTCTTGCTCTCACTGTCTATAACTCTACCTGTCAAAAAAAAAAAAAAAAAAGTGAGGCTATTTTAGTGCCTGAAAGTTGAAATCCATGCACATTTTTGCTAATATACACTCTATACAAACTTTTTAAAGAGCCCCTGTGAGCTTGTATTTCTAAATTTATTAGGGCTGAAAAACAATTATGTTTTAATCTATTTTTATCTTGCTGTTTTTAGAAGTCTTTCAGAAGACTAAGAAACCAGGGATAGAAAGGATAGAGAAATGCTTTTGTTTTATGTGCTTCTACATTATTTGAATATCTAATCTGTGCATGTGTTTTTTAAAAGACTTATTTTTATTTAAAAGCTGGAGCCTTAGAAAGAGAGACACAAACTAAAACCTAAAAATTGACTTTAAATAACAGCTAACCAAAGGATGGAAAAATAGAAGCTTTGGAAGAAGGAGAGAGAAAATCCTTGGTAAGAAACACAGTTATTTTATTTAACAAACCAGCACATAGCCAATATGATCTACAAGCATAAATATTTAGTGTTTATAAATGTATATATGTGGGCACACATTTACAGGTTGAACATCTAGTTCAAAATCTGATACTTTTTGAGAACAGATGTAATGCAACAAGTGGAAGATTCTGTTCCTGATCTCTTGATGGGTTGCAGTCAAAACACCAGTGGGTTAACAATATTGTAGAAAATTACCTTCATGCTCCATATGTAAAGTCTCTTAGACTTAGGTCTCATTATGCCCGTAAATTTTCCAAAGTGTGAAAAAAATCTGAAATCTAGAACAATTATCTATGCTTAATAGGAACTTGATCTGGGCACTTTTAAAAATTGAGAATCCTAATATATAAAAACAAACTAGATGCTATCTTTGGTTATGGAGAAAAGGAGGGATGGGAGGAGATGAGAACAGTGAAATAAGACTCTTAACTGCACTGGCTGTGAAGGGCATGTGGGCATCAGTGTTGTTTGAAGAATTTCTTAAAAGTGCTGGTGTGCAAAGAAGGAGGTGCCTTTCTCCGAAGGGAGGAGAGGACCTCCACTTTGACTATGACCCTGTCAGAATTAGATCGAAGACAGCAAACCCTAAAGGCTTCCATAGCCTCAGCAACTCATAACTAGAGCCTAGGGAGATTCCTGATGCCATAAACAAGAGTATCAAATTATTAAATCAACATCAGGAGTCACTGTGTACTTATGTCCCATGTGGGATCTGTCCTTGATGTGTTGTCCAATGTGAAGTAATGCTATAACTAGCACTGAAACGGAGTTTTTACACTTTGTGTTTCTATGTGGTTCCAAACTGATGTAATCATTACTTAAAACATACTAAATTGATCTTCTGTATATAAAGATAATCAAAAAAGAAAAAAAAACCTCATTGTTATATTAGAAATTGCATAAAAAATTAATCAAATTCAAAAAAAAATATCATGCAGGATCTCTGTCCATAATTTGCTGTACAATGTGATTCAATGCTATAACGTGTACTCAAATAGTATATTTCACTTCGTGGTGCTATGTGAGGGCAAATGGTCAAAATCTTTACTTAACACATACTGAACTGATCTCCTGTATACAAAGAGAATTGAAAAAGGAATCTGGATGTGAGTGAAAGGGGTGAGGGAGCGGGTAAGGGGGGAGGGTTGCTAGGGGAGAGGGAAAGGGGGGGGAGCCATTGTAATCCATAAGTTGTACCTTGGAAATTTATATTCTAAATAAAAGTTAAAAAAAAATAAAAGTGCTGGTGTGTTGTATTGGCACTTATTATATTTACATTCAGGATAGCTGGAGATTCTGGACAAGGAGACCTGGGAAAGTCCTGGCAGTTTTACTCCCTTAGCGTTGGGTGAAAATGAAAAGGCCAGGGCTGTCTTAAAAACTTCATCCCATATCTTTAAAATGCCTTTATTCACTTGGGCATAAGGAGTTCCTGTTCAGATTTTCTGCAGCTTTCCCTGAAATCAGTGTAATGTGCATGATGTCACCTGTATTATCAATCTCAGTTGCCAGAATACTCCTTATGTAAATATTTACTGGAAGTGGGTCAGGGCTGGGTACAGAGAACACACAGAGATAGATCTTCCATCCATTGTTTCCCTTAACAATTACCTACAATAATTGGGTTGGGCCTGTCTGAAGCCTGAACCCAGGAACCCCATCCAGGTCTCACATATGGGTTGCAGAAACCCAAGTACTTGGACCATCATCTGCTACCCACCAGATACATTAATGAGATCTCAATTCCAACTGCTTAAATATGAGTTGCAGGCATTCTGAGTAGTGCTTTAACCTACTGAACCATGTATAAAAGCATATAATTATATACAGTGTCATTTTTAAGAGTATGGTATAAAATATGATATGTTGATTAAATGTTCAGAGTTAGACACATTCACAATTTTTGGAACACTGTCCTTTTCCTTTTTAAAAAGCATATATTTATTTAATTTGAGAGTCAGAGTTATAGAGAAATAGAGACATAGGGAGAAATATCTTCTTCCTACTGGCTCATTCCTCACATGGCCACAATGGTCAGCACTGGGCCAGGCCAAAGCCAGGAGCCAGGAACTTCATCAGAGTCTCTCATGTGGGTGGCAGGGGCTGGAACATATGGACCATCTTCTGCTGCTTTTCCCATGCCATTAGCAGGGAGCTGGATCAGAAGTGGAGCAACTGGGACAAGAACTGTTGCCCATAAGAGGTGCTGGTCTTATAGGCAGTAGCTTTATCTACTGTGCCATAATGCCAGTTCTCCATAATCCTTTTCACCTGCAGAATATTATGTGCAACAGATTTGAATCTTATGTTATATTGGGATGAGTGTATAATAGTTTGCTTTGTGTGTGCAATCTAAGTATAAACAGGGTGTAACTTCAGTCTCTTCCATTAGTGAGCTATTTCTACATATTCTTAAGCTCTCTGGCTTTCATTTTGCCCTAAACTGTTTTTCTGTGCTGCATTTATTTTTACTAAAACCTTCAAAGTGTAAAAAACATGAATGAATAAAACAGCAAAAACAGGACTCACTTTCTGGTGAAGGATCCTCTCATATTCCTTATTCACTGACTACTACTCCTCCCTTTCAGTTTGTCCTTCCTTGGTGATTATATAAAGAATCATTTGATTATACAAGAATATTTCAAAATGTTTGTGGAAAATGGAACTAAAATATAAGTTTAGTATAGTTCCAAAATTATTGAAATATATGCATTATTTTCTCATAATATGACTTTCCATAAAAATTTTCGAGACTGTTCATATATGTTTTTAAATTTATTTTTATTTATTTGAAAAATAGTGATGAAGACAGAGTGGGAGAGACCAAGAGACATCTCCTGCCTGCTGGTTCTATCCCAAATGGCTGGGGCAGAGCCAGGCTGAAGCCAGGAGTCTAAAATTTCCACCTAGGTCTCTTACATAGGTAGCAGAGCCCTAGTACTTGGAGCATCATCAGCTGCTTTCCCAGATGGATTAACAGGGAGCTGGATCAGAAGTGGAGCAGTAAATATACAGAAAAGAAAATGAAGTAATGTAGTAGTTAATATCATAAAGCCATCCAAAATAGTGAGTTAGATTATTTAATAACATGGAAATGCACAGGTGATATTAAGTGAACAATTCTATAATTCTGTCTGTTATAATCCTATTTTATAAAACATACCTATTCAGATGAAAAAATTATAAGAACATATATGGAAATGCATTTAGTAAGTTTCTCTAAGTGGTGATTTTGTGGCTAATTCTCATTTCTCAAATTATTCTTTTATATATATATATATAATATTTATTTATTTATTTATTTGAAAGTCAGAGTTACACAGAGAGAAGGAGAGGCAGAGAGAGAGAGAGGTCTTCCATCTGATGGTTCACTTCCCAACTGGCTGCAATGGCCAGAGATGCGCCGATCCGAAGCCAGGAGCCAGGAGCTTCTTCCGGGTCTCCCAAGTGAGTGCAGGGGCCCAAGGACTTGGGCCATCTTCTGCTGCTTTCTCAGGCCATAGTAGAGAGCTGGATCTCGTACCGGCGCCCATATGGGATGCCAGCGCTTCAGGCCAGGGCGCTAACCTGCTGCGCCACAGTTTTGGCCCCATCTTTTATATATTCTTGAAATATTTTGTGATTATGAAAATAAGTCTCATTCTCATAAAGTTAAGCAGTTATGCTTTGAAAATAGTAGCAACTTTTTTCTTTTAAAACACAAAGTAAATTCCAGAATTTGCAGATATCCATCACTGCATTGAGTAACTTTTGCTATTTTTCATTCCAAAAGAAACATTTGCAGAATGCTTCGTTTGAAATCCCAGCAACATTGAGCCTGAACACATTGAGCAATACTCTTCAGAAACATTTTTTTTCTCCCATTCCAAGATGATTTTGAATTGTTTTTCTTTGGTAATTACACTTAGAACTTAGGCATTCCAACAGTAACTGCCTCTAACTTTGTAGGTGATAATGATGATCATGTGCGATAAGCATGTTATCAGGGTACAGGCAGCTAATGTGCCATAAAATTCTGTTTTAAAAATAGCAAAATTTTACAAATAGGAGACAGGGGCAGGTGTTCAGTGCAGTGGTATGACTACTTGAGAGGAAGACATCCCATATCAGAGTGCCCAGGTTCAAGTTCCAGCTCTACTCCCATTTCCAGCTTCTTTCTGGTATGTACCTTGGGGAGCAATGGGAAAGGGCTCAGATACTTTGGTCACTGCTACCCACATGAGTGATATGGATGGAGTTCCTAGCCTGGGCTTTGGACAAGCCCGTTGTTGATCGTTACAAGCATTTGACATATGAACCAATGGGTGAGATCTCTTGTCTCTCTGATTCTCTCTCTCCTGTCAGTACCTTTGAAATAAATAATTTACAAAATAAAAATAGAAGGTAAAATAAGAAAAAATGAAATTTTACTTTTTATTGGATTCTATCTTTAAAATTGCTATTAATTTATTATTTATTATATTATTATTATTATTTATTGGCTGTAGCTGTGCCAATTCGAAGCCATGAGCCAGGAGCTTCTTCTGGGTCTCCCACGCAGGTGCAGGGGCCCATGGACTTGGGCCATCTTCTACTGCTTTCCCAGACCATAGCAGAGAGCTGGATTGGAAGTGGAGCAGCCAGGTCTTGAACAGCTGTTGCACCTGGCCAGGGAGTTAACCCACTGCGCCACAGTGCCGGTCCCAGACTAATTTAAAAGAAATTAATCTCTTCAGTTATTTTAATCAAAATATCTACCTAAGTAGTAATCCATATAACATTACATAGCACTTGGCCAAAATTTGAAAAATATAGGCCAGAGCTTTAGAGCCAATTTGGTAAACAATTTTAAAGTGGATAACTTACCAATTGTATTACATAGCCGTCCAGTAATAGTTAATAATTAAGTCAACCACAATAATAGATCAGGCCAGGAATTCATTATATGACAGATAATTCAAATAAGACTACTGAAATATCAGGTACTCAAACTCTGCTATTCATTTTTCCATGTGTCTTAATCTTGTCTATTTGCCTAGTCGGTAATAGAAAGCTTTCAATTGTGTGTCATCTCAATAGTCATTCAAATGATCATATACCCTATTTTTTATTGTTACATAACTACGAAATGCACAGCCTAAAGTGAAGAAACTCCACAGATAGTGTATGTATTTTAAAATTATGTATGAAAGGGTACAGACATTTACCTTAGTGGTTAAAATCCTTGAATCCTACATCAGAGTGCCTGGGTTCAACACTGGCCTCTAACTCTTGACTCCAGCTTCCTGCAAATGCACACTCTTTGATGCAGCAGTGATGGCACATGTAATTGGGGTTTTGCCATCCATGCAGACCACCTGGATTAAGTTCCTGGGTTCCAGCTTCAGTATAGGCTTAGATCTGGCCATCTTAGAGTTGGGCCATCTTCTACTGCTTTCCCAGGCCATAGCAGAGAGCTGGATCAGAAGTCGAGCAGCTGAGACTAGAACTGGTGCCCATATGGGATGCCGGTGCTTCAGGCAAGGGTGTTAACCCGCTGCGTCACAGCTCCGACCCCTTGTAGCATCTCTTAATAAAGGGTTCACTGAAGAAGCACATCCAGTCTCCCTGCTAAACTAGGAGCTTCTGCTCTCATCCCTGTCTCCTGTGTCCACCACAGTCCTAATCCCATGGTTAGTGAGGAGATTATTTTCTCTCCAGTGCCACAGGGTAGAGGAGAAAAATCTCAGTCTTCCATGTTCCTATTCCACATAAACATCACTAATGGAGAAAGAAATGTTAGTGCAAATGTGGGGACAGCTATAATTTCTTGATTACTCTCTGTTATATACATCTACCAGAGTCCTAGTGAAATAAAACTGGAACTAATATGTTCTGGATGTCCTTAAAAGTTCTAGACCAAGATAGGAAAACCACCCCTGACAATGGCACAGTCTATCTGTCTCACACAATTGCAAGTGCACTGTCATAAAGTCAGGAGACACCTGCTTGTCTTTCTCTACCTTCACCCAAGGAGAGTCTGATAACTAAGCAGATAGAAGTAGGAAGAGAGAAGGGAGACATGGGATTGCAGCCTTTCTCAACACACAAAACCTGGAAGTGAGGCTGCCATCAGCAAAGCCTTCAAGGCACTTGCATAGTGACCTTAGAGCAATAAGAGCAGCCCTGTCTACCTCCAGCACCAGGTAGAAGTGGGCTTGGATATTACATCTCACAAAGAAAACATCAATACCTTCATTTCATATTGTGGTAAAAGTCACATATTAAAATTACTGTCATTCACAGTATAGAGTTCAGTGGGAATACATAGACAAATGATCTGTATAATAGATTTCTAGAACTTTTTTCATCTACCAAACTCTATGCCTAATGAAAAATAAAGACCTCCTGCTATCTATCACCCCCTTTCTATTTTCAGTTTCTAGGACTTTGCTTTAAATACTTCACAGTATTGGAATCTTACAGTATTTTTGTTTGGGTTATTTGCCTAGCATAATATTTTCAAAGTAAATTGATGTCAAAGGATTTTTTTTTCTATTTCTTCATAATACTCCATTATGTGCATAGAACACCTGTAGTGTAACAATTGTCTTTTTTTCAGACATTGGCTGTGGCCCAAGCATGTTGATCATCTTCTACTGATTTCCCAGATGCATTAGCAGAGAACTGGATTGGAAGTGGAGCAGCTAGGACTTGAACCAGTGCCCATATGGAATGCTGGCATCACAGGTGGAAGCTTTAACCACTATCCACTATTATTGGACCCCAGTTATTTTAGACATATAGTCAGAGGTGGAATTATTGTATCTTATAAACTCCACCAGAACACTTCATACATGCCTTAATTTTTTTATTTGCTCTGCTCAGCATGTAAGAGATAGGGCATCAGAAAGACATGTTCATGGTTGGGAATAGTGCATTTTAATAGGTCATTTAGTTGTTGAATAACTAAATGGCATGGAGGCAATTGAAAGTGCTACAAAGATAATGAGTCTGGATTAAGAAAGATGTGGGATATAGAGATGCTACTTTGGGTGCTGTTTGAACAAATACATGCTGAGAGGCTGACCCACAGATACCACATGACTGAATGTCTGCAAATCTTTGTTTTGGATTTGTCTAATAGGGCACTCTCTTCCGAAATGAAGTCACAGACACATCCACAAAGGTCACTGATTTCTAAAGCATCAGACATTCTAGGTCAGAGACCTCCTGTCAGTGTGGGGAGGATTTTAGTAGACATAGTAGCACTGCGGAAAGTAGAGTTTGTATAGAAGTCTCACATGTGTCTGAGATTCCTAGCAGCCTTTTCTCTTGACTGGGACACTGTCTTTCATACAGATTCACAGTAAAGGACACACTGAATACAAAAGCATTCCCATGGACAGAAAATCACATGAAGGGAGGTTTGAGTTCACCTGGTTATCTAATAAAGCACTATTTCTGATTTCCTAAGATAAAATTTTAAAATTTACTCTTGGGCTTTATTTCATAGATAAAATCTCATGCTACCAATTTCCAATAGCTTTATAGACTCATTACCAAGCAATATCCATGATCTGCCACTTAGCAAGTTCGAAAAGTAGGAAAATACTTCTGCCTGAACCTTAGATTCTTCATCTGTAAAATGATTTTGTTTTAACCTTGTAGAGTTTGTAAGCTCAACAAACCCAAGTGGTAGATCCATTTTTTTAACGTATCAAATCACCTTTAAGCAGTATCTAGCATCATCCATGCCAGAAGAAGTCTAATAGGAATTGTGAAATTGTGATAGCAGATGAGGTCTCTCCTCTCCGTATGGTTCAGTTGTTTATTACAAGAAATCAAGACGAATGGGTTCATAGAACAAGCCAGTAGCTCCAGAACAGCTATAGTGAAGGAGAATCCTAGCCTTATTATTCTTGTGCTATTGAACTGTCTTTCCCTCTTGGTTCTGTGGGACCTCAAAAGATCAGTCTTCATCTTCTGTCTGGGCTCTTCATCCTGACTCTGCTCACACAGTAACAGAAGTCTCTTGATAGCTTCAGATCTTTCCAGTCTTTTAAAAATTATCTCTGTACTCTACAGTTCACTCTACCTACTGTTGGATTTCTCTTTAAAGCACATTCAATTTGTTCATATTTCTAACTTGATTAGGTATTTAATGCAAAGAAAACTTGGGTTATTTGTGACATTAATGTAAGAAGAATTTTCTTTTTAGTGTTTTAAGACATTTCAAGTATATTTTATCAAAATTTTAATATACTTAAAATAGGAAAAAAATAAGAAAATTATCACTGCTTTGCCAAACCTAAAGAAGTACAAGTGCCTTCCTGGTGCTCACCTCATTTGCTGAAATAGCTTCCTCCTCCTTTCAGCCTTGAGCTTCCTCTCCCTTACTCAATTCTATCTTCTGTGGCTTGCCATTTTCTTAAGCCTATTACAGTTATAAGCTTGATTCCTTCAACAGATTTCTTCCCTATCAGAACTGATCTACGAGAGAAAAGGGCAAATGTTATACTCTTTCTGTGCAAGACAGCTTTGCTAGAGCTCAGATTAAGTCAGTGTGAAGGTGGGAATTTGACTATTTCTGAATCCATCTGAAGCCCACTAAACATCAGACAGACCTTAGGAAACTTACCAGAAACTCAGATCCTTGAATATCTCAAGTACAAAGATGCCAGCCAAGGGAAGAAACATGTCCATCTGCTGATCACAGATGACACTGTAGGAAAATTAACAAGTCTCCGTGCCCTAGTTATTCACTGCCAAGAACTGAGCTACCATCTGTGTTCCTCTACACTCTCATTCAGAGACATCCTGAGCAAGGAGGCAGAAAGACTGAGGTATGTGTTGTCTGCATGAATCCTTAAACCCTCACCTCTTAGATACCTTCACCCACGTGCAGGGTGCTCTGTGACAACAGGGGGTCCTTTTCCTCTCCCATGGTCAAATGACAGAAGATGTTGACTATTGCTACTTATAAAGAACACATTCATATTCCTATTTTACATATAAGAGAAAACTATTGTTTTATAGGTTAATTATCTTCAATGTTCGAAGGTATTATTCACTACCTCCCTCTAACCCCAAATCTAAGACAGTCTGACACATGTCACATAGGAACATTTGTCTCTAGATCCAGGAAATTATTTACTTTTTTTTTCAGATTTAATTGTATTGGTTTGGTGTACTAATTTTTTACACTCCATTGTCCATTCTAGAATCCTTCATTCTCAGATCCTCTGCAATCTGAGTTGTTCTCTTGTCCTCTGAGGACAACTGACCTCAGTGATCCTCAGTTCTTCATGCTGGTGATTCAAATAACATTGATCTACCACAAAGGTGGCCAGGGCCCAAGTACTCAGGCAATCTTCCACCGTTTTGTTTCAGGCAAATAAACGAGAATCCAAATACATGATTTTCCATGCTGGCATCCGATATTGGAGTGTTGATTTGAATCCCAGTTTGCTCTGCATCCAATCCAGCTTCCTGCTGGTTTGAAAAACCATGTTTTTGGATTTATGTCTTGGCAACTCTGGGATTAACTTCATGATTAGGCAAGTCATATTGGAAGATTCAAAGATTTCCATAATGTGAAACTAACTGCAAATTTCCTTGTACACAAGGGTAGATTTACACAGGCAGTGGCTTTATCCTCTATGCTATATCACTGGCCCCAAGATTTATTATTTATTTAAAAGGCAAAATTACAGAGAGAGGAGGTGGAACAGGAGAGAGAGAGAGAGAGAGAGAGAGAGAGAGATACAAAGAGAGAGAGAGAGATACAAAGAGAGAGAGAGAGTGCACTTCCATCCACTGGTTTGCTCTCCAAATGGCCACAATGACCAGGGCTGGGCTAGGCCAAAGTTAGGAGCTCAGAGCTTCTCCTGGTCTCCCACATGTGTATGGGGCCAAGACGTGGGGCTTCTTTCACTGCTTTCCCAGACAAATTAGCAGGGAGCTGGATTGGAAGTGGAGCAGCCAGATCTCAAGCCTGTACTCACATGGATGCCAGCATCACAGGTAGATGCTTAACATGCTATGTCACAATGCTTGCCCCTATAAATAATCTTAATGTATATATGTGAATATTGTTATATTTAGAAAATTACTACATTGTTCCATGCTCCATGAATATTTCAGGTCTTCTTGTATGCACTTCAGTTTGCTCATGCTGCTCCCAGGATTGCATATTTTCTCTAGATATGAGAATAGTATCATTGGAATTTTGATAGGAATCTCATTGAATGTGTAAATTGGTTTGGGTAGTATCGACATTATGATTATATTAATTCTTCCAATCAACAAACATGGAATATTTTTCTTTTTTTGTGTCTTTTTTCAATTTAACATTTTGTAATTTCATCATTGAGATCTTACATTTCGTTGGTTAAATGTCTTCTAAGATATTTAAGTTTTTTTTTTTTTTTTTGGTAGCTATTTTGAATGGGACTGAACTTACACGTTTTTTCTCAGCCATGGCATTGTCTATATATACAAAGGCTATTGATTTTTGTATGTTTGTTTTATATTCTACAACTTTACCAAACAACTCTTTTTTAAAGATTTATTCATTTGAAAATCAGAGTCACACAGAGAAGGAGAGGCAGAGAGAGGAGAGGCAGAGAGAGAGACAGAGAGTCAGTTTTCCATCTGCTGGTTCACTCCTCCATTGGCTGCAACAGCTGGAGCTGTGCCAATTCTGAGCCAGGAGCTAGGAGCTTCTTCCAAGTCTCCCATGCGGGTACAGGGGCCCAAGGACTTGGACCATCTTCTATTGCTTTCCCAGGCCACAGCAGAGAGCTGGATTGGAAGTGGAGCAGCCAATACTTGAACTGGCGTCCATATGGGATGCCAGCACTGTAGGTGGTGGCTTTACCTGCTATGCCAAAACACCGGCCCCTCAGATCTTTATTCCCTGGTACTGTCCTTGGATTTGGCTCTTTCTGGTTTTTCTAGGTCCTTGAGATGAGTCCTTAGGTTGCTTATTTGGTATTTTTCTTCATTTAGATGTTTGGCCACCTAAAGCCATAGCTTTTAATTTCTGCATTTCTACGATAATGATAGGGGCCTTCTGGATGGCTGCAGGAAATACAAACAGGAATGAGTATTCTGCATTACTAGGATTATCATAGCAAAATACTGGTAGAATATGGGATTTCAGTCACAGCAATTTGTTTTTCATAGTTCTAGAGATAGAAAATTTAAGAGCAAGGTGATAACAGGTTTAGTTTGTCCCGAGGCCTCTCCCTCTGGGTACCATATACATCTTGCTGCATCCTCACATTGTGTTTCCTCTATCCATGTGTATCCCTTCTTATAAAGGCATAGGTCAGTTTGCATCAGGGCTTCACACTAATTATATCATTTGATGTTAATTACCTGCTTAAAGGTCTTGTCTGCAAAGAAAGTCCCATTGGTTTTCAGCAGTTCATCATGTAAATTTTAGGGAGATAGTAGCTAGAAGGGGCCTTGGTCTTGCTTGATAACCATTCTGAGGAAGTCTTGGTTTCTGAAATGAGTTTTAAAATTCTTCACACTATCATTTTCAATACTATCAAAATTGGTGCATGTATGGGCACACACAAATACAAGGAAACACTTGTATACACACTTATCTATCATGGAAATGATGATTGTAAATAGGTAAAATCAATACAGTAATTCATAAGATAGCAAACATTAGGGGCTGGCGCTGTGGCGTAGCCGGTAAAGCTGCGGCCTGTAGTGCCGACATCCCATATGGGCGCTGGTTCGAGTCCCGGCTGCTCCTCCTCCCATTCAGCTCTCTGCTGTGGCCCGGGAAAGCAGTAGAAGGTGGCCCAAGTCCTTGGGCCCCTGCACCCACGCGGGAGATCCGTAAAAAGCTCCTGGCTCCTGACTGGATCAGCGTAGCTCTGGCCATTGTGGCCAGTTGGGTAGTGAACTGGCAGATGGAGGACCTCTTTCTCTTTCTCTGCCTCTCCTCTGTGTAATTGTGACTTTCAAGTACATAAATAAATCTTAACAAAAAAAAGATAGCAAACATTAAAACATGAGAATTAGAAAAAATGACAAAAATGATTATGTGTTATACAATATTTATAGCTTCTAAAAGATAAACACTGAAATATGAGAAATAAAACAATGCAAAAACCGTACCTTATAATCCTACAGAACAGCTTGCATGGGGGATGTTTTCCTAAAGCCTTGCAAACCATAAATTACTGTTACTCAAACTTCCACTTAGGAGTATATAGGCAAGTGGCAAAAATGCATTTCCAAAAACATAAATCCAACACCATTGTAGCAAAATTGTTAGTTACAGTTTTTGATTTTCTCAGCATTATTTCCTGAATTAACCACATGATGAATCATTGTGGATTTTCTGCTTTTTGAAAAGCAATGATTTTTTTCTAAATTTTTTTTTTTGACAGGCAGAGTGGACAGTGTGAGAGAGAGACAGAGAAAAAGGTCTTCCTTTTGCCGTTGGTTCACCCTCCAATGGCTGCCGCGGCCGGCGCGCTGTGGCCGGCGCACCGTGCTCATCCAATGGCAGGAGCCAGGTGCTAGGTGCTTTTTCCTGGTCTCCCATGGGGTGCAGGGTCCAAGCACTTGGGCCATCCTCCACTGCACTCCTGGGCCACAGCAGAGGGCTGGCCTGGAAGAGGGGCAACTGGGACAGAATCCAGCGCCCCGACCGGGACTAGAACCTGGTGTGCCGGCGCCGCTAGGCGGAGGATTAGCCTGTTGAGCCACGGTGCCGGCCCGAAAAGCAATTATTGTACTTAAATTTTCAAATTTATCCATCAGGTGTGTTTTCTCAACACATACACTGATATTACCAGTTTAATGAATAAGAGGGTGACCATTACAGGATTAATAATAAAATTTCTACTACAATAGCGTAGGTATTTTTAAAAATATTTATTTACTTGATTTTTTAAAAAAGATTTTTATTTATTTGTTTGGGAGGTAGAGTTATAGACAGAAAGAGGAAGAGTTAGGGGAATAGGTCTTCTATCCTCTGATTCACTCCTCAAATGGCTGCAATGGCTGGAGCTGGGCCCATTTGAAGCCGGGAGCCAGGAGCTTCTTTTGGGACTCTTACATGGCTCGAACCCTTGGACCATCTTCCACTACTTTCCCAGGCCATAACAGAGAGCTGGATCAGGAGAGGAGCAGCTAGACTTGAACCAGTGCCCATATGGGATGCTGGTGTTGCAGGTGGAGGCTTAGCTCACTTCGTCACAGCACCAGCCCCCACAGATCTTGTGAATATCCTCTGACTTCAACCAACGAACATAAGTAAAAATGTGGGTCATTTATGGGAGATGTTTGATTTAGCTTCAGTTTTTATCTAATGTGTCCTTACTGTGTGGTAATTAGAAACAATTGATTCTCAGAGCATATAAGCACTAATGAGACAGTGGGAAAGACAAAAGACCCCCGCACCCCACCCAGTCATCAGTTCACTTCCTCAGAAGCCTAGGTTTGGCCAAGCCAAAGACAGGAACACAGAACTCCATTTGAGTCTCCCATACAGGTGTTAGGGGCCCAAACATTTGGACCACTATTCACTGCCATTCCAAGTGCATTATCAGGAAGCTGGATCAGAAAGCACAGTGGCTGATATTGGAGCTTGTGTGCTAATATAGGATGCCAGCCCTGCAAATCTTGTCTCAGCCTGCTTTGTATGAATGCCAGCCTTGATAACAATTATTTTAAAATAACACCAATAGAAAATTCTTATAAAGTCTCTATAAACAGTCCCAAAGACACAGCAAATAAATATTTACTGAAGAAAATTTAAAATATAAAAATATGAAGATTCAGTGCTATTTGAATCCAGACCTGATTCTTCTCTCGCCTCTCATGACTCAGTCAAATGGAAACCCCACACCATACAACTGCAACTGAGAACACAGGGCTTCCTCTCCTGGTGAGTGATGGCTGAAGATGACATCACCACTTTTTCTGCCTCAATTATCTGCTGCCAGAACTATGTTCTGGGGGAGTGAAGCTGAGAGATGGGGTCCAGACGCCACCTGAGTGATGGAGTTTCTATATTGGGTGTGAGGACACTTGGATTTCATCTTCCACTATCAGCAGTGCCTATAGTTGGTAAATCTGTAGGAACAGCACATATATGGTGGCTTTGGATTGGAACAGTTAGCGTTATTGAGGAGCTATCTAGAGAGTACTGAGTTTCCTTTTATATATATATATATATATATATATATTTTTTTTTTTTTTTTTTTTTTTTGGCCAGGCAGAGTTAGACAGTGAGAGAGACAGAGAGAGACAGAGACAGAGAGGTCTTCCATTGGTTCACTCCCCTAATGACCGCTATGGCTGGCGCTGTGCCAATTCTAAGCCAGTAGCTGGGTACTTCCTCCCGGTCTCCCATGCGGGTGCAGGGACCCAAGCACTTGGGCCATCCTCCGCTGCCCAGCCGGGCCATAGCAGAGAACTGGACTGGAAGAGGAGCAACCGGGACTAGTATCCACCGCCCCAACTGGGTCTAGAACCCGGGGTGCTGGTGCCACAGGCGGAGGATTAGCCAAGTGAGCCACTGCGCCGGCTTTATATATTCTTAATTATTTAAGAGGCAGGGACAGCAGACAAGGCACTCTCATCTGCTGTCTCACTTTCCAAATGCTTCCAACATCAGGCTGAACTACGTTAAAGCTGGGAGCTAGTGAGAGGCACGTGGCAACACAAGTGAAACCACTGATTCGAATGCTCATATCCCTTTTCAGAGCATCAATTAGGTATTGACTACTCTGCTTTCAATCCAGCTTCCTGCTAATGTGTCTAGACAGCTGATGATGCCCCACCTACTAGGGTTTGTGCCATCTACTTGAGAGACCTGGATAGAATTCCTCAATCCTAGTTTTAGCCTGGCCCAGCTTTGGCTGTTGTAGGCATTTGGGGACAAGAACCACCAGTTGGAAGATCTCTCTCTCTCTCTCTCTCTCTCTCTCTCTCTCTTTTTCTCTCTCTCTCTCCATTTCAAATAAATAAAATAATTTTTAAGGTTAAATATTGGAAGCTGTGTATACAATCTAGGTCTCCAACATAGCTCAGCCTCTGCCTTATGCTGATATGATCCCATGGTAGGCATATGCAGGATGCTGGAATTGAAAGAGCGGAGCTTGGACTCAAACTTACTCTGTGATGTGTTTGTCCCAAGCAGCAACTTAACCACTATTTCCAACTGCAGCATTTTTTAGGAGATAAGGATATTTGAAAAAATGATGATGGTGATGGTTACAAGTAAGTGAAAACACTTTTTTTTTTTAAAGATTTATTTTACTTGTTTGAAAGAGTAAGAGGGACACACAAACACACATACACACACACACACACACACACACACAGAGAGAGAGAGAGAGAGAGAGAGAGAGATCTTCCATCCACTGGTTCATTCCTCCAAGTGGCCACAATGACCAGAACTGAGCATATCCAAAGTCAGGAGCCTGGAGCTTCTTCTGGAATCTCCCACATGGTTGCAGGGGCCCAAGGACTTTGACCATCCTTTGCTGCTTTCCTAGGCAAATTAGCAGGGAGCTGGATCGGAAGTGGAGCAGCTGTGACTTGAACTGGTGCCCATAAGGGGTGCTGGTGCTTTAGGCTGGGGCTTTAACCCACTGCACCACAGTGCCGGCCCCCAGTGAGAGCACCCTTAATGGACAAATTGCTTGGTGAATTCTATTTGTATCTTAGATATTATTTTAGAAAGTAATTGGGACTGGCATTGTGGCATAGCAGGTAGAGCTTCTGCCTCCAGCCCAGGCATCCCATATGGGTACCAGTTCTTGTCCTGGATGTTCCACTTCTGATCCAGCTCTCTGCTAATGTGCCTAGGAAATCAGTGGAGAGTGACCCAAGTCCCTGGACCCCTGCAACCGTGTGGGAGACTCAGGAGAAGCTCCTGGCTCCTGGCTTCAGCCTGGCACAGCCCTTGCCATTGTGGCCATTTGAGGAGTGAAGCGGTACATGGAAGATCTCTCTCTCCCTCTCTCTCTCAATCTTTCTCTCCCTCTCTCTCTCAATCTTTCTCTCCCTCTCTCTCTCTCTCAATCTTTATCTTCCCCTCTCCCTCTGCCTCTCCCTCTGCCTCTCCCTCTGCCTCTCCCTCTCCCTCTCCCTCTCCTTCTCTCTCTCAAACTCTGGCTTTCAAATAAATAATTTAAAAAAGTTATATGAAAACTGATATGATAAAAGGGACTTACTCAATTATTTCAAATTTTTCACATAACAGTTTATATTTTAGTATCCTAAATCCCAGTCCACATAAAATGTGATTTTCCTCTGTAGGCTACATTGCCTATTTATAGTAGAAATGGATACAAATGCTGGAGCAAGAGATGGCAGCATATAGCTAGATGATAAACAGCATATAAAGAATGATTGTTAGAGGGACAGGAATTGTGGGGAAAAGTTACTTTAATCTTATCTGTCATTTTTAGAATAGAATAGAATTATAAAATGAATTAATACAAACCAAAACATGGTCAGACACAAGAGGTATATGACTAAATGTTTTTATTAGTCAGAAAACACTAACCTTTGGGGTTGCCATTGTGTGCTGAGTTAGGCCACTGCTTTTAATACTGTCATCCTATATTGATTTCTGGCTACTTTGCTGCCAATTCAGATTCCTGATAGTGTGTTTGGGAAGGGAGTGGAAAATGGCCCAAGTACTTGAGTCTCTTCCACACATGTAGGAGATTCAGATCGAATCAATAGTGGCTCTATCCTGGCCCAGAACTGGCTTTTGTAGTCAACTGGGAAGTGAACCATGAGAAGGAACATTTCTCCCTCTCTCTTCCTGACTCTTTGTTTTCTGTCATGTTTATTTGTTACTATTTCAAAAACTACATCTTTTAAAAAAATGAAAACTAACCTCAGGTCATAATCCTTGAGGGATTCTTAATTAGTCCCGCACTCTGTTCATCACTCCCTTTGTCTTTTACCATAGGGATTATGTATTTTTCTGCATTTAGTACAAATTAATTACCAAAGTCCTATCACTGACTCAGTGCTCACAATTAAGAACTACAATCATTACAAGGAAGGCATGCCAAAGAGAGAAAATGAGTTGCTTAAGATTAGCCAATTATCAGTCAGTGTGTTTTTGCCACTTTTTCTCTTCTTAAGAAACCTCATGGAATCCACATCCAGTAGGAACAGCTCCTGCTGGTAGAGATGTGTGATAACCAGGACTCACCAATTTGAACAGAGCAAATCAAATCTTAGGCATAGAGCAAACCAGAAATAGTTTCTGGGCCAAGAATCTTTACCCTCCTACTACCCCTACTCAGGCCCACATGAATCTTGACCATCTCCACTTGGACAGAAGCAGCAACAGCAACGAGAGTTCTGTGATGTCCAGTGTTGACTTGCTTGTGAAGTTTGTATTATAAACCAGCAAATAGATTAAAACTTCAGATCCAGCTATCAGAACAATAAGTGAAGATTTGTTAGGTTAGATAGGTGGACAGATGAATGTGTAGAGAGACGGGATTCAGGAATTATTAGTCAAATAATTAATGGATTGGAACTTTTGTTATTTTCACAAAGAATTTGAAATGCACCCACCTTAATCACTACTATTTTATTCCAGTATATACACTAGAAGAATGAAGATACCAGTGAAATATCTCCAAATTCCCAGCAAAATCATTGTGAGGTGTGTGTAAGATCTCTTACTATGGGATAATTGCATTTGTGGGGTTTTGTGATATCCCCTCAGGAAGTGAAGCTTCTGGTTCCTTCCTGTGTGCTGCCACCTGCAAAGTACCCTTGTTTGAGCTTATAGACATTTATACAAAAGCTAGTTTCTAAGGGCAGTGGGGTTTGTGATGGAAGTTAGGGTACTAGATGAAGATCCTGTTTCCTTTCTAACAAAGTTTTTTTATGTTGAATAAACATGATTCATGTATGCCATGAAATATGCCTCTCTGGCCCAAACTCTCTAATGTATCACGGTAGAGGCAAAGGAGTCCTAAGTTTTATATGAACTTTGAAAGGGAAGATGTGAATGAATTGAGAATAGACAAGGGCCTAGGAAACATTTATTGAAAAATTCTTGATGGTGTGGCCTTTAGTGGAGGGATAATCTGTCACGTCTGAAAATCTGTCTACACTACTCCCTAACACAGGCCTATTACTATATTCTGTCCTCATTATTTCCAGAATTGGAGCTCTCTGAAACCTAGTCTGCCATCACATTTTGTATCTGGAGTTAGTGCTGATGCTCCCTGTATCCTGATAGTTCTTTCTGGTAGCTCAGGAATTGTCAGGATTTTTATACCAGATAAAAAAGATGCAAAAAAGTGTGAAGTATGTTTTAGGAGATAATCCTGTTGACAAGTATCAAGTGATTAGTTTCAGTATATTCCTCACTTTACCACAGGTAACTGCAAACTGTTTACTTTTGAGATCCATTTAAGAAAGTGAAGCCAGTGTAGAAGAAACACTGTTTTAGAAGACTTTTCCTTGAACAGGACTGTCATTTTCCCACCAGTAGTTTCTATGGATTGTGTGAATCCAACAAGTATTTTTTTTAAAGATTTATTTTATTTATTTGTAGGACAGAGTTACAGAGAGAGGTAAGGACAGAGAGAAAGGTCTTCCATCTGCTGGTTCAGTCCCCAAATGGCCGCAACGGCCGGAGCTGAACCGATCTGAAGCCAGGAGCCTGGAGCTTCTTCTGGGTCTCCCAAGTGGGTGTAGGGGCTCAAGGAGTTGGGCTGTCTTCTGCTACTGCTATCCCAGGCCATAGCAGATAGCTGGATTGGAAGTGGAGCAGCTGGGACTCGAACCAGTGCCCATATGGGATGCTGGCACTTTAGGCTAGGGCATTAACCCACTGCACCACAGCGCCGGCACCTATCCAACAGGTTTATAGTGCAAGTTTTTCTCCATTCATGCTAGTTATCCACTCTTGATAATCCTAAATACTGTAGAAATTTAGTATGAGATTATTTTCAGTTATTTAAAATTGAGCTAAATCACATTTTACTGTCAGTTACTTTGTTAAATATAAATAAAACACAATAGAGCAGCACATATTTGTAAAAACATTAAAATAGTCTTTTGGTCTTCAGGCAGTTTGTGTGGCAGCAGCCTTGCTGACATCCTTGCTGACATGGTTAGCATGAATCATGCTCACAGAAATATCTATGTGTGATTGTGAAGTTCTCTTGGTTGGATTTGGCTTATTATTTCCTGCTGACCAAGGTATATCAACATTTGATATATAACAAATTAACAAAAACATGTAGCTTAAAAGTACAACTATTTTATTTGTAATTCTTTTTAAAAATTATTTATTTGAAAGTTAGAATAAGAGAAAGGGAGAGAGAGAGAGAGAATGAATGAATGAATGAATGAATGTTCTAACTGCTGGTTTACTCCCCCAGTGTCTTTAGCATTCAGGACCATGTAAGACTAAAGCCAGTAGGTAAGAACTCCATCTGAGTATTGATCCATGATGCAGTGTCTCCCAGGTACTTTAGCAGAAAGTTGCATTTGAGCTGTGGAATAGCCAGGAGACAAACTTGTGTCACAAGTAGCAGTTTAACCTGCGTACCACATGTCCATTCCTCCTCTGTTTAGTGGTTTGCTCCGGTTCTTTCCTAGTCTCTCTGTCTCCAACTGGCAAATTACAAACTTCTTCACAAGATAGCTATCTAATAAGGCAAACTCCAGTAGGCAAATACTTTTTAAAGTATATTGGTATCATATTCTTTGAAGATGGTATCATAGTCTTTCACTAAAGAATGTGAAATGGCAAAGTCAAGGATTACTGAGTTGAATGATATTGTGAAGACTTGGATACAGGGAAGTGTCATTTGGAATAATTACTGGAAAGGTGTACTACAGTGAAGATAGGTTATATCCCCTTCTGTTGCAGAAGAATTTATGTTGCAAGAAGTATATGTTCTGTGGATTTGTAGGTGTACAGCAAGAGGTGTTCCAGGGGAAACACTAAAATGGAGTACTGTGTGGTACATCTGTATCATTGAGATAAGGTTAATACCACCCACGTAATTATCTTTAGTGTAGATTTTAGTGACAGCATGGTGTTTCCATGGCATACTATAAGTCTTCAGTCATCCTTGAAATTAACAGTTATTTCTTTTCAGTAAATTTATTACAAAAAATCAAATAAATGAAATAAGTATTTCTATTAACCTAATTATAATTGCTTGTAATCACTGCTAATTAGTGTACTTGTTGATGCTCTTTCAGGGAGATATTTTGTGCGTCTTCTCATGAGTAAAGCACTGTTCCTGCACAGGGCACCTGATTGTTTTTGTTTTCTTAGCTAAAGTGTCTCTTATTCCTTTCTATCATGATCTTGCTTTGCTATGTAGAATCTAGGAGCAAGCGAGACCAGTTCTCTCACAACTCCCTCCATTTTCATTTCTCCCTCCCTCCCACTTTGTTTTCTAGGTAATAATTTTAGAGTACTCCTCGTGTTTTCAAGAGCAAAGAAAATGAATACATCTCCAGTAAGTCTGTGTATTTATACTTCAGTGTATCTTATATTTTCAGAGCCTTATGAAGATTTGATAATTAAAATGGAAAAGTAAATATAACTCAATATCAGAGAATATTTATTAACAAGATAGAGTTATGTTTATAAGACACTAGAGTCATCTAAGCTGTTTGCAGATTTGTTTCTGTTTTTTCTGATGACAAAACAAAAAGACATATTTGTTATATAATTCAAATTGAAACTCGGTAGAAAATTTGCTAAATTTGTGGGATGTAGAGTCTGAAACAGTTTTATTGATGTTATAGATGATATAATTGATAGTCATGTACTGAAAACCTAGAAATAAATACTCAAAATTTTAAACTGGAAAAAGCTACCCAGTGATAAAAACAAATAATTTAATAGTTTTTTTTTTTAATTGCTAAAATAGTGTGGTCCTCAATAGCTTTTGGAAAGCTACACTGGATTCCTGGATTGGATCAAGAATGTGTAGAGGGCCAGCGCCGCGGCTCAATAGGCTAATCCTCTCCTGTGGCACTGGCACTCCGGATTCTAGTCCTGGTCGGGGTGCCAGATTCTGTCCCAGTTGCTCTTCTTCCAGGCCAGCTCTCTGCTATGGCTCGGGAGTACAGTGGAGGATGACCCAAGTGCTTGGGCCCTGCACCCGCATGGGAGACCAGGAGAAGCACTTGGCTCCTGCCTTCGGATCAGCACGGCTGCAGCGCGCTGGCCGCGGCGGCCATTGGAGGGTGAACCAATGGCAAAAGGAAGACCATTCTCTCTCTCTCTCACTGTACACTCTGCCTGTCAAAAAAAAAAAAAAAAAAAAAAAAAGAGTGTGTAGAGGACAGAATCTTTCTCAGGTTCTTAAATAACTCTTGATACATTCCTCTCTGCCAAACTATATATCCAGGTCAACTGCAAACTCTTCAAAGTTATCTATTCAAGTAAATAACTCCAATCTTTATTTGGAATTTCATGTACTCAAAATAGTCTCAATTCAGTTCTTTAAATATTTATCAATAACATATTCAAAGCAATGCTATTCTCTGGTCTTTGTCTTACTTAAATCTTTTGCTATATAGATAATGAGAGAGAGAGACTAAGACAAAAGAGGCAGAGCTGTTAACCACTGATTCAGTCCAGAGTGCTCAGAGCAACCAGGGCTTGGGTAAGGCTGAAGCCAAGAGCCAGCAAGGAAATCCTTACCCTCCATATGGGTGGCAGAAGCCCAATTCCTTTAGGCAGCACTATTGCCTCCCAGAATCTGCACTGGTGAGCAGTTGGAATCAGGAGCCAGTGTTGGAATCAAACCAAGGAACTCTGATTTTGGATTGGGATATCATAACTGGCATCATAAACATTAGTCTAAATATCTACTCTGCTTCTTAATTGCTTTTGTCTGCCATATTTGAAAGCATTGTATGTGATCCACTTCTGAAGATTCTGTTTTTTTGTCTCCATGATGATGTCACTGGTGGTTTCTTGCTTTTCTCTTTGAACTCTTCTATTTTTTCTCCATGACATCATTTATCCAAGGATTCTGTGTGCTCTCCCGTTCATCCCACTCTCAAATGCTCTTTTTAAAAAGATTTATGTATGCTTATATGTATATATGCATTTGTGCATATATTTGAAAGGCAGAGCAAAACACAGAGAGAGACAGAGAGGTATTCCATCTCCTACTTCACTCATCAATTTGTCACAAAAACCATGTCTGGGTTACACTAAAACCAGGAACCAGAAACTCCATCATAGTATCTCATATGGGTGGCAGGAACCCAAGTACTTAGACCATCTTCTGCTGCTTTCCCAAGAACATTAGCAGGAAGCTGGATCAGAAGTAGAGCAACCAGGCCTGGTGCTGTGGATTAGTAAGTTAAGCCACCGCCTGCAGTGCCCGCATCCCATATAGGTGCTGGTTCAAGTCCTGGCTGTTCCACTTCTGGCACCATATTATGTAATGCTGTTCTCATAAGCAGTGACTTAACTTCCTGGCCGTCCTCTTTCAGCCAAAGTGTATCTTAGATGTGCTAAATGGTGGCTGAAGTAGCTGAGTGCCTGCCAACCACATTGGAAACCAGAATGAATTCTAGGCACCTGGATATTGTGGTCATTTGGGAAGTGAACTAGAAGATGGGAGAGCACTCTCTCTTTAACTGTTTGTTTCTCTATCTTGCAAATAAATGAAAATCAATAAAAGTTTTTAAAAATATACTTCTTGACTCGCCTGAAACACATATGGGGTGTGTGCTTTTGAGCCTTGACTCTGCTTCCAATTCCAACTTTCTGCTAATGCAGACTTTAGTAGGCAGGAGGTGATGGCTCAGGTACTTGGGACCCTGCCATCCACATCAGAGATTAAATTCCAGGCTTCTGGTTTCAGCATGGCCCAGCCCTGGCTGTTGTGGACATTTGGGGAGTGAATAAGCAGATAGAAGTTTTATCTATTTCTGTCTGTCTTTCAAATAAAAGTCAGTAAATTACTAAATGATATTAAAATATTTTATAGCTTTTGCTTATTTACAGTATATAATGCTGTCTGAAATTTTACTAACACAAACTTTTACGTTTCTAGCCCAAAGGTAATTTATAATATTTTAAACTCTTTTTTTCAACTTTTATTTAATATATATAAATTTCCAAAGTACAACTTTGAATTATAACAGCTTTTTCCTCCATAACCTCCCTCCAACCCACAACCGTCCCGTCTCCCACTCCCTTTCCCATCCCATTTTTCATCATGATTCATTTTCAATTATCCTTATATACAGAAGTTCAAATTAGTATATACAACGTAAAGATTTCAACAGACTGCACCCACAAAGACACACAAAGTATAGAGTACTATTTGAGTAGTAGTTTTACCATTAATTTGCATAGTACAACACATTAACGATAGAGGTTCTATATGGGAGCAGGTGCACAGTGACTCCCATTGTTGATTTAACAATTGACACTCTTATTTATGGTGTCAGTAATCACACAAGGCTCTTGTCATGAGTTGCCAAGGATATGGGAGCCTCTTGAGTTCACCAACTCCGATCTTATTTAGACAAGGCCATATTCAAAGTGGAAGTTCTCTCCTCCCTTTGAGAAAGGTACTGCCTTCTTTGATGGCCCGTTATTCCCCTAGGATCTCATTCACAGAGATCTTTCATTTAGGTTTTTTTTTTGCCACAGTATCTTGGCTTTCCATGCCCGCGAAACTCTCATGGGCTTTTTAGCCAAATCCAAATGCCTTAGGGGCTGATTCTGAGGCCAGAGTGCTGTTTATGGCATTTGCCATTCTTTTATTATTATGATGATTATTTTAACAGACAGAGTGGACAGTGAGAGAGAGAGACAGAGAGAAAGGTCTTCCTTTTGCCGTTGGTTCACCCTCCAATGGCTGCCGCGGCCTGTGCGCTGCGGCCGGTGCACTGTGTTGATCCGATGGCAGGAGCCAGGTGCTTCTCCTGGTCTCCCATGGGGTGCAGAGCCCAAGGATTTGGGCCATCCTCCACTGCACTCTCGGACCACAGCAGAGAGCTGGCCTGGAAGAGGGGCAACCGGGACAGAATCCGGCGCCCTGACCGGGATTAGAACTTGGTGTGCCAGTGCTGCTAGGCAGAGGATTAGCCTATTGAGCTGTGGCGCCAGCGGCATTTGCCATTCTATGAAGCTGCTGTGTATCCTGCTTCTCATGTAGGATCATTCTTTCCTTTTTAATTCTATCAATTACTATTTGCAGACATTTGTCTTACTTACGTAATCCCTTTGGACACTTAATCCTATCTTTTTGATCAATTATGAACTTAAACTGATCACTTTAACAAGTAAGATGTCCTTGGTATATGCCACCTTGATAGGACTGAATTGGAATCCCCTGACATGTTTCTAGCTCTATCATTAGGGGTAGGGGTAAGTCCAAGTGAGCATATGCCAAACTGTACATCTCTTCCCTCTCTTATTCCCACTCTTATATTTAACAGAGATCACTTTTCAGTTAAATTTAAACACCTAAGAATAATTGTGTGTTAATCACAGAGTTCAACTAATAGTATTAAGTAGAACAACAACAAAAAAAAAAACAGTAAAAGGGATAAAGTATTAAATTGTACATCAACAGTCGGGACAAGGGCTGATCAAGTCACTTTCTCATGGTGTCCATGTTACTTCAACAAATTTCCTTTTTGGTGCTCGGTTAGTTGTCACTGATCAGGGAGAACATATGGTATTTGTCCCTTTGGGACTGGCTCATTTCACTCAGCATAATGGTTTCCAGATTCCTCCATTTTGTTGCAAAATACTGGATTTCATTTTTTTTTTTTTTTTTTACTGCTGTAGAGTATTCTGTAGAGTACATATCCCATAATTTCTTTATCCAGTCTTCTGTTGATGGGCATTTAGGTTGATTCCAGGTCTTAGCTATTGTGAATTGAGCTGCTATAAACCTTGAGGTGCAGACAGCTCTTTTATTTGCCAATTTAATTTCCTTTGGGTAAATTCCAAGGAGTGGGGTGGCTGGGTAGTATGGTAGGGCTATATCCAGGTTTCTGAGGAATCTCGAAATTAACTTCCATAGTGGCTTAACCAGTTTGCATTCCCACCAACAGTGGATTAGTTTCCCTTTTCCCCTACATCGTTGCCAGCATCTGTTTTCAGTTGATTTCTCTATGTAAGCCATTCTAACCAGGGTGAGGTAAACCCTCATTGTGGTTTTGATTTGCATTTCCCTGAATGCTAGTGATCTTGAACATTTTTTCATGTGTCTGTTGGCCGTTTGGATTTCCTCTTTTGAAAAATGTCTGTTGAGGTCTTTGGCCCATCTCTTAAGTCAGTTGTTTTGTTTTTGTGGAGTTTCTTGATCTCTTTGTAGATTCTGTTTATTAATTCTTTATCGGTTGCATAATTTGCAAATACTTTTTCCCGTTTTGTCGGTTGCCTTCAGTCTCCTGTTTCTTTTGCAGTACAGAAACTTCTCAATTTGATGTAATCCCGATAGTTAATTTTGTCTTTGCCTGTGCCTCTGGTGTCTTTTCCAAAAAGTCTTTGCCTGTGCCTATATCTTACAGGGTTTCTCCGATGTTCTCTAAAAATTTGAATGTGTCATCATAGATTTAGATCTTTAATCCATGTTGAGTGGATTTTTATGTTAAGTGTAAGGTAGGGGACTTGCTTCATGCTTCTGCACGTGGAAATCCAGTTTTCCCAGCACCATTTGTTGAATAGACTGTCCTTGCTCCAGGAATTGGTTTTAGATCCTTGATCAAATATAAGTTGGCTGTAGATGTTTGGATTGATTTTGGTGTTTCTGTTCTGTCCATTGGTCTATCCCTCTGTTTGTGTACCAGTACCATACTCTTTTGATTATAACTGCCCTGTAGTACGTCCTGAAATCTGGTATTGTGATGCCTCCTGCTTTGTTTTCGTTGTCCAAGATTGCTTTAGCTATTCGAGGTCTCTTGTGTCTCCATATGAATTTCAGCATCATTTTTTCCAGATCTGAGAAGAATGTTTTCGTATTTTGATTGGTATCCCATTGAATCTATAATTTGCTTTTGGGAGAGTGGAGATTTTCATGATATAGAATCTTCCAATCCATGAGCATGGAAGATTTTTCCATTTTTTGGTATCCTCTTCTATTTTTTTCTTTAAGATTTTGTATTTCTCATCCCAGAATTAGGAACCAAGTCATCTTTCCTCACTGAGAGAGGTGGTGCACATAAGGGCATATGGCCTTGACCTGACGAATCAGGGGAGTACCCCACTAAGCACAAGACGTACGTACGATCTGATACACCACTGTCTGTTCGTCTAACGTAGGGAACCCCCTGCATAATGCCATCAGCTGCTGAGGTGCTAGGAATTTGTTTTGTTATGGCAGCTGTGCTCTGTGTGTCTTTCCTTTGGCTAGAGTTGGCGTGGCGTGCCACTCTTAAGCACTCAAACATGGGAAAGATACCCTCCTCTCAGGGTCCTATGCAGATTACCAAACATAATGAATCTGTGAGTGATAAGAGCCTGTCTAGGGCAATAGTCAAGGTTCTACTCCTTAGCCAGGATGGGCCGGTAGATATATTTTCGGACAGCAAATACTCAGTACAGGTAGCAAAGATGATCCCTTTTGCAGTCTTTAACCTGACCAATAAACCAATTGACCAGATGTTCACAACACTTAAAGAGCTATTTGAAAACAGAAAAAAAACCCTGTTGTATCTCACACGTAAGATCACATACTGGGTTACCTGGCTTTATTTTCCAAGGCAACAAAAAGGTTGATTGTCTTACCTCCTGCAACACGGCTTCCATTGGACACCTAGAACAAGCCCGTATTCTACACCAAAAATTTCATATGTCAGCAAGTAACATAAAATTGCTTTTCCCGGAGCTAACAGCCAATGCAAACACCTAGTGCACTCTTGTCAGAATTGTGCACCCCTCACCCCATTAGGCCCACTGCAACAAGCAGGAGTGAACCCGCGAGGCCTTGCTCCTAATAAGCTCTGGCAAGTGGACGTCACCCACAATAACTCCTTTGGTAAACTTAAGGTTGTCCATGTGGTAGTGGATACTTATTCAAAGGCTGTCTTTGGAACAGCCCAATCCAGAGAAAAGGCTAGTAATGTGATAAAGGTGGTTAAGTCAGCCCTAATGGTCCTTGGTGTCCCCTGGACCTTAAAGACTGATAACGGGCCAGCGAATACATCACAGGGATTTAATTCCTTCCTGAAATCCTGGAACATACAGTCTGCAACAGGTATCCCATACAACCCACAGGGACAGGCAATCATTGAAAGAACTCACAGGACAGTTAAAGATCTCTTACAAAGACAGAAAAACAATCATATGCCTCCAGACCCACAGCTTGCTTGGACTGAGGTCCTTTTCGCTATCAATTTTCTTACTTTTGATTCCCAAGGGATCAGCCCAGCTTATAAACACTGGGGATCCTTTCCATCCCAGACCCCGGCCTCTATGGTTAGGTAGAAAGACCCCCTGACAGGAGAATGGAAAGAACCACACCCTCTGCTAACCAGAGGTCGAGGATATGCTTGTGTCTTTCCAGAGAATGCAGGGCAGCCCATTTGGGTTCCAGCCAGAAACATCAAGCCCACAACTGACAGCCAACCAGAACCAGCTGAACAAGACTGAGAGTCTGCCTTGTTAGCAGATGCACCTGCCCTATCACCCTACCCTGAGAAATTGCCCATAGCCACATCTGTTACTGTTTTATACCCCACTAGCTCCAGTCAGCCACTCAAATGGCCCACAGCCTGTGTGTGGTCATGCCATTCTTGATTATCATTGTTCCTCATTCCTACCCCTATCTGAGCAAGCATTCCTGTGGTCTCCCGTTTTGAGCGCTGGTTAGTCAATGACGGGTAAGATCCCCTGGGGGACAACCTAAGACAGGCACAGCTGCATACGGATTCCTCATGGAAATGGGGTCAACAATGGTATGGCCAAGAATCATGCCTCTCATTGCTCAAAAATAAATGAAAAGGGGGAAATGTGGTGGAATGAGAGGCCATGCCAAGATGGCTGCTGGCAACAGAACTGCCTGGCAACAGGTTAGGGCATAGACCACCACTCTACTGGATTGGCTGCCTTGGCTATTTAAACTGCTGTACCAACTGAAATAAATGAGTCTGCGGGCTGCTCGCCTCTTGCCTGCTTTCACCCGACTCCTGGGGTCTATGTGGTGACTCTGCACCTCTTGCCCCCACCATGCTCCTCCTCTCAGAAGGAATCCACCTCAACAAGTCTTTTTCTTTTCTCTTCTCTCATCTCTCTTCTTCTTCTCTTCTCTTCTCTTCTCTTCTCTTCTCTTCTCTTCTCTTCTCTTCTCTTCTCTTCTCTTCTCTTCTCTTCTCTTCTCTTCTTGATTGCATTTATGTATTTGAAAGAGTTACAGAGAGGCAGAGAGAGCGAGAGAGAGAGATCTTCCACCTGCTGGTTCACTCCCCAGATGGCCGCAATGGACAGAGTTGCGTGATCTGAAGCCAGGAGCTTCTTCCAGGTCTCTAAAGCTAGTCCAGGGGTCCAGGCACTTGGGCCATCTTCCTCTTTCCCAGGCCATAGCAGAGAGATGGATTGGAAGTAAAGCAGCCAGAACTCAAATCAGCACCCATATGGGATGCTGGTGCTGCAGATGGTGGCTTTACTCACTACGGTATAACACCAGACCCCTAGTCTTTATCTTTTAACTGGTGTATTTAGATAATGCATATTGAGAATGATTATTGGTATGGTTGGATTAATATGTACCATACCTATAATTATTTTCTCTCCATATTATTCTTGTTTTTTTATAGATGCATTTATTAATTTTTACTTATTTGAGAGATACAGAGGGAGCAAGACATCTTCTGTCTGTTGTTTCACTCTCTTAAATGCCTACAGCAGCTGTGGCTAGGGTAGGCTGAACACCTGAGCTGGGAAGTCCATCCAAGTCTTTCACAAATGTGGCTGTGACACAAATGAGCCATGACTTGTAGTCCCTGTTTAATGCAATAGGAAGATGGATCAGAAACGGGGTAGCTGGGTTCAAATCTCATACTCTGATATGGGAAGTTGTCATCATAAATAGTGTATTACCTGCTGCACCAGACATCCATGCCAGTTATTGTTGCTGAAATTCCCTCTTCTCATCACATAGTTATTATTTATTAATTTTATATATGAAGTGCAAAGTCACAGAGAGAGAGCCATATAGAATTTTCTGTCATCTGCTGGCTCATTACCCAAATTCTTACAAGAAACAATTCTAAAATAGGAGCCTGGAATTCAGTCTGCATCCCAGATTGTGTTGGCCTGGGGCCAGTACTTGAATCATTTCTTATTACCTTCCAGTTTGTACATTAACTAGAAGTTGGGATTGGGACTGGAGCCAAACAAGCAGCCCAATGTGAAATGGCTATTTAATGTCCTTAATGGCTATGTCAAATGTCCACACTTCTCATTTTAATTGAGCATCCTGTAGGACTTCATTTTTTTGTCCTCTGTTAAGATATTAGGGGTATGTCTTTCCTAATTTTGGGAGGTATTTTCCCTAGAGCTTAAGTATACGTTTCAAATAATCTTAATTCACGTTCAAATAACACTGTAGTATTTCTTTGGAAGTGCAAGTATCATGTGGTAGAATTCTCCCAGTTCCTTCTTCCTGTCCTATACAAAAGTTCTGTCATTCTATTTTGCTATGGTAAGTTTTAACAAACCAGTTCATTTATGATATCATTTTGATTAATAATTCAATAATAATAATTTCTTTCGTCTATTTAAGTCATGTGAGAATAAAGTAAATATTTTGTGGTGCTTTCTCTAAATTGTTTTCACTCTTCTCTCTATGTGATCTGACATCCAAAACTATACTGTTCTTTCTGACGAATGTTGTTTATTTATTTGAGATACAGAGAGAAAGACACAGGAGGCTTCATTTCTACTGATCCATTCCTCAAACACCCACAATTGCCAGGGAGGGGTCAGAGCCAAAACTGGGAGTCAGGGACTCTGCAGATTTTTCATGTGCTTGAAAAGAATCAAACTACTGGAGTCATCACCACTGCTTCTCAGGATCTACCATAACAGAAATCTGTGTCAGGAGCCAAAGCCAGGGGTTGAGCCCAGGTGTGCCAGTGTAGGACAGAAGTAACTTAACTGCTCCACTAAACACCAAACACAACCTTTTTAAATATGATACATGGATCCAGGGTTTAATCTCTTGCTTCTGATTTTATAGAAGTTTTATTAACAATGAATAAAACTGTATAAGGAGTAGGTGTTGTAATATAGTGAGTTAAGGGGTTAGTGCTGTGGCACAGCAGGTTAAAGCTCTGGCCTGAAATGCCAGCATCCCATATGGGCACTGGTTCTAGTCCTGGCTGCTCCTATTCTGATCCAGCTCTCTGCTTTGGCCTGGGAAAGAGACCTGGAAGAAACTCCTGGCTCCTGGCTTTAGATGGGCGCAGTTCTGGCTGTTGTGGCCATCTGGGAGTGAACCAGCGGGTGGAAGACCTCTCTCTCTGTCTCTACCTCTCTCTGTAACTCTGTCTTTCAAATAAAAAAAATGAATCTTAAAAAGAATATAGTGAGTTAGGCCACCACTTGGGATGAATGCCATATTCAAATTTTGGCTACTCCAAACTTGACAATCCTTCTTTCTGCTAATATACCTACGAGACATAAGATGTTGCCCCAAATACTTGGGTACCTCTTACCCACATGGGAGTTCCAAAAGGAATTCCTGGCTCCTGGAGTTGGCATGTCCCAGCTACAGGTTTTGAAAGCTTTTGGGGGATTGTACCGGTGGATAGAAAATCATTCTTTCTCTTGCTTTCTCTCTCTGTCTCTCCTGTACCTCTCTGTCACTCTGCCTTTCATGTGAACATGTGAGTCTTAAAAACAGTTTAACTGTCTTCCACCTAATTTCTAGGTTAATTTGTGAATAGTGGCATGTAGAGAATAGCAGATAACTGTTGTAAATCATGTTAGGGCTGGGCTGAATGTTTAGTAAGAAAGGTAACCTTTTCTTGTTTACTATAAGATTGTGTATATTTAAATAATCCCTAAAAATATTGACTTATGGTTTTTTTTAATGCTTTGTAAATGGGACTTTTTTTTTTTTAGATTTAAAAGTATTTATTAGAGTCAAAGGCCTCCAGCCTGAGGGGATTCCAGTGGAGGGGGGCTTCCAAGAGAGGAAAGAAAAACTCCTCTTTTTTTTTTTTTTTAAAGATTATTTATTTTAGAAGTAGAGTGACAGATAGAAGGTGAGACAGAAAGAAAGGTCTTCTATCTGCTGATTGACTCCCCAGATGGCCTCAACAGCTGGAGCTAAGCCGATTACAAGCCAGGATTCCAAGACAGGAGCCAGGAAGTTCTGGATCTCCTGCAGAGGTGCAGGGTCAAAGGACATGGGCCATCTTCTGCTTTCCCAGACCATATGCAGAGAGCTGAATCAGAAGAGGAGCAGTTGGGACATGAACCAGCACCCATATGGGATCCCAGCACTGCAGGTGGAGGCTTAGCCTTCTACGCCACAGTGTGGGCCCCAACATAAAGATCTATTTTTTTTTTTTTAATTTCTTCTTGCTATATTTACTTTCAAAACCCACAACTTAAAGCAGAGTCTTAACCTACTGCACTGCAGTGCCAGCCCCATAGGACTCTTCAGTTTCTTTTTTTTCCTTAGATCAGTTTTAGTCAACTAAATAAATTTTATTTAAGCAATTTTTAAGCAACATGTATTCTTGTATAGTACTATGGGTACTATATTGAACAAATATACACAGCATAACCTGTTCAAACCAGGCAACTGGCCTTTCTTTATCTTTGCTTTCACATGCTACAAGCTTCTCCTTTTCACTTCTTTATATATTATATTGTGAACTGTGGCCACTACATTGTGATATGGATCACTGGAACTTCTTATTTCAGTCCCTGTTTTCAGTACCTGGTATCTTACTTCTCTCTGTCCTTGTCCCTCACCCTTCCCAGCCTCTGTTATACAATTCAGATTGTATGTTCAGATTCACTAGTCTTTATGCTTCTGTATGACAGAGAACATGTGACATTTGTCTTTCTGTGTCTTGCTTATTTCACTTAAATTAATGATCTGAAATTCCATCTATTTTGCAACTAATGGCAATATTTTATTTTCTAGTGCTGAATGTTCTGTTGTGTGTTCATTCATTAATAGACACCTAGTTGGGCAACTATGGCTAGAACTGTAGTGACCACGGGAGGGCTGATATCTCTTTGATTTGATGGCTTTTTCTTCTAAAATATACTCAGAATTGGATAGCTGTATCCATTTTAATTTTCTTAAGGAATGATGATATTGTTCTGAATAATGCCTATACTGATTTTCATTCTTATCAGCAGTGAATAAATGTTTTCTTTTTTCCATACCCTTACCAGCATTTTTTACTTTTGATGGTTTTTGAATGAGGGGATATTACAATGTATTTTATTTTATTTTATTTTATTTTTTTTAATAACGCTTTTATTTAAAGAATATGAATTTCCAAAATACAGCTTATAGATTACAATGGCTTCCCCCCCATAACATCCCCTCCACCCGCAACCCTCCCCTTTCCCACTCCCTCTCCCCTTGCTTCACATCAAGATTCATTTTCAATTCTCTTTATGTACAGAAGATCAGTTTACTATATATTAAGTAAAGATTTCAACAGTTTGCCCTCACATAGCAACACAAAGTGAAAAATACTGTTGGAGTACTAGTTATAGTATTAATTCACAATGTATAGCACATTAAGGACAGAGATCCTACATGATATTTTTTTTAAAAAATTGATTAATTTTCTAGGCAATTTCCAATTTAACACCAAGATTTTTTTTCATTTTTAATTATCTATATACAGAAGATAGATTCAGTATATACTAAGTAAAGATTTCATCAGTTTGCACCCACACAGAAACATAAAGTGTAAAATACTGTTTCAGTGCTAGTTATAGCATTACTTCACATTGGACAACACATTAAGGACAGATCCCACATGAGACGTAAGTACACAGTGACTCCTGAAGTTGATTTAACAATTTGACACTCTTGTTTATGGCGTCAGTAATCTCCCTAGGCTCTAGTCATGAGTTGCCAAGGCTATGGAAGCCTTTAGGGTTCGCTGACTTCAATCTTATTCCAACAGGGTCATAGTCAAACTGGAGGTTCTCTCCTCCCTTCAGAGAAAGGTACCTCCTTCTTTGATGGCCCCATTCGTTCCACTGGGATCTCACTCACAGAGATCTTTCATTTAGGTCTTCTTTTTTTTTTCCAGAGTGTCTTGGCTTTCCATGCCTAGAATATTCTCATGGGCTCTTGAGCCAGATCTGAATGCCTTAAGGGCTGATTCTGAGGCCAGAGTGCTATTTAGGACATCTGTCATTCTATGAGTCTGCTGTGTATCCTGCTTCCCATGTTGGATCATTCTCTCCCTTTTTGATTCTATCAGTTAGTATTAGCAGAAACTAGTTTTGTTTGTGTGATCCCTTTGACTCTTAGACCTATCAGTGTGATCAATTGTGAACTGAAATTGATCACTTGGACTAGTGAGATGGCCTTGGTACATGCCACCTTGATGGGATTGTATTGGAATTCCCTGGCACAATTCTAACTCCATCATTTGGGGCAGTTCCGATTGAGCATGTCCCAAATTGTACATCTCCTCCCTCTCTTATTCCCACTCTTATATTTCACAGGGATCACTTTTCAGTTAAAATTTAAACACCTAAGAATAATTGTTTGTTAATTACAGAGTTCAACCAATAGTACTAGAATAAAAAAAATACTAAAATGGATAAAGTATTACATTGTACAACAACAGTCAGCACAAGAGCTGATCAAGTTACTGTTTCTCATAGTGTCTATTTCACTTCAATAGGTTTCCCCTTTGGTGCTCAATTAGTTGTCACCGATCGGGAGAACATATGATATTTGTCCCTTTGGGACTGGCTTAATTCACTCAGAATGATGTTTTCCAGATTCCTCCATCTTATTGCAAATGACCGGATTTCATTGTTTTTGACTGCTGTATTGTATTCTATAGAGTACATGTCCCATAATTTCTTTATCCAAATGTATGCTTTGAATTCCCTGTGATCTTTTGCTGTGAGGTTCCCTTCATTTACCTTCTTTCATGTTGATGGCTGTGTTTCTGTGTTTCTGTGTGTAACACATCTTTAAGTATCTTTTGCAGGGCTGGACGAGTGGCAACAAATTCTTTCAATTTTTGTTTGTTATGAAAGGTCTTTATTTCACCTTCATTCACAAATGAGAGCTTGGCAGGATATAATATTCTGGGCTGGCAGTTTTTCTCTCTGAGTACCTGGGCTATGTCTCTCCATTCCCTTCTAGCTTGTAGGGTTTCTGATGAGAAGTCTGCTGTGAGTCTAATTGGAGATCCTCTGAGTGTAATTTGACGTTTCTCTCTTGCGCATTTTAGGATCTTTTCTTTCTGTTTCACTGTGGTGAGTTTAATTACAACGTGTCGTGGTGAGGACCTCTTTTGGTCATGTTTACTAGGGGTTCTATGAGCTTCCTGTACTAGGATGTCTCTGTCCTTCTCCAAAACTGGGAAATTTTCTGCTATTATCTCACTAAAAAGGCATTCTAATCCTTTCTCCCTCTCCATGCCTTCAGGAACTCCTAGAACTCGAATGTTGGGTTTTTTAATAGTATCCTGTAGATTCCCAACAATATTTTTAAGATTTCTAATTTCCTCTTCTTTTCTTTGGTTTGACTGTATACTTTCCTGTGCTCTGTCTTCTAAGTCCAATATTCTCTCTTCTGCCTCACCCATTCTGTTTGTAAGGCTCTCTAATGTGTTTTTCATTTGATCTATTGAATTCTTCACTTCATTATGATTTCTCGTCACTATCACAGTTTCATGTTCTACTAGTTGTTTCATTTCAGCTTGATTTCTCCTTAATATTTCATTTTCATGAGAGAGATTTTCTACCTTGTCCATTAAGGATTTCTGTAGTTCAAGAATTTGTTTTTGAGTACTTCTTAGTGTTCTTATCAATTTTTTGAGATCCGCTTCTTGCATCTCTTCTATCTCATCATCTTTGTAATCTTGAATTGGGGTGTCTTTTTCATTTGGGGATGCCATAGTGTCTTCCTTGTTCTTATTACCTCGGTTTTTGCGTTTGTTGTTTGGCATATTGGTTTCTTCACTGTGGTGTTTTTTTCTTGTTATACTATGACTCTAGATTAAGTGGACTGTCTGCTTTTGCTGGAGCCTTAGAGGCTTGAGATGGGTGTGGCCTGAGAGCTCTGTTTGGTTCCTCAGGGTTGAGGGTGTGTCAAAGGAGACACTCCCAGGTTAGGCGTGGTAAATCTCTCTCTGTTACTTTTTTTTTTTTTTTTTGGTTCAAAAGGGAAGTAATTCCACACAGCTGAATGGAATTGGGGGTGGTTAGCAGGCAAATGATATACCCACAGGAGCCAGAGATCGGAAGCTCTTTCCCAAGGACCACAGAGGGGATCTCTGCGGCCTTCAGTGTGGGTTCAAATTCTCCTGCAGTCTCACCACTGGGCTACCAAGGCTACCGAACTGTAGCGTCTCTGGAGAGTATTCACGTGGTGAATTCCTTGAGTTCTCTCCCCAACCGTTTCTTTTTTCACAGTCTCAGTTCATTAGCACCACACATTATTAGGTTCTAATCTCCTGTTATTTCACCCCCACGCCCAGAGTCAGGTTTTTCTGCTAGGCTCAGGGCCGGTGCAGACCTGAGGTCGCCCTGCTTATGACGTATGTCCAAAATGGTGCCTGCTCTTTGTTTTGCTCACCTTTGAGAGGTGGGCGGAGAGAGAAACTCGTGTCCGTATCGGTCACTTTTTTCTTTCTCTCTCTCTTCTAGTTAGCCTGGTGAACTTTTCCCCACAGGGTTTCAAGCCTTGTTCACTCTAGTCTCCTCTTTCCGCTTCCCTGCTGGTGTTTCGGGCTATTGAGGATCGGCTCACCTGGCGTTCCAGCGCTGGTGCGTTGAGTCTGCTGCTGGTGTCCCGAACTGCAGGCTCCCACGCTCTCCTCAAAGGTCCACTGTGAATCACTAGTTCTGGAAGAGTTTCCTCTGCTGTTTCTTCCCCTACTCTTCCTTGAACCCGTAGTATCTCCACTTTTATTAAAGTGTCTCTCCCCGGACTATCGGTGTGCTGCCTTCCTATTCCGCCATCTTGCCCTAATCTCCCTACAATGTATTTTAATTTACATTACATTACCCTAATGACTCATTATACTAAATATTTTTCTATATATTTGTTGGCCATTTGTATTTCTTATGAGAAATACCTATTAAAATCCTTTCCCAATTCTTTTTTAAAAAGGTTTATTTTATTTGGAAGAGTTGGAGGGAGGGAAAGAGAGAGAGAGAGAGAGAGAGAGAGAGAGAGAGAGAGATTGAGATTGAGATTTCCTCTGCTGGTTCACTACCCAAAAGCTGTTCTTGTTAGGTCTTGGCCAAATACCAGGTGCCAGGATTTTCTTCCTGGTCTCCCACCTCAGTGGCAGGGACTCAAGCACTTAGGCCATCTTCTGCTGTTTTCCCATGTGCATTAGCATGGAGCTGGATCAGAAATGGAGCAGCGGGGACTCAAAATAGTGCCCATATGGGATGCTGGCTTTGCAAGCAGTGGCTTTACCTGCTATGCACAAAGACAGCCCATCAATTCTTAACTATAATGTTTATTGTTGCTGTTGTACAGTTTTTCCAATTCAATGTGTATTCTGAGTCTCATCCTTTGTTAGATGCATACTTTGCAAATATTTTATCCCATTCTGTTTGTTGCGTCATCACTCTAAGGGTAATTTCTTTTGTTGTAAAGAACTTTCCTACTTTAATACTGAATTTGTTTGTACTTTTTGGATTTTATCTTGAAGCTAACACATATGCCAATGCTTACATGTTTCATTTTAGGTGTTGCATATAGATCTTTGGCTAACTTTGAGTTGTTTTTTGAATAGGGTAAGGTATGTTCATGGAGTCTAGTTTCACTCTTTTGCATTTGGATATCCAATTTCCTCTGGACCATTTGCTAAAGAAATTTCTTTTTCCAGTGTTTTTGGTACCTTGTTAAATATCAATTGCCTTTGTGTGTGTACATTACTTTTTGTGATCTCTATTCTGATACATTGGTCTGTGTGTCTATTTTCTTTCGCCAGGGTTTACCATAACTCTATAGAATGTTTGAATTCATATGTTGTGGTACCTCCACACTTGTTTTTTTTCCTTTAAGATTGCCTTATTATTTGAGGGCTTTTTATTCCATATGAATTTTAAAGGTTTTTCTTTCTAGTTTCTTGAACTTTATTAATATTTTGGCTGGATTTGTGTTGAATCTTGAAATTTCTTTGGGTAGCATGGAAACTATAATCCTTCAAATCCATTAATACTAGATATCTTTCCATCTTTTGTGTCTTGAATTTCTTTCATCAGTATTTTTTAATTTTTATTTTACGAGTTTTCCACATTCTGGGTTAAATTTATTTCAAGGTGTTGTATTTTCTTCCTCCCTCTTTCTTCCTCTCTCCCTCTCTTCCTCACTCTCTCCCTCTCTCCCTGTCTTCCTCTCTTCCTCACTCTCTCCCTCTCTCTCTCTTTCTTTTCTTTTTTCTTGACGCTGAGAGAGAGAGAGGTCCTCCATTCCTTGGTTCATTCCCCAAATAGCTGTGATGGCTGGAGCTGCTCTGAACTGAAGCTAGGAGCCAGGAGCTTCCTCCAGGTCTCCCATGGGGGTGTAGGGGCCCTTCCTCCCCTGCTTTCTCAGGCCACAGCAGAGAGCTGGATCAAAAGTGGAGCAGCCAGGACTAGAACTGGTACCCACATGGGATGCTAGCACTGCAGGTGGTGGCCCCACCCACTGCGCCACAGCACCAGCACTTGTGTTGTATTTTCTTATAACTAATGTGAATTTGATTGTTCTTATAATTTCTTTCTCAGTGAGTTCATTATTGGTAGGTAAAAGTGCTACTGATTTTTTTTTTGATGTTCATTTTGTTCATTCGTGCAACTTTATTAAGTTCATTTACCTATTCCATCACTCTCTTGGAATAATTATATTTCTCTATGTATAGAATTATTTGTATCATATGAAAACATATAATTTGAATTTCTTATTTTTTATTTGTGTGCCTTTAACTTCCTTTTCTTGCCTACTTGCTTTGATCAAATCTTTCAGTGAAATAGCCAATAATAGTGAACAGAATGGTATCTTTGGTTCTAAATATTAGCAGAAATACTTTCAGCTTTTTGCCATTGAAAGGATATTCTGTGAGTTTGTGATATATTCGCTTCATTGTGTTGTGGTATGCTCCTTCTGTATTTTGCTCAAGATTTGCTCATAAATGGATGTTGAATTTTATTGATACTTTTTTGCATCTGTTGAGATAATTGTAGTGATTTTTATCCTTCTTCCTCCTAATGTGATTTATTTGGTTTAATTGATTTTGCCTGTGTTGACTTATTCCCTACATCCTTAGGATACAACTGGCTTGATTATGATGTCTGAACTCTTGATGTGCTATTAGTTTCATTTTGGTACTATTATGAGAATTTTTATTTGGAAGGTTTTTTTTTTTAATTCAAAAGGCAGAGATAATCATTGATCTCTCTGTTGGTTCACTCTAGTTTTGAAATGTTTCAGAATGTTTGAAATAGTTTTAGAAAGATTGATGTTAGTTCTTTTAAGAAAGATATAATTTAGTACCATAGCCACTCTGTATTGACCTTTCCTTGGCTTTTTTTTTTTTTTAAAGATTTATTTATTTATTTGAAAGGCAGAGTTACAGAGAGGCAGAGGTAGAGAGAGAGAGTGAGGTCTTCTATCTGCTGCTTCACTCCCCGGATGGCTGTAATGGCTGGAGCTGCACTGATCTGAAGCCAGGAGCCAGTAGCTTCTTTTGGGTCTCCCACGTGGCTGCAGAGACCCAAGGACTTGGGCCATCTTCTGCTTTCCCGGGCTATAGCAGAGAGCCGTATTGGAAGTGGAGCAAGCTGGGACATGAACCATATGGCATGCTGGTGCCACAGGCAGTCTAAGTCAACTATACTACAGTGTTGGTCCTCATTGTTGCTTTCTGTATCTCCTTGATTTAAATTTGGTAGAGCACCTATATCCAGAAGTTAATCATTTATTCAAGATTTTCCAATTTATTGGTTTATAGCTGTTCATAAAAGTCACTAGTGATTTATTATATTTCTTTGATATGAGTTCTTAGGCATAGTATTACCTTTCTTCTTTGATTTTATTTATATGAGTTTTCAGTTACTCTCTCATTCTGCCCAAAGGAGTACTGATTTCTTCCTTTTCATAAGCCCATTCTTCATTTTATTTATCTTTAACATTATTTAAGATTCTTTTTTTATTTCTGTTCTGATTTTTATTATTCATTGCATTGCACTGCCCTTGAATTTGGTCCACTGTTGTTGTTTTTCTAGGTCCCTAGGATGGGTAATTAGGTTTTTTATTTAATATCCCTTTCTTTTTTTATTTTTCTTTTTTAGATGCTTGGCTACCAAATGTCATAGTTTTTACCTCCTGTAGTTGTTTGTCTTTCTTAGCCTTCTAGTTGGCTTCCTGAAATTTTGCAGAGGTCAGAGTTTATTTTCTAAGTTTTCCATAACAAAATACCACAGAATATGTGGCTTAAATCACAGAAAAGTATTTCCTATACTTCTTTAAGTTAGACATCCAAGATCAAAATTTTAGCAGGTTTGATTTTTCTTGTGGTCCCCCCCTGGCTCCCACACTCCCAGTCAGTACTTTGCTGAATACTCACATGGTATTTCCTCTGTCCTTGTGTATCTCTGATTTCTTATAAGGGATTCATGCTTACATCATTTGTGTTAATCACCTGCATCAAGGCTCTGTCTCCAAATAGAGTTACATTGGTGGTTAGCTCTTTAAGATACGAGTTTTAGGGAAACACACTTATATAGAATGCGAAGGGGCCCAGTGGGTCACTTGATGAGGATTTGGCTTTTGAATGAATTTATTGTTTCTCACAATATCATTTTTAATAGTCTCTGTGAAGATTAGCACGTATATGCATACACATATACACACAAATGCCTCAATACACATATGCAGGATAGAATGGAAAAGTATGATGATTACATACAAATAAAGTCAATACAGTGATCCATAAGATGGAATATTAGGAAATGATAAAGAATATAAATAGAAAGAATAACAATATATATATGATATCCAATATTTATATTTTCTAAAAGATAAACAGATATGAGAAATAAAGCAATATAAAAATCATAAATTCTAATCCTATAGACCTTGCAAATTTTAAATCACTCTTATTCAAACCTAGTACTTGTGACAGTCTTACATAGAAAAGATACATTCCAAAAATTGAGTCCAGTTTCATTGTAGCTAAAATCTTAATTAATATTTCTTGATTTTCAGCATTATCTATTAAATTAAACACGTAGTGAATCATTGTCAATTTATCTGCTCTTTAACTATATTTTATAATACTTAATAGCTTTTGAAATTTATAATTCCATATGTTTTTCAGCATATCCGTTGATATTACCATTTCAGTTAAGTTGGATGTGACCAATGCCAAGATTTAAAATAAAAAAAAAATGACACAGGTAATCTTAACATTTGCAAAGCCTCTAAAGCACAGTCATTTATAAGATACTGATATTTGAGTTTAATATTTAGCTTTTGTGTCAATATTATGTGGCAGTTAGAAGCATAATGATTCACAGATCACAGAAGCATTAAAGTTGTATGTTTGCTGGAGAGAATTCTGGCATGGCAATGTGAATAGTTGTGTAGACCCTCATTCTAGCATTTCTAGACCTTATAAAGTCTAGAAATAGTCCCAAAAATATAGTAAAGAAATATTTTTATTAATATTTATTTATTTGGAAGGCAGAGTTACAGAGAGAACAAGACAAAGATCTTCCATCTACTGCTTCACTCCTCACATTTGCCACAATGACAAGGGCTGGGCCAGGTTGAAGCCAGGAGTCTAGAACTTCATCCTGGTATGCCACATGGGTGCAGCAGCCCAAGCATTTGGGCCGTATTCTGTTGCATTCCCAGGTGCATTAATAGGGAGCTGGATCAGAAATTGAGGAGGCGGGACTTGAACCAGCACTCATAGAACGCTAGTCGCTTAATCCGTTGAACTACGATGCTGTACTCTAAAGAAATATTTATAGAATAAAACTAAGATTAGGTAAGAAAAGGGAGTGTTATTTGAATTCATACCTCATTCCTTCCTCCCCGTCCTGATTTGTGAAATCAGTGAAACAGAAGCTACTCCATACAACTGCAACTGAGAACACAGGGCTCCCTCTCCTACCAGCTGCCAACGGGGAGGCAAGATATCTTCATTCTTTTAGTCGTTGGTAACTTGCTGTCACAGCTATTTTCTGGGGGAGTACAACTGAGAAGTAGGACCCAGACACCACTTGAGTGATAGAGGCTCTATATTTAACATTATTACACTTGAATCCCATATTCCATTACATGGGATATACAGAAGGCAGCTGTACAGGAATTGAGAATTGTGATAGCTTTGTTTTGGAAGTACTTGTGATACGGAGGAGACAGCAAGAGTACTGAGTTTCTGCATCTCCAATCCCAGTGAGAACAGCTTCTGCTGGCAGAGGTATATGATGTTCAGGGTGAATATGCAGACCCACTGCTCCATGGTGCTGAGCTAGTTCTTTGATCCCTGAAAGTTCATTTTCTATTTTAAGAAGTATGACTTTGAGACTTTTTTGTATAATTGCTCCTGTGATCTGAGGTGAAGGTTACTAGACTAGGCAGTTCAAGAATGAGATTCCAGAGCTAGCATTGTTGTGTAGCTGGATGTTATGAGTCCTGGCTGCTCTGCTTCTGATCCAGCTCCCTGCTAGTGTGCCTGGGAAAGCAACACAGGATGGCCAAAGTACAAAGGCCCCCGCACCTATGTGGGAGACTCAGATGAAGTTCCTGGCTCTGACCTGGCCCAGTTCTGGCCATTGTGGCTATTTGAGGAGTGAACCAGTGGATGGAAGCACTCTCTCTCTCTCTCTGGGTCCTCTCTCTCTCTCACTCTCACTCTCACTCTCACTCTGTCAGTCTCTCTCTCTATTTTTTTTGTAAATCTGCCTTTCAAATACATCTTTAAAAAGGAACTGAGGTTCCTGCATTTGCAGAGAATTAGAGAAGACTCATGTATATGGACTGGGCAAATCATATCTTAGGCATTGAGAAAACCAGTACTCGGCTGTAGGATAAGAATCAATACCCTTCTCCTACCCCTACTAAGCCCACATCAACTGTGACCATACCCATTTGGAGAAATTAGTAATAGCTATGGGAGCTTCCTGAAACCTTGGTGTTGACCTCTTTTTCTAAATTGTTGCAGAATCCAGCAAATGAAGGAAGAAAGCCAAATCCAACTCTCAAAACAGTAAGTGAAACATTGTTAGATGGATATGATGGATTTCAGGAGTTCTAAATAAATAATTACCAGTGATTGGGACTTTTATATTTGTATAATGATTTGAAATGCACACACTTGAAAACTTATTATTTTATTCAAGTATATTCAATAGAAGAATTTTCTTAATTGTAGACTATCATCCATCGATGGCTCATAAATTGTTTTAGCAGATGAAGGAAGGAAAGCTTCTTTTTGAAGATTTAGTAATGAGTTACACTAGAAATATTAGCTTCTTTTTTAAATATCTTAAAGGAAAGTAGAGTCATTGTTACTTTCCTCATGCTTTCAGCAAGCTTCTGTAACACAATAGATATGTGTTCTATGGCAGCAATGTAATTACAAAAATGAAAATAGTACAATTATCAAACACTTTTCCACCTTGGAATTTCTCCATTCCTAGCACATATCTTTCAAATGCTTCTTTGTCAAGCCAAGAACTCATCATCAAAATTGTACTTAGCATATGTGTGGAGATGAGTTATCATGCATCATATTAAGTCTTCAGAGAACAGGGCCGAATACCCAGGAAATAGGCAAATTATTCTTCTTGTTTTCCAATGTGGGATGGAAAAGCTTGTAGGAAATGTAGCCTCCCTTCCCCATGACACCACAAGTACAGAACCAGAGGAAGAACCTTTTCACATTGCTTCTGAGCATGGGCCATTCTGCCCCTTCCTGCCTTCCTCTTCCCAGAAATTCCAGGCTCCAGATCTCTCCTGATGCTGTCCCATGAGCTTTAAATGAATTCTATATCCTTGAAGTTTGATTCCAGTGATATAGAAGAGTACTCCAAGCCACAGGGAACAATGGGGAATAAGACACGTGTTCTCCATTTGGGACCAGAGACATTGAGGTATGAGTCAAAGACTAAAGTCTGTAGGGGAGGCCACACTGGCATTGGACCCTCAGTTCTGGGACAAAGAAAAGGAAAGCATAGACTGTGCTTCCATAAATTATTTTTGTTCAGAGGTGGATGCTCTGTCAGTGAGCTCTGTCAGTGAGCTCTTTCAGGTATGTAGAAGCAGCTGATTCCAGAAGCTCCAGAAATGTGGCTGGGCCAAGATTGCAGTACAGCAAGATATATCTGCAAACTATTTGAGCAGGAAGCTATCTGGTGTGAATCCAGTCACTGGATTTTGCTGTTACTGATTATATGACATGTTTTCTTTTGGAGGGAAAGGACATTTATATTACCAGTGAAATTTCCCAAATTCCCAGCAAAATAAATTTGAAGTGTGTTCAAGATTTTTTACTATATACATTTGCTTTGATGGAGTTTCGTATTATCTCTTCTGCAAGTAAATTTTCTGGCCCATTCCTATGGATAGCCCACCCAATATTCTTGTTTGAGTTTGTAGAAATTTATACAAATTCTTCCATGAGGGAAATTAGGATACTGGATGATGATGCTGTTTCCTTTCTAACAAAGCAGTTTATTCTGTATGAAGATTTGGGCTTCATGAATTTGAATTCATCTGAGTGAAAATACCCCTATGGCCCAGTGCTCTCTCCAGTGTGTCACAGTAGAGGCAAAGGAATACCAGAAAGGTGAAGACCCTAGCTTTGCATTATCCAAGCAATCATTGAACCTATGCCCAGAGCGATCCAGATTTGACTGATACTACTTTACCTCATCCATACATTGCCAAAGACTGGATAATGTTGGCAATTTTATGTGAATTTTGAGAAGGGAGATGTGATTGGGTTGAGAAAGATAGACAAGGGTTTAGGGAATTTTAATATTTTTGAAGGTATGGTCTGCAGTGGAAGAACAGCTTATCATATGTGAAAATCTGCCTACATTGCTCCCAAACACGCTCTCATTACTTTATGCCACCTCCATTGTTTCCAGAATTGGAGCTCTTGGAACATTGGTCTGTAAACATATTTCACATTTAGAGCTATGCAGATAATCCCTCTTTCCTGATGCTTCTTCCTGGTAGCACCAGGAGTACTGCCAGGACCTTTATGCTGGATAAGAACGATGACACAAAGTGTATTATAGAAGATTAATCTGTTGACAGGTGTCAAATGATGAGTAGATGTCAGGTACCCTGTCTTTTGGAGTAGTATTCTCCATTTTACCATAGGTATTTCAAAGCTCATCTTTACTGTTGAGATACATTTTTAGAAAGTGAAGTCATTGTATTGGAAACATGATTTCAGAAGACTTTGCTTTGAACAGGACTAGCCTTTTTTCCTTTATAATTTATTTCTTTAAAATTTTATTTAAGGTATACAAATTTCTTATATATAGATTCAGGAACATAGTGATACTTCTCAGCTTACCCTCTCTTCTGCCCATGTTCCCACCCTTCTTATCTTCCCTCTTCTAACCCCACTGTTAAGTTTCACAAAAATCTATTTTCAGTTTACTTTATACCCATAAGATTAACCCTACACTAAATAAAGAGATCAACAAATAGTATGGGGAGAAAAAAACCACACTTTTTAGTGTTTTGTGCAAATCCAATACACTTCTGGTGGAAGTTTTCCTCACTTGATACCATTTAACCATTCTTGACAATCATAAACGCTGTAGGTGAATAGGAGTCTATTTTAAACTATTTAAAATTTGAATGACACTTTTACTGGTAATTAATTTGATAAATACAAATAAAACACAATACAGTTCCAAAATACATGTTGAAAATTTAAGACACAGTCTTAGGAACTTCATTCAGGCAATGTTGTTTTGTGTGGCAACACCTTTCTGACACCTTTCTTTCTGGCAGGCATATATCATGCTTATGAAAACTGTGACTGTGATGTTCTCTTGGCTGTTTTGGATGGAATTAAATCCATTTTTGTTCACTCATCAATGTATATCAGCATTTGATGTATGAAAAATCCACAATAAATGTGTAGGTTTAAAATAACAACCATTTTACTTCTAATTCTGAATCTGCATTTTGGAGTGGACTCAGCTGAAACACTTCTATGCTGGTGTTGGCTGATATCCCAGATAAGGGTCTTGGCATCTGGTGACATGATTGATGTTAGTACATATAGGATCATTTTACTCTGTCTGGTGCTATTGACAGTTCATTTATTTGTATGAAAGGTAGAGCAAGAGGCAGGGTGTGTGTGTGTGTGTGTGGCGGGGGGGTGGGGGGGGAGAAAGTCTGCCACCTGCTGGTGCACTCCTGAAATGCCTGTAAGATCCAGGCTAGGCCTGGCTGAAGCTAGGAAGCAGGAACTCCATGTGGGTCACCCATGTGGGTGGCAGGAACCCAAGTGTGTGTTCATCACCCTCTTCATCCAAGGCACATTTACAGAAAGTGTGGGAGTATGAAATAGCTTAGACAAAAACCAGGTGCTCTGGTATGGGATATAGTGTGTTCCAAGTGGCAGATTAACTTGCCACATTACAACATCCTTCCCTGCCGTCTCTGGTTATTTGCTTTGGCTCTTGTTTTAGACCCTTTGTCTCCCACAGACAAGTACCAGGTTTCTTCACAAGATGACTGTCCGATAAGACAAACTCAACTAGACAAATGCTTTTCAAATAATATTGGTGTCATATATACTAATGTCCCAAGGGCTAAAGCATGTGAAAGGTCAAAGGTAAAAGTCATTGTGGGAAAGAGTTATATGAAGGCTTTAATTTGGGGAGGTATGTCATTTGGAATAATTTCTGGAAAGGTGTACTTCATTAAAGTATATTCTATCTATGTTTCCTATACAATTGCGGGCAAAGAAATTCAGGTCCCATGATGCATAATTTCTCTGGAATTTTAGGTATGCAAAATCTGGAGATGTTCTATTGAAAACACTAAATGGAATCCTGTGTGGCATATCTGTATTAACAAGAAAATACTTAATACCACTGAAGTATTTTTCTGTAGTGCAGAAGCATGATCTTTCTTTGTTATGATATGATTCACATGAACAGTCATCCTTAAACTTATAAATTATTTCTTTACAGTAATATTATTTTTTACAAAATAAGTAACATAAATATTATCATTAACTTAATGATAAGTTGTGTTTAATCTTTACCAATTAATAGAAATGTGGGTGCTCTTTCCTGACCCTTCTCATGTGCTAAGCACTATTGCTGCAAAAGGAGGCTGACTGTTTTTCTATCTAGTGTGTCTGTGATTCTGTATTCACTTCTACCATGGTCATGCTTTGTGCAGTAAAATCCAGGAGCAAGCCAGACCAGTTCTTTCATAACTCCCTCCATTCACCTTCTCTTCCAGGTATAATTCTAGAGATCTCTACGTGCTTCCAAGACAAAGAAAATGAATTCATCTTCAGTAAGCTGTTTTGTTTATTTATTTCTCTACTTGGTATTTATTGGTCATATAGATAATATAGTGGACAGTGGTTTAGTACCAACCTGGAAATAAGCATTCAGCATTTAGCAATGATAGGAGTCACATAGTGCTAAAAACATAATCAATTGATTAGGGTTGTTTTGGAATTACTAAAATTGAGTGTGGTCCTCAGTAGTTTTGGAGAGGATGTACTGGAGTCATGGATTGGACCAGGGGTATGCTTAGGACCTAATCTACTGCAGGTTTCTAAACAACTTTCCAACATTTCTCTCAGCCAGGTTAGGTTGGCAGACTTTTCAAACTTATGTCTTCAGATAAGTAATCACATTCTTCATTTGGACATTATCCTATTTAAAATAGTATTGATTGGATTTTGAATATTTACAAATAACATATAGTAAAAACCAAAAACAATTCTCTAGTCCTTACTTTATTTTTTTTTTATTTTTTTTATTTTATTATTATTTTTTTTTGACAGGCAGAGTGGACAGTGAGAGAGAGAGACAGAGAGAAAGGTCTTCCTTTTGCCGTTGGTTCACCCTCCAATGGCTGCCGCGGTCGGCGCGCTGCGGCCGGCGCACCGCGCTCATCCGATGGCAGGAGCCAGGTGCTAGGTGCTTTTTCCTGGTCTCCCATGGGGTGCAGGGCCCAAGCACTTGGGCCATCCTCCACTGCACTCCTGGGCCACAGCAGAGGGCTGGCCTGGAAGAGGGGCAACCGGAACAGAATCCGGCGCCCCGACCGGGACTAGAACCCGGTGTGCCGGCGCCGCTAGGCGGAGGATTAGCCTGTTGAGCCACGGCGCCGGTCTAGTCCTTACTTTATATGGAATTTTTGCCACATTAAAAAAAAAACACCAATTATATGTGTGTTAAAGATGCACACACACACTCAGAGGTAGTTTAAGACAAATAAAGAGACAGAGCTCTCATCCACTGATTCAATCCTCAAATAGCTATAGCAGCCAGAGGTGGGCCATAGTTGAATCCACAAGCCAGGAATGTAGTTCAGGCCTTCGACATGGGTGGCAGAAGCCTAATTATTTGTGTCACACACTTCTTCCCAAGATCTGCATTACCACCAAGCTGGAATCAGGAGCCAAAGTGGGGGATGAAACCCAGGCTCTCTGAAATAGGCTTAGGCTATCAGTTAACTGACATCATAAACATAAAGCTAAAAGACTCTCCCTTTTAAACTTCTTTTCTCTGCCATATTTGAAACTATTGTACATGGTCTTCTGAAAATTCTGTTTCTGTCATGACCTCACTGATGGTTTCTTGCATTCTACTTGGGTTTTCTACTTTATTCTCCTTAAGATTACCACTCCAAGTATCCCATGCACTCCAGCATTCATCCTACCCTGCAGTTCTCTTTGGCAGATTTGACGCTCCGTGGTCTGACATTCCTGTTTTCCTCCAGCTAGGGCTTTGACCCTAGGCTGTAACCAAGGGTGTACTCCCTTTTGGATACATTTTGTAGCCATCCAAATGGCATCTCAAGCTCAAAGAGTCTAAAATGAAGGCCACGTTATTCATTCTTCCCTATACTTGGATAAGAGATTTCTGTCAGCTAGCCTTGACCCAGATCACCAATGCGGAAGTTTTCCTGGACTCCTCCTCCACTCTCATGTCTAATTTCATCTGGTGGCAAATCTTGTTTCTTCCATTTCTTTTCTTTTCTTTTCTTTTTTTTTTTTAAAAAATATTTATTTCAAAGGCAGAGTTGGGGTGGGGGGAGAGAGAGAGAATATGAATGAATGAGAATAAGAATGGGAATATAAATCTTCCATCTGCTTGTTCACTCCCTAAATTGCCACAATGGTCAGAGCTGAACCAGACCAAAGCCAGGAGCCCAGAGATTCCTCTGGGTCTCCTACATGAGTGCAGGGGCCCAAGTACTTGGAGCATCTTATGTTGTTTTCCCAGGCACATTCGCAGAGAGCTGGATCAGATGGGGATCAGCTGGGACTTGAACTGGTACCCATATGGGATGCCAGCAATGCAGGCAGAGGCTTTACCCACTATAAGACAATACCACCCCTGGTTTTTCTTTTGTTCTTTAACCTTTATTCTTACGCCTACATGCACTGGATTAAAGGAGGAGGATATGCCATTCATTAAAAACAGAATTATTTTTTATGAGAAGTGTCACTCTGGAAGAGTGTATTTTCTCAGTGATGAGTTTTGGTCCATCTTAAGATGTAACAGGCTCAGCTATCAGTGGGAGAAAGTATTCAGGAGTGAGGGTTGTGGGCACTTGTTAACCAATGTCTAGAGAAAGATGCATTAAAGGAGAGAAGAAACATAATTTTTACCTGTTGAGCATTTAGGATAGTGGCTCTTTTGGGTGGGCCTTTGGCAAAAAGCTGAAGTTGCCACTTGGGATGCCCACATCTCATATTGTGCCTGGTTCAGTCCTGATACTTTGTTTCTAATCAGTTTCCCTGCAAATGTGCATCCTGGGAAGCAGCAGATGATAATTAAAGTGATTCAGTCCCTATAGCTCACATGGGGAACCCAATAGAGTTCCACACTTCTGGTTGTGGTCTGGCCCAGCTTTAACTAAAGTGGACATTTAGGAAGTGAACTGACAGATGGATTATGTTTAATTTTTTTTCCTTCTCTCTTTCTCCTTATTTCTCTTCCCTTCAAATAAAATGAAAATAATTAAATGGAACTTTTAAAGAGATTTATTTATTTGTTTGAAAGGCAGAGTCACAGAGAGAGAGAAGATAGAGAAAGAGAGAGATATCTATCTGTGTCTACTCCTCAAATGACCACAACAGCCAAGGCTGAGCCAAGCTGAAGCCATGGACTTGGAACTCTATCCAGGCCTTCCACATGGGTGGCAGGGCCCCAAGGACAGACCATCTTTTGCTGCTTTCCCAGGCACATTAGCAGTGAGGTGACTCAGAAGCAGAGCAGCTGAGACTTGAACTGGTGCTCATATTGGATGTTGGGGTGACAGATTTACCCAATGAGGCACAATTGCTGACCCCAAATGATGATTTCTAAAAATATGCCTCTTGCTTCACCCAAAACCTATATTTGATTCTGTGAGTTTGAATCCTTAACTCTGCTTCTAGTTCCAGCTTCCTGCTAATACAGACTCTAGGAGGTAGCTGGTGGTGGCTCAAATACTGGGATCTCTGACTCCCACAGAGGGACCCATGTTGAATCTCAGGCACCAGGCTTCAACAGTCCTGGCTGTTGTGGGCGTTTAGGGAGTGAACAAACTGGTAGATATTTTTTCTGTCCCTGTCTCTCTGTGTGTGCCTATCAAATAAAAGTAAATAAATAATTTTAAAAATAATTGTACCTTTTGCTTACATACATGTACATGATTCTATCTGTAGTTTGCACTAATGCAGTTATGTTTCTAGCCCCAAAACAACTTGCCACATTTTCAAGCTACTTTCATTTTATTCTCTTATTTCATGTAGCCACTTCAAATGAATACTGAAAACTAGATGTATGTATGCCTCAATCACAGCAGTGACTGTAATGAGCCTCTGACTACTGTCGGTTTTTAAAAAAAGCATCTCATTGTGATAAAATCCATGAACAAGCATTTGACATTTTCAGTGTATATCTAGTTGGGGTTAAGCATACTCAGATTCCTTTGGACCCATTAGAGCATCCATCTGGAGAATTTTTTTTTTTTTAATTTGACAGGTAGAGTTATAGACAGTGAGAGAGAGAGACAGAGAGAAAGGTCTTCCTTCCATTGGTTCACCCCCCCATGTGGCCGCCAGGACTAGAACCCGGCACCCATATGAGATGCCGGTGCCACAGGCAGAGGATTAACCAAGTGAGCCGTGGCACCCGTCTCATCATCTGGGGAATTCTTAATCTCTCTCAGGTGGAATTTTGTGTGCACCAAATAGTAAGTCCCTATTTCCCCCAACATAGACCCTGACAGTCTTCATGAAATTATCTTCTCTATCAACTTCTTATAAGTAGAATCACACAATATTTGTCCTCCTGTTAATGGTGTATTTCATGGAACATTATGTCTTTAAGGTTCATCCATGTTGTAGTATTTGTCAAAATCTTTTATTTTGAGCTTGACATTACTTCATTGTATGCTGCTATGATTTGAAGATTTTGGGGGGATAATTCTCAAATTGAGTTATTAAGAGAAAGGAAATTTTTTCTGACTCTGGTGCATAGAGGTAAAGCTTTTGGGAGGTGAGGTGAATAGAATTAGATGAGCCATCAGGGTAGATCACTCAGAACTGATTGATTATCAGTGACTTTAAAAGGAGGTGGAGAGGGGCTCGCATTGTGCTGTAATTGATTAAGCCACTGCCTGCAATGCTGGCATCCCATATCGGGTTGGTTCGAGTCCTGGTTGCTCCACTTATAATCCAGTTCCTTGCTAATGCACTTGGGAAAGCAGCAGAGAATGGCCCAGGTCCTTGGGCCCCTGTGCCCACATCGGAGACGTGGAAGAAGCTCTTGGCTTCTGGCTTCGGCCTGGGCCAGCCCTGGCTAATGCAGCCATTTGGGGAGTGGGCCAGTGGATGGAAAATCTTTCTCTCTCCCTCTCTCTCTGTGCAACTCTGCCTTTCAAATATATAAATATTATCAAATAAAAAAGAAGAAGAAGATTTTGAGAGACCAAGATGTTTGAGTGTTCTTTATTAGTGGTGTGTTTGTTATTCTCTGCACTGCCTCTCAATTCTGCTACTGAAAAAGCCATCACCACATGCAGCCCTTCAGTATTGTTTTCCATATTGGTTCTAGTATTTTACATTCACACCAGCAATGCATTAGATTTTTAGTTTCTCCAGCCTTGCTACTGCTTATTTTTTTTTCTGGCACCTGGCTCCTGCCATCAGATGAGCGCGGTGCGCCAGCCGCAGTGCACTGGCCGCGGTGGCCATTGGAGGGTGAACCAACGGCAAAAGGAAGACCTTTCTCTCTGTCTCTCTCTCTCACTGTCCACTCTGCCTGTCAAAATTTTTTTTTAAAGAAAGATTTATTGTATTTATTTGAAAGAGTTACAGAGAGAGGTAGAACCAGAGAGAGAAAGAGGTCTTCCATCCTCTGGTTCACTCCCCAAATGACTGCAATGGCCAGAGCTGAGCTGATCCAAAGGAAGGAGCCAGGAGCTTCCTCTAGGTCTCCCATGCAGGTGCAGGGGCCCAAGGACTTTAACCATCCTCCACAGGCCACAGCAGAGAGCTGGATTGGAAGTGGAGCAGCTGGGGCTAGAACTGAGGACCAAATGTGATGCCAGTGCTGCAGACCGGGGCCTTAACCCTCTGTGCCAAAGCACTGGCCCCTCAGTACTTATTTTGATAAAGGACATTGCAGTGGATGTAAAGTGGCTTTTTATTGTGGTTGTCACTCTCATTTACCTAAACATTAAATAATGTTGAGGATCTTTTCATGTGCTAATCAGCTACTTGTACATCCTTTTTCATAGAAATATATGTTTAGAGCTTTATTTTATTCATTTAAAGGCAGAGTTACAGAGTCAGAGGGAGAGACAGAGAGAAAAGGAGAGGTCTTCTATCTCCTGATTATCTCTCCAGATGACTGTAATGACTCAGGCAGGGCCAGATCTAAGCCAGGAACCCGGCATTCTATCTGGGTCTCCTGTGTTAGTGACAGGGGCCCAAATACTTGGACCCTCATCTGCTCCTTTCTCAGACATTAGCAGGGGCCAGAATTAGAAATGGTGCAGCTGAGATTCAAACTGACTTTCATATAGGATGCTGGCTTCACTTGGTACACCACAAAGCTAGCCCCAGAAATGTCTTTTTTTTTTAGATTTCCTTATATATTTGAAAGAGCAGTACACACACACACACACACAGGTGAGAGACAGATACAGAAAAAGACAGATAATGATCTTCCATCTGCTGCTTCACTCCCCAGATAGCTACTAAAGCAAGATCTGAAGCAGGCTCAAATCAGGAGCCAGGAGCTTCATCCTGGTCTCCCACATGGGTGGCAGAGGCCCAAGTATGTGGTCTATCTTCTGTTGCCTTTCTAGGTATATTAGCAGGGAGCTGGATCAGAACTGTGGCTAGCACTTGAAATGTCACTGCAATATGGGATTGCTGGAAAACTGGCATGGCAAGCCGAACTTAAATTTACTGTGCTGCAATGTCACATCCTTAGAAATGTCTTTAAATCGTTGCTGATTTTTAACTTGGCTTTTATTGGTTTGAGTTGTAGAATTTTCATATTTACCACATAGTCACAGTATTCTCATATTCTGAAATGTAGTATTAATCTGTCATTCTGCCTTTCAAGCAAATATTTTTTATAAACAAGAATATCGGTCAAAAAGGATGATGATGCCCGTGACATAGGAAGTATACTCTAGAGTTGGAACAGAGCAATTTAAAATCTGAATATTGAAACTCTCATTTTGATGGTTGGTTCCAAGTCTCACACAAAGGGTGTTTTCTGGGGGCAGTTGTGCTACAGCAGATTAAGCCACCTCTTGGAAAACCTGCTTCCTATATTGGAGTCCCATAGTGCTTCTGATCCAGCTTCCTCCCTGGGAGACCGACAGTAATGGGTCAATTAGTTGGATCCCTGACACCCATGTGGGAAGACAAGATGTTCTGGGCTTCAGGATTTGGTCTGGCCCATGCCAACTTATTAAAGGCATTTGGGGGAGTGATCCAGTGGATGGAAGTTCTCTCTTACTCAGTCTCTGTTACTCTGCCTTTCAAATAAATAAAAATTTTAAAATAAGTATTTTTTATTAGAAGACAGTGTGTTGGGTGCTTAAATATGTCCCTAATTTCCTACCAACAACTTTCCCCCAAAGAAATTTGGAATGAATAATGGCAGGAGGCTTATTAGGGCTTTTTGTCATTTCATTTGTTTTACTTTTGTGTCTTAGGACTCTACTTTTTGATTACAAATGCCTATAAATCAATGTCAGTTACAGAGAAAATAGATGCTGTAATTCACATTTTAGTATTTATCTACACATGCCATATAAATGTGTATCCACTTTGTATATGCCAGATTACTATTAACTAAACTCCATACTTTGTTCAGATTTCTTCAGGTTTTTTCCTAATGCCATTTTCCTCTTCTAGCATATCACCTCAGCTCTGACAGTACATTTATCAGTTTCTTAAGTTGTCTTTGTTTTTGCAACTTTTACATTTTGAAAGCTGCTGGAATTTTGCAAAATATCTCTGTTTTCTCATATACTATATATTGTCAATGTTAATTTAATGTTGAATGATTTGCAAATATTTTCTTCCACGAAATGGGTTGCCTTTTTCACTCTGAGAATGTCTTTGATATACAAAGTTTTAGGTTTTTTTTTTTAAAGATTTATTTATTTATTTGAAAGAGTTACACAGAGAGAGGAAAGGCAGAGAGAGAGCGAGCAAGCAAGAGAGGTCTTCCATCCGATAGTTCACTCTCCAATTGACCGCAATGGCCAGAGCTGTGCTGATCCAAAGCCAGGAGCCAGGAGTTTCTTCTGGGTCTCCCATGTGGGTGCAGGGACCCAAGGACTTGGGCCATCTTGTACTGCTTTCCCAGGCCATAGCTGAGAGCTGGATCGGAAGTGGAGCAGCTGGACTAGAACTGGTGCCCATATGGGATGCCAGCACTTCAGGCCAGAGTGTTAACCTGCTGTGTCACAGCGCCGCCCCCCCCCCCCCTTTTTTTTTAAAGATTTATTTACTTAAAAGAGTTACACAGAGAAGGAGATGGGGGGGGGAGGGAGAGAGAGAGGGAGGGAGGGAGGGGAGGAGGGAGGAAGGGAGGGAGGGGGGGAAGAGGTGTCTTCCATCCGCTGCTTCACTTCCCAATTGGCTGCAATGGCTGGAACTGCGCCAATCCTAAGCCAGGAGCCAGGAATTTCTTCTGGGTCTCCCACATGGGTGCAGGGACGCAAGGACTTAAGCCATCTTGTTCTGCTTTCCCAGGCCATAGCAGAGAGCTGGATGGGAAGTGGAGCAGCCGGGACTTGAACTTGAACTGGTGCCCATATGGGTTGCTGACACTGAAGGCAGCGGCTTTACCCATTACGCCACAGTGCCAGCCCCTTGAAAGTTTTAGTTTTTTATAGTTCCTCTTTTTTTCCTTTTGTTGCCCATGCAATATAAAGGTTATTTCAAATAAGTTAATTTCACCCCAATGTTATCATTTCTCTCCTATTTATTCTTAACACTTTAAATTCTTAGCTATAGCTTTAAATAATAACAAAATACGAGAATAAAATAAAGAATATAAGAATAAAATTTGAGAGGTAGAGTTACAGACAGTGAGAGGGAGAGACAGAGAGAAAGGCCATTTGGGGAGTGAACCAGCGGTTAGAAGACCTTTCTCTGCAATGGCTGGAGCTGCACTGATCCAAAGCCAGGAGCCAGGAGCTTATTTTGGGTCTCCCACGCAGGTGCAGGGGCCTAAGCACTTGGGCCATCATCTATGGCTTTCCCAGGACATAGTAGAGAGCTGGATCGGAAGAGGAGCAGCTGAGACTAGAACCAGTGCCCATATGAGATGCTGGTACTGCAGGCAGAGCATTAAGCTACTGTGCCACAGGGCTGGCCCCATTACTCTATTTTTAATTACTGAATTTTATTTTCTGATTTATTTCTAATTTAGTTCCCTGGGTTTAGAGAGAACACTCTTAGATTTTGGTCTTAAGTCTTATGTCTCAGCATTTCTCTTGTCTTGGTGAGTGTTCCAGATTGGTCCATAAATACGTTAGGTCAACATACTGTCATTCATGAGTATATTTATTTTTTACATTTTTTTTGATGACTACTAAAAGAGGAGTGTTAGTTATCCAGCATATTTATAAATTTAAAAAAATGCTTTCTTTAGTTCTGTTGATTATATGTCTTTATTTATTTATTTATTTTTTGACAGGCAGAGTTAGAGAGAGACAAAGAGAAAGGTCTTCCTTTTTCCGTTGGTTCACCCCCCATGTGGCCACTAGGGCCGGCGCACTGAGCTGATCCGAAGCTAGGAGCCAGGTGCTTCCTCCTGATCTCCCATGGGGGTGCAGGGCCCAAGCACTTGGGCCATCCTCCACTGCACTCCCAGGCCACAGCAGAGAGCTGGACTGGAAGAGGAGCAACCGGGACAGAACCTGTGCCCCAACCGGGACTAGAAGCCGGTGGGTGTGCCAGCGCCGCAGGCAGAGGATTAGCCTATTGAGCCGCAGCACTGGCCCAATTATATGTCTTTTGAGGCTTTGTTTTTAGAAACATTAACATTTATAATTGGTACATCACACTGATCTCTGTTTATTATGAAAAAAATCTATATCTCTGATTACACATTTTTATTGAAGATTATTTTGTTATCTGCTAAATAACATATCCATTTGTTTTTCATGGTCAGTGTTTAGATAGCACATGGCTTTTAAATTGCTTGTTTGTTTATTTATTTGGAAGAGAGAGAGAGCCAGAGATAGTGATGGAGAGATCCCGTTTACTGGTTGACTTTCTAAATAACTGCAGTAGCCAAGAATGTGCTGGACTTAAGTCAGCAGACAGAAAATCAATTACAAGAGCTGTCACTGATGCCTCCCAGGGTCTGTAGTACCAGAATAGTGTTAGGTGCAAAGGTATATAGCAAACTGAGATATTTCATACATGATGTAGGTATCTTAACCACTAGGCTGTATATCCAGTTCTGCATAGTATATCTGTTGCCATCCTTTCACTTTTTTGTCTTTCTAGCTCAGGAGTGAAACTTGTAGATAGCATACCATCTTGTTCTTTTTACAAAATATGACAACCTTTGCCTTAATTATTAGTTCATTGACATTTAAACTACTTTCTGATATGATTGGAATTATGTCTGCCATTTGCTACTTATTTTCTGTTTGTCTTGTCTGATTTGGTCTTGTTTCTTACTACTTTTCTTTTGGCTCATGAAATATTTTCAATTTTTTTTAATTTAAGTTACATAAGTTTCATGTATTTTATATATACAGATTTAGGAACATGGAGATACTTCCCACCCTACCCTCCAACCTGTCCACTTGCCAACCTTTCTTCCTCCCTCTCCCATTCCCAATCTTGATTTATGTAAAGATGTATTTTCAGTTTATTTAATCATCCTAAAGTGAACCTAACACTAAGTAAAAGAGTTCAACAAAGAGTTCAATGCTGTTCCTTAATGGAAGACACAAGGGCTATAAACAATAATCAAATCTCAAAATGTCCATTTTACTCCAATACATTACATTTTAGATACTCTATTAGTTACCTCAGATCATGGAAAACATGTAGTATTTTGGGACTGGCTTATTTCACTAAGTATAGTGTTTTCCAGTTGCATCTATTTTGTTGAAAATGACAGAATTTCATTATTTTTTCCACAGCATAATATTCTATAGTGTATATATACCATAATTTCTTTATCTATGCAGTCTTCAGCTGATGGACCTCAGCACTGATTCCATATCTCAACTATTGTGAATTGAGCTACAATAAACATGAGGATGCAGATAACTTTCATATGCTGATTTCATTTCCCTTGGGTAGGTCCTCAGAAGTGGGATGTCATATGGTAGGTCTATATTCAGATTTCTGAGGTATCTCCATACTATCTTGCATTTGTTTATATTCTTACCAACAGTGGGTTAGGGAACCATTTTTCCCCATATCCACAACAGCATTTGTTGTTTATTGATTTCTGTAAGAAAGCCATTCTAACTAGGGTGAGGTGAAACCTCATTGTGGTCTGGATTTGCATTTCCCTGATGGCTACTGATGCTGAGCATTTTTTTTCCATGTGTCTGTTGCCCATTTGGATTTCCTGTTTTGATAATGGTTTTTCAAGTCCTTTGCCCATTTCTTAAATAGATTGTTTGTTTTGTTGTTGAGTTTCTTGAGCTCTTTATAGATTCTGGAAATTAGTCCTTTGTTGTATAGTTTGCAAATATTTTCTCCCATGTGTAAGTTGTCTATTTTGCTGAATGTTTATTTTGCAGTGCAGAAGCTTCTCAATTTGATATAATTCGTTTGTCCATTTTTGCTTTGATTGCCTGTGGTTCTGGGGTATTTTCCAAGAATTCTTTGCATATGCCAATGTCTTGCAGTATTTCCCCACGTTCTCTAATAATATGATATTGGGTTGTAGATTTATTTAGGTCATTGATCCATTTTTAGTGGATTTTAGTGAAAGGTGTAGGGTAGGGGTCTTATTTCATACTTCTGCATTTGGAGATCCAGTTTACCTAGCACCATGTGTTGAAGAGACTTTCCTTGCTGCAGAAATTGATTTTAGCTCCTTTGTCAAAGATAAGTTGTTTGTAGATGCATGGATTAATTTCTGGAATTTCTATATTGTCCCAATGGCCTACACATCTGCTTTTGTGCTGTTTTGATTGTAACTGCCCCATAGTATTTCATGAAATCTGGTATTTGATACCCATGGCTTTATTTTTGTTGTATAATAATATTCCTTTAGTTATTTGGGGTCTCCTGAGTTTTCATATTTAGCATTTTTTTCCTGTATCTGAGAAGAATATCCTTAGTATTTTGATATCACTTTGAATCTATAAATTTCTTTCAGTAGTATGGAAATTTTGATGCTCTTAATTCTTTGAATCCATGAACGTAAAAGATTTTTCCATTTTTTGTGTCTTCTTTTATTTCTTTTCTTTCTTTTTTTCTTTCTTTTTTTGACAGAATGGACAGTGAGAGAGAGAGACAGAGAGAAAGGTCTTCCTTTTTTTGTTGGTTCACCCCTCAATGACTGCTACGGCTGGTGTGCTTCGGCCAGCACATTGCACTGATCCAAAGCCAGGAGCCAGGTGCTTCCTCCTGGTCTCCCATGCGGTGCAGGGCCCAAGGACCTGGGCCATCCTCCACTGCACTCCAGGGCCACAGCAGAGAGCTGGACTGGAAGAGGAGCAATCGGGACAGAATCTGGTGCCCTGACTGGGACTAGAACCCGGTGTGCTGGTGCCGCAGGTGGAGGATTAGCCTATTGAGCTGCGGCACTGGCTTCTTTTATTTCTTTCTTTAATGTTTTGTAATTTTCATTGTAGAAGTCTTTGATGTCTTTGATTAAGTTTATTCCAAGGTATTTAATTTTTTGTAGTTATTGTGAACGGCATTGATCTTAGAAGTTCTTTCTCAGTCATCGTCTTTAAATTCAAAGGCTATTGATTCTTGATTTTATATTTTGCCATTTAACCAAACTCTTTTGTGTGTTCCAATATTCTCTTAGTGGAGTCCTTTGGATCCCCTATATATAGAATCATGTCATCTACAAATTCAGATAGTTTCACTTCCTCCTTTCCAGTTTGTCTCTCCTTTTCTTGCCTAATGACTCTAGCTAGAACTTCCAGTATTATAGTAAGTAGCAATGGTGAGAGTGGGCACTGTTGTCTGGTTGCAGATTTTAGTGGGAATGCTTCCAACTTTTCCCCATTCAATAAGATGCTGGCCATGGGTTTCTCATAAATTGCCTTGTTTGTGTTGTGGAATGTTCTTTCTATACCCAATTTGTTTAAGGTTTTTATCATGAAAGGATATTGTATTTTATGAAAGGCTTTCTTTGCATTTATTGAGATAATCATATGGTTTTTGTTCTATAGTTTGCTTAATGTGATATATCACATTGATTGATTTACAAGCATTGAAACATCTTTGCATACCAGGGATAAATCCTGCTGGATCTGGGTGAATGATGATTCTGATGTGCTTTTGGAATTGATTGGCTAGTATTTTGTTGAGGATTTTTGCACCTATGTTCATCTGGGATATTGGTCTGTTATTCTCTTTTTCTGTTCTATCTTTTACAGGTTTAGAAATGAAGATGATGCTGGCTTCATAGAAGGAGTTTAGCAGGATCCCTCTCTTTCACTTGTTTTGAATAGCTTGAGAAGAATTGGAGTTAGTTCTTTAAATGTCTGGTAGAATTCATCAGTAAAGCATCCATTCCCGCCCTTTTCTTTGTTGGGAAATTCGATCTCTGTCTTGATTATTTGTCTGTTTCGGTTCTCTATGTCTTCATGGCTCAATTTAGGTAGGTTGTATGTCCAGAAATCTATCTTTTCTTTCAGGTTTCCTGAATTGTTGGCATACAGCTCTTTGTAGTAATTCCTGGTGATTCTTCTTATTTGTGTAGTATCTGTTATATTTCCATTTTCATCTCTAATTTTATCGATTTGGGTCTTCTCCTTCCTATTTGGTTAGTTGGTCCAATGGTGTATTTATTTTGTTTATTTTTTCAAAAAAACAACTCTGCATTTCACAGGTCTTTTCAATTTTTTGTTTCAAATTTGTTACTTTTTCTCTAATTTTAATTATTTCTTTTCTCCTAGTTTTAGGTTTAGTTTGCTGTTGCTTTTCTGTGTCCTTGAAATTCATTGTTAACTCATTTATTTGGTGTCTTTCCAATTTCTTGATGTAGGCACCAGTTGTTATAAATTCCCTCTAAACACTACTCTCACTGTATCCCATAAGTTTTTATATATTGTACTATTGTCTTCCTTCATTTCTAGAAATTTTTTGTTTTCTCTTTGAATTCTTCCTTGACCCACTGTTTATTCAGGAGCATGTTTTTCAGTCTGCATGTGTTTGTTATCCTGAGATTCTTGAGTTGTTGATTTCCATTTTTTTTTAATTTACTGATCCTTGCTTTAAGGCCTAGTATGTGATATAATCTAGAGTAAGTTCCATTCACTGGTGAAAAGAATGTTTATTCTGCAACTGTGGGGTGAAAAGTTCTGTAGATATCCATTAGGTCCTTTTGGTTTATAGTATCAATTAACTGTTGTTTTCTCGCTCACTTTTTGCCTGATTCATCTGTCCATTGCTGAAAGTTGAGTATTGTAATCCCCCAATACTATTATATTGGAGTCTAGGTTTCCCTTTAGATCTATTAAAATTTCTTTTAAATAGTCAGGTGCTCTATAATTGGGTGCATATACATTTATTATAGTTGTATCTTCCAGTCCAATTGATCCCTTAATCATTACATAGTTACTTTCTTTATCTCTTTTAGCAGTTTTTATGTTAAAGTCTATTTAATCTGATATTAGGATCGCAATGCCTGCTCGTTTTTTGGTTTCTGTTAGCACGGAATATCTTTGTCAGTTCTTTCACTTTCAGTCTACATGTATCTTTGGTGGTAAGATGTGTTTCTTATAGGCAGCAAATAGATGGGTCTTCTTTTTTAATTCATTCAACCAGTATATATCTTTTAACTGGAGAGTTGAGGCAATGTACATTCAAGGGACTATTGATTAGTAATGACTTGGTTCTTCCATTTTTTGATAAATATTCCTGTTTATTTTGGATTTCTTTGTATTTTTACTGGGAGATTTTCTGCTTTCACATTCTTTCATAATGATGACCATGTTGTGTGTTTCTGTGTTTAGCATATCCTTAAGTATCTTTTGCAAGGATGGATATGTGGTGATAAGTTCTTTCAATTTAAGTTTGTTATGGAAGCTCTTTATTTCACCTTCCTTCATAAATGAGAGCTTTGCAGGGGAGGATTTGATCAGCTCTGTTGGTGTAATCTCACGCTCACCTCTCCTCTAAGGAAACCAATACCTGGGTGCCAGCCCCAATGTGTACAGTATTCATCTGTGCTGCCACAAGAATCACACAAAAGATTTATGTAGTCCTTAGTGTGAGCACAGATCCTGCATCAATGACACTGCCCAGTCAATTAGGGAGACATGAGTGTGTGGAGCTGCACACAACTGCCGAGAGGCCCAGCCACATCCTGCACCCTACCACACAGCCATAGTGTTTCTACAGTCTCATCCTACAAGGTTCCCACAGTCACTGGGCACCAAGGATCCACTCTTCCCTGCCAGTCTCTCCTGTCAACAGAGAGACAGAAACACTCCCAGAGCCAGTCACTTATAGGTTTTTCACCCAGGCAACCTAAGCCTCAAAGAGGGGACCTCACAGCCTATGTAGCTGCCCAGCCCCCTGCCAATACTCCCAACCAGGCTCAGTTGTCTCCTGGTTGCTGGGTGCTTGGACACAAACTGGTGCAGCTGTGACATGTGTCCAAAATGGCACCCACCCTTTTTCAGGTAATTAAAAGATGCCATTGTTAGGTGGATAGGGAGAGAGAAGCAAGCCCCATTTTCCCCTGTAGCTTGATAAGTACACTGTGGCCCAAGTGCTCTAAGATGGACATATGCCAGACTCCCCCTACAGCTGTATCACCAGTGGCTTGGGTTGCAGTCTGGTCTCACCTCACTTTCTTTTTTTTTTTTTTTTGACAGGCAGAATGGACAGTGACAGAGAGACAGAGAGAAAGGTCTTCCTTTTTGCCATTGGTTCACCCTCCAATGGCCGCCGCAGTCGGCGCGCTGCGGCCGGCGCACTGCGCTCATCCGATGGCAGGAGCCAGGTGCCAGGTGCTTTTCCTGGTCTCCCATGGGGTGCAGGGCCCAAGCACTTGGGCCATCCTCCACTGCACTCCCGGGCCACAGCAGAGAGCTGGCCCAGAAGAGGGGCAACCGGGACAGAATCCGGTGCCCCAACTGGGACTAGAACCCGGTGTGCCGGCGCCGCAAGGTGGAGGATTAGCCTATTGAGCCATGGCGCTGGCCCTCACCTCTCTTTCTAAAGCTGGTGCTGAGGCTCTCAGCTGCAGGGGGTCCTGTGTTGTGTCCATGTTTATGCTGCACATCCTCACCATTCCCTCTAATCTCTAACTTTCACAGTTTCCACTGTAATTTTCTCCCTTACTCTTCCCCGAGATTCCACTCCACTTTTTATTTTTTATTTTTTAAATATTTTTATTTATTTATTTGACAGGTAGAGTTGCAGTGAGAGAGACAGAGAGAAAGGTCTTCCTTCCGTTGGTTCACTCCCCAAATGGCCGCTATGGCCTGCGCTGTGCCAATCCGAAGCCAGGAGCCAGGTGCTTCTTCCTGGTCTCCCACACAGGTGCAGGGCCCAAGCACTTGGGCCATCCTCCACTGTCCTCCTGGGCCACAGCAGAGAGCTGGACTGGAAGAGGAGCAACCGGGACTAGAACCCAGTGCCCATATGGGATACCAGTGCCACAGGCGGAAGATAATCTAATGTGCCACCGCGCCAGCCCCTCCACTCCACTTTTTAAACTGTCTTTCCCTAGATAGAATGGTAAACTCCCCCCCTATTCCACTGTCTTAGAATCACCCCCCTCCCCCAGATTTTGGTTTCTGTTGCCATATAGATTACACTGTTAGCTGCATCTTATGTAAAAGGGACATAAGACTCACAGAAGAGTGTGCCCCAGTTCTTTCAGCTTTGTGGTAGATCTGATCTGTTGAGGAGAAATGTGATCTTACAGGTATTGGTGTCATTTGAAGACCTGGCTGTGGACTTCACCTGGGAGGAGTGGCAGGACCTGAACCATGCTCAGAGAATCCTGTACAAGGATGTGATGCTGGAGACCTACAGCAGCCTGCTGTCCTTGGGTGAGTGAAATCCTCTAACATACCCAACTGGAGTGTTTTCTTTCCATTTGACTATTAAATGAGCACTTAATAAAGTTTAATCCTGGATGAGTACTGGATTTGATTCCATGAAGAATCTGCATATCTTCCATCTAGGAAAGAGTTTAAATCAGAACTTCTATTGCAGAATTCTTGACCAAGATTTTTTCCTTCTTCAAAACATCTAAATTAGTGGTTTGACAAAGTCTTATGTTTCCTATTAACAGGGTACTGTATTACGAAGCCTGACTTGATCTTCAAATTGGAACAAGGAGAAGAGCCATGGATAGTTCAAGAATGCCTAAACCCAAACTTAAAAGGTCAGTCAGCACATACATGGTATGGAGACTATGCCAAAAGGAATGCAGTGAATTTTCACTAGAACTATTCACACAGTTTATTTTCTGAAGTGCCATTCTTGGTGACAGCTTGATTTCAGGCAGCAGACATAGGCTTTCTACAAATTCTGGGAAATGCTCTCCTGTGTGTCTCTCTCCACCTCTTCTTTGGCTCTTGATGAATATATGCTTTCATTTTTAAAAATCCAATCCCTTTCTGACTCTACTAACACTTTTTCTTGCTTAAATATATTCTCTAAAGTCTAATTTTCTTTCTTTACTTTAATTCCCTGATTTTCCTCAGGAATTTTTTTGTGTATTTATTAATTCCTTCCATTCTTGTTTTTTTTTTTTCATTTTCTTTTTTTTATGGTAAACAGATTTCATGTACTTATTATATACAGATTTGGAGCATAGTGATATTTCCTACTACCCTAAGCTCCCTCTTCTTTCCTTTCTTATTCCTTAAATTTTTATAATGATCTACTTTCTGTTTATTATATACTCACAAGGTTAATCCTACGCCAAGCTAATAATTAACAAATAGTTTAAAAAAATCCCTCAACAGTAGAGACAAGGGCTATAAATAATCATCAGATCTCAGAATGTCAATTTCATTCCTGTACATTACATTTTTGGTATTCTTTTTGTTACCACAGATCAGAGAAAACATGTGGTATTTGCCTTCTGGGGACTGGCTTATTTCAACTAATATAATGTTTTCCAGTTGCATCCAACTTGTTGCAAACAACAGGATTTCATTCTTATTTATTGCTGAGTAGTATTCCATATTATATATAGAGAGAGCATAATTTATTTTTCCATTCATCAGTTGATGGACATCTGAGTTAATTCCATATCTTAGCTATTGTGAATTGAGCTGCAATAAGCATGGGTTTATAGGTAACTCTTTCATAGGCTGATGCCTGGGTCGTATGATTGATCTATTTTCTACTTTCTGATGTATCTCTATACTGTCTTGCAAAATGGCTGTACTCATTTATATTCCTACCAGTAGTGATTAGGGTACCTTTTGTACCATGTCCTCACCAGCATTTATTGTTTTTTGATTTCTGTATGAGAGCCATTGTGGTTTATATTTGTATTTCTCTGATGGTTAGTGATCTTGAATATTTTTTCACGTTTCTGTTGGCTATTTGAATTTCCTATTTTGAGAAGTGCCTGTTCAAGTCCTTTGCCCATTTCTTTTTTTAGAAATCTTTTATTTAATAAATATAAATTTCATAGGTACATATTTTGGATTATAGTGATTCTTCCCCCCATCCCCACCCTCCCATCCCCACTCCTGTCCCATCTCCTTACTCCCTCTCCCACCCATTCTTCATTAAGATTCATTTTTAATTATATACAGAAGATCAACTCTATACTAAGTAAAGATTTCTACAGATTGCACCCACACAGACACAAAAAGTATAAAGTACTGTTTGAAGACTAGTTTTACCATTAATTCACATAGTACAACTCATTAAGGACAGAGGTCATACATGTGGAGTAAGTGCACAGTGACTCCTGTTGTTGATGTAACAATTGACACTCTTATTTATGACATCAGTAGTCACCCGAGGCTCTTGTCATGTGCTGCCAAGGCTATGGAAGCCTTTTGAGTTCATGTTATTTAGACCTTATTTAGATAAGACCATAATCAAAGTGGAAGTTCTCTCCTCCCTTCAGAGATAGGTACCTCCTTCTTTGATGGCCCTTTCTTTCCATTGGGATCTCACAGAGATTTTTCATGTAGGTCATGTTTTGCCACAGTGTCTTGGCTTTCCATGCCTGAAATGCTCTCATGGGCTTTTTAGCCAGATCAGAATGCTTTAAGGGCTGATTCTGAAGCCAGAATGCTGTTTAGTTGTCCATTTCTTAACTGGATTGTTTCTTTTGTTGTTATGTTTCTTGAGCTCTTCATAGAATCTGCTTATTAATCCTTTATAAGTTTCATAGCTTGTAGATATTTTTCTCTCATTCTGTTGGTTGTGTCTTCACTTTGCTGAATGTTTTCCTTTGCAGAAACTTCTTAGCTTGATGTAACCCATTTGTTTATATTTCCTTTGATTCCCTGTTCTGTTTTTTTTCCCCAAGAAGTTTTTCCCTTGCCAATGTTTTGCAAAGTTTCTCCAATGTTTTCCTGTAGTACTTTCATGTTGTCAGGTTGTACATTCAGATCCTTGATACATTTTGAGTTGATTATTTTATAAGATGTAAAGTAGGGGTCTTGTTTCGTATTTCTTCACATGAAGATCCAGTTTTCCCAGCACCATTTGTAGGAGAGAATGCCCTTTCTCCAGGGATTGATTTTAGATTTTTGTCAAAGGTTAGCTGGTTGGACATGAGTAGATTGATTTCTGCAGTTCTGCTGTTCCATTGGTCTACATGTCTTGTCTTTGTGCTAGTACCAGACTGTTTTGATTATAACTGCCCTGTATGTCTTGAAATCTGATATTGTGATGCCTCCAGCTTTATTTTTGGTGTGTTAGATTGCTTTAGTTACTTGAGGATTGTTGTGTTTCAAAATGAATTTTAGTATCATTTTCTCTAGAACTGAGAAGAATGTCATTGGAATTTTGATTTGTATCATGTTGAATCTATAAATTGCTTTCAATAGTGTGGACAGTCTGATGATATTGATTCTTCCAATCTGTGAACATGGAAGATTTTTCCACTTTTTATATCTTTTTCTAGGTTCTGTTGATATCAGTTAGGTTCATTTGGTCTATTATGTAGATTAGCTCTGTTATTTATTTTGATGATTTCCTGACCTATTGAACTGTTTATTGTTGAAAATGAGGTGGGCTGGTGCCATGGCTCACTTGGCTAATCCACCACCTGTGGCGCTGGCACCCTGGGTTCCAGTCCCAGTCGGGGCACCGGATTCTGTCCTGGTTGCTCCTCTTCCAGTCCAGCTCTCTGCTGTGGCCTGGGGGTGCAGTGGAGGATGGCCCAGGTCCTTGGAACCTGCACCCACATGGGAGACCAGGAGGAAGCACCTGGCTCCTGGCTTTGGATCAGCGCAGTGTGCCAGCCGCTGTGGTGGCTGTGGTGGCCATTTAGGGTGGTAAACCAATGGAAAAATGAAGACCTTTCTCTCTGTCTCTCTCTCTCACTGTCTAACTCTGCTTGTCCAAAAAAAAAAAAAAAAAGAGGTGTTAAGTCCCCCATTACTATTGTACTGGAAGTCTGTGTCTCCCTTTAGATCCGTTAACATTTGTTTTAAATAGCCAGGTGCCCTGACATTGGGTGCATATACATTTATTATAGTCACATCTTCTTTTTGAATTGATACCTTGAGCATTACATAATGTCCTTCTTTGTCTTTTTTAACAGTGTTTGTATTAGTCCATTTCACCTGATATTAGGGTGGTTACACCTGCTTTCTTTTCTTTCTGTTAGCTTGGAATATCTTTGTCCATCCTTTAATTTGGTGAGATGTGGTTTTTTTTTTTTTTAGTCAGCAAATAGATGGGTCTCTTTTGTTAATCCATTAAGCTAGTCTATATCTTGTAATTGGAGATTTTAGGCCTTTTATATTCAAGTTTATTATTGATAGGTAATGATTTGGCTCTGCCGTTTTTCCATAAATACTCCCACTTTCTGCTGTGGATTTGCTTTGTACTTTTGCTGGGAGATTTTCTGCCTTCACATTCTTTCATAGTGTTGGCCATACTTTGTGTTTCTGTGTGTAGCACATCCTTCAGCATCTTTTATAAGGCTGGATGAGAGGTGACAAATTCTTTCAATTTCTTTTTGTTATGGAAGGTCTTTATTTCACCTTCATTCATAAATGAGAGCTTTGCAGGGTACAGTGTTCTGGGTGGACTTTTTTCTCTTAAGACTTGAACTATGTCTTGCCATTGTCTTTTAGCCTGTAGGGTTTCAGATGAGCAGTCAGATGTTAATCTAATTGGAGATCCTCTCAAAGTAATCTGATTTTCTCTCATGCACATTTAAGAATCTTTTCTGTTTTAACATTGAAAGATTGACTACAGTGTGTTCTCATGAAGATCTTTTCTGGTCATGTCTATTAGGAGCTCTATGTGCCTTGTGTACTTGGAAGTCCTTTTCTTTCTCCAAATTGGAGAAGTTCTCTGTAATTATTTTTATGGATGCTCTAATCTGTTCTCTCTTTCCACACCTTCAGACCTCCTATGACCCATATTTTGGGTCCTTTGATAGATATGTATCCCTTAAATCTTTAATACTGTTTTTAATTTTTCTCATTTTTTCCTTCTTTATATTTGTTTTGGAGTGACTGAGATATTTTGAAAAATTTGTCTTAGCTCTGATACTGTTTCTCCTGTTTCACCAAGTGTGTTTTTAAGGCTCTAGTATATTTTTATTTGACATGCTGAATTCCTCATTTCTAATATTTCCATTTGGTTTCTCTTCTACATCTCAATTTCATGGGAAAATTTTCCTTCCATGTAATATATGGATTTCTTTAATTCATGAATTTCCTTTTCCTTGCTTCTGAGTAATCCTGTAATCAGTCTTTTGAATTTCCATTCAGGCATTTCATCAGTGTCTTTGCCTTCACATTCTAATACTGAAATGTTGTTGTGTTACTATGGGGGAGTCATATTTTCTTGCTCATTTTTGTTTATTGAGTTTCTATTTTTTTATCATTTGTGAAAATGCTTGATTTTCCCCTCTGGTTGCTTTATCTGTGAACTATTGCTCTGTGGAATGTCTGCTCTTTCAGTGAGTTCTCAGAGGCATGTGCTGGGTGGTGTCAGGGAGTTACGGTCTGTGTTCCAGGGTGTTGTAGTATCCAGGGTGACACTCAAGCCGGGCATTATAGATCTCCTCTATTGTCAGTAGGGATGAGTGTATGATCATCTCTGTTGGCATAATCACATACCTACCTCCTCTCTTCCAAAGTGATCAATGCCTGAGTTTAGTCTACAGCAACTTGAACACTCATCTACACTGCCACAGGAACCACACAAAGGATCTCTGCAGTCCTCTCTGTGAGCATGGATTCCACTGCAAAGACCCACCTAGGCAGTTTGGAAACTCTGTACCTCCAGCAAGAGACACAGTGATTGTCCAGAGACCCAGCTGCACCCTGCATCCTATCATGCAATCACAGCGTTCCCACAGTCCTAACACACAAGGCTCCCACAGTCACGGGTTGCAAAACATCTGCTCCACCTCACTAGCCTGTCCTATCTGTTGACGCAGCAGAGGTATTCCCAAAGCCAACTGCCTGTGGGTGCTCTGCCCTGAGGCTGGAAGTACCTCACAGTCCTATGTGAGTGTCCAGCCCCCTGTCAATCCTCCCAGCCAGCAGACTCAAAGTCATGGGGGACACAGATTTTTCAATCTGGTAGTATCTCTGGATCACACGCATGCACAAGAGCTGTCGGCCATGCTAATGATGTCAATATAGTGCCTTCTTTTTGCCAGTTGCCACATGCCCTTGTTGGAGGATGGGGAGAAAGAAACTTTCCGTTTTCAAACTGGGTTAGGCAGGCACCCTGTTCCCCATTAGGGCTCCAGATCAGAGTCAAAGACAGTGTGGTTTGCCAGGCTCTCCTTCTGGCAATATCATCAGTGGCATGGGCCGCTGCAGTCTGCTCTCACCTCACTCTCCGAAGGTGGCACTTCCTCTGGCTCTCAGCTGTCGGGATCATTGGTTCTGTCTTTTGCTCTTTGCTGTGCATCCACACCTTCTACAATAATCTGTGGCATCCCTCTTCTTTCTGTAGAATTTCTACCACAGATTTCTCTCTACCTCACTTGCACTTTATCTACTTTTTTTGCTACTATTTTCCCCTTGCCTAAAGCATTATGTTTTTTCCTTATTCAGCCATCTTGGTATCTCCCAAGAATATTCTTAGTAAATATTTTTATTTCAGGTGATCAGTGCAGGAATATCCTTACTAAACATTTCACCATTCTTTAAAATCTTGTATATTGATTTTCTTCTATTTGAAAGGCAGAGTGAGGGGTGATGGAGGGGCAAGAGAGAGAGAGAGAGAGAGAGAGAGAGAGAGAGAGAGAGAGAGAGAAATAAATATCTTCTGTACACTGGATCATTCCCCAGATACCTGCAAGGGTCATGGCTGAATCTGTCTGAATGAAGCCAAAAGGTTAGAATTCTGTGACAGAGCCCAAGAACTCTATGTTCCAGGATATATTAACAGAAAATTATACTAGAAGCAAGTCCCAGGATGTAAACTGGGACTGTTATAGGATATAGTCATCTCAAGCACTGGCTTAACATATCTTAACACATAACCTATTTTACCATAGTTAAAAGAAGAGCATTTAATGTAGTAAACAAAAAGATTGTGAACATTGGGGAAATACATTGATATAATTTATTATTATAGTTTATTTTTGAGAAAAGCCTTATAATGGTCATAAATGAATGCCTTAGGCAATTAGTATAAGAGGAGGCATCATTTACTTGAGTATACCAGAGGATACGTTTGGATTTGCTTCTTGAATATTAGTATTTTTTTCTCATTTCAGTTTCCCAGGAAAGAGATGGCCTAATTGTGACCAACAAGGAAAGTCAAGACATAAATTTGAGGAAGGATGTGGTCACAAACAATACATTCACTCACAAGGGCATTGAATCAAGAAAAACACGTAATTTAAGTTCAAGCCATATTCAAAAACTGATCATCAAAAAGAGAAATTGTTCAGGAATGAAACCTGAGGTATGCAGTATATTTCACAATGTGCATATCCCTAGTGTGCTGGGTGAGATGCAAGCTGGAGAGAAATTAGATGCCCCTAATGTACCTGGGAACTCTTCTCATTGCTCAGAGCCTCATAGTCAGCATCACAAGGTTCAGACTGTGCCATTTGATCACAGTAAACAAGCAAAAACCTTGCAAAGGAAGAAAATGTTCTTTACTTTTGAGAAGGCTTATATGAGAGACACTTGTAACAAGTCAACTATTGTAGGAAAGACAATGAAGACAATTCAAATAGGGAAGGAAACTTTGCATAAAAATTCTAACCTCAGTAAGTATCAACAAACCCAAACAAAAGAGAAACTCTGTGAATTTTTTAAGGGTGAGGAAGCTATGAATTACAAATCAGATCTTACAATGAATCAGAAAACACATACAGGAAAGAAACCCTATGTATGTGAACCCTATAAAAAATCTTTCAGCTATAAATCCTGCCTCACAGTCCATCACAGAACTCACACAGGGGAAAAGCCCAGTGGGTACAATGAATGTGGAAAAACCTTTTCCTGGAAGTCATATCTCATGAGAAATCAAAGAATTCACACAGGGCAGACACTATATGAAATTAATGAGTGTGGAAAAGCTTTTTATGTGAAACCACACTTTGTAAGACGTCAGAAGGGTCGCACAGCAGTGAAACCTTACGAATGTAATGAGTGCAAAAAGGACTTTTGCCAGAAGTCAGGCCTTATAACGCATCAGAGAGTTCACACAGGGGAGAAACCTTATGTATGTAATGAGTGTGAGAAAGCCTTTTCCCAGAAGTCAAACTTGAATAAACACCTGAGAATTCACACAGGAGAGAAATCTTATGAATGCAATGAATGCGGAAAAGCCTTTTGCCAGAAGTCAGTCCTCATAAGACATCAGAGAAGTCACACGGGGGAGAAACCTTACAATTGTAATGAGTGTGGAAAAGCCTTTTCCAGGAAGTCACATCTCATAATACATCAGAGAATTCACACAGGGGAGAAACCTTTTAAGTGCAATGAATGTGGAAAAGCCTTTTACCTGAAATCACACTTTGTTACACATCAGAGAATTCACACAGGGGAGAAACCTTATAAATGTAATGAGTGTGGAAAAGCATTTTCCCGGAAATCACACGTCATAACACATCAGAGAACTCACACAGAGAAGAAATCTTTTGAATGTAATGAGTGTGGAAAAATCTTTTACCAAAAGTCACACTTTGTAACACATCAGAAGATTCATACAGTGGTGAAACATTATGAATGTAATGAGTGCAAAAAGGAGTTTTGCCAGAAGTCAGGCCTCATAACACATCAGAGAATTCACACAGGGGAGAAACCTTATGTATGCAGTGAGTGTAAGAAAGCCTTTTCCCAGAAGTCAAACTTGAATAAACACCAGAGAATTCACACAGGAGAGAAATCTTATGAATGCAATGAATGTGGAAAAGCCTTTTACCAGAAGTCAGTCCTCATAAGACATCAGAGAATTCACACAGGAGAGAAACCTTATGATTGTAATGAATGTGGAAAAGCATTTTCCCGGAAGTCACACTTCCTAATTCATCAGAAAATTCACACAGGGGAGAAACCTTTTGAATGCAATGAATGTGGAAAAGCTTTTTACCTGAAATCACACTTTTTAACACATCAGAGAATTCACACAGGGGAGAAAACTTATGAGTGTAACGACTGCAAAAAATACTTTTGCCACAAATCAGCTCTCATAAGACATCAGAGAATTCACACAGGGGAGAAACCTTATGCATGTAATGAATGTGGAAAAGCCTTTTCCTGGAAGTCAGACCTCATAACCCATCAGAGAATTCACACAGGCGAGAAACCTTATGAATGTAATGAGTGTGAAAAAGCCTTTTCCCAGAAATCACACCTCATAGCACATCAGAGAATTCACACAGGGGATAAAGCTTTTGAATGTAATGAATGTGGAAAAGCCTTTTACATGAAGTCAAACTTGAAGAAACATGAGAGAATTCACACAGGTGAGAAATCTTATGTATGCAGTGAATGTGGAAAGGCATTTTGCCGGAACTCAGACCTCATAAGACATCTGAGAATTCACACAGGGGAGAAACCTTATGTATGTAATGAGTGTGAAAAAGCCTTTTCCCAGAAGTCAAACTTGAATAAACATAGGAGAATTCACATAGGGGAGAAATCTTATGAATTCAGTAAATCTGGAAAAGCCTTTTGCCATAAGTCAGACCTCATAACACATCAGAAAATCCACATAGGAGAAATTTCATGAATTAAATGAGTACGGAAAAACAGTATCCCAGATTTAAAGCCTCAATAGACATAGAATTGAAAAACTGGGAAACTTTGAATGCAATCAATGTGAAAAAAATCTTTTGCTTCAATTAAACCTCAAAAGATACCATAGACTACACAAAGAGGAAAACGCTGTCAATATAATGTATGTGAAAAATCTTTGCCAAAAGTCACTCTACAGTGTATATTGAGAAGAGAGAGCATGTGTGTATACTAAGACTTTGTACCATAGTTCATGTTTTACCACCTCTCAGAAGATTCATACAGAGCAAAAACCCTGTGAATGTATTGGAAGTGGAAACCTTTACTATAAGGCAAATTTTAAGAAACATCAGTAAAATTACAAAAAAAAAAAAAAACATTGAAAACATAACCTATATGGAACCACACCTCAGCAGTTATTAGGAAATCCAAATGAAGGATTTACCTTGTATGACAGAGACTGGCTATATGTTCTTTAAAGTCTAGTTTTTCCTCCTTTGACATACAATCTGCATTCTTGGCTTTCTCGTATTATGAGTAGGACCATGACAATGAGTTATTTCCACATATAAATTTTGTTGAGTATTTTCTGTGTGATACTTACTTGAAATATCATCCTCATCATTTGCAAAATTGTTTGATTTTATTGGTTGCCCATGATTCCTTCCCCACGTGACTCTATAGATCAGGTTGTGACCATTGGCCCATTGCCTGACTTATATATGCCAGCCATAATACTACATCTCAACTCTGAATGATGAGTGGTTTGTCCAGATTGGGGGATGAGTCTCTGATTACCTTTATACTCATGAGAATCATAGACTTCTCTGTGTATAAGTCCGAATTTGCCAGAAGTTTGCTTATTGGGTGAAGAGGGAATGTGTGTACAATGCTCTCCTGGCATAAATGCTAGGCAGTCCTCCTGAGATTTAAACTATGCTTGTAACTCTTCTTACTTTCCTTTCTTTGGATTGTTTTCATTCCACTCTATTGTGGTTTGCTTCTGTTTGAAATTAAATTCTGGCAGTTGTATTCACTTGGCTTGATTCTGGCTCATTTAATTTTTTTGAGTTACTTGAGATATGCAGGTAGCTAGTGAGCACTAGAAATTAAGGACTATCAGCACCAATGCTAACACCACACATAGAACATACTGCACACCTTGTGTGTTGTTCCTAAGATTGTACTGGCTAGAAATATCCAAGATGAGTGAAGACTGGCAAACCTACTCAACATCAAGCACCTGGACCTCTCCCCATCATGCAGCAGATGCCATGACACTTCCTAAATTTCAACACATGTGCACCTGATGCTATGACAGTCTGAGATTTTCAAAAGGGTCATGGAAGAGGGTGATACTTAAGTCCTGCTCCCAACTTAGCCTTATTTAAATATTCAAGTAGGTGTTTTCTCAGACATTGCCTACTATCCTATTAAGGGATAACTACAAACCTTTTAAATTGCAGCATTTTCTCCTGAGGTTGCCCACAATATTGCTTTTTTTTTTTTTAAGATTTTTAAAAAATTATTTGAGAGGCAGAGTTACATACAGAGGGGAGATAGAAAGGTCTTCCATCCACTGGCTCACTCCTCCAATGGCTACAATGGTTGGAGTTGCACTGGTCCAAAGCCAGGAACCAGGAACTTCCTCTGGGACTCCCACTTAGGTGCAGGGGCCCTATCATCTGGGCCACTTTCTGCTTTCCCAGGCTATAGCAGAAAGCAGGGTCAGAAGAGGAGCAGCTGGGACTAGAACCAGCTCCCATATGGGATGCTGGCATCACAGGTGGAGGATTAACCTAGTATGCCACAGTGCCAGCACCATATTATCTCTTTAAATTTTACTTTCCTGATTCCTTGTTTCTAGCTTTTTTTTTTTAAATTCCTTCTTGCCTAGAGACAGTAACTTGGACTAATGTTTAACCAGGGGACCCCCTGAAACAGAGAAACTGGTACAGAAATATAATAGTATGGCATTTTTGTAGTTTTACAATGACTTTAATATATTTGGCTTTATTTTCCGCCACCTCATGGTGACTAAGTTTTATTTAAATGTTGTTTACTTTTCTTTCCTCAAAGTTCTTCTTGGGATTTGATTGGATTTACATTCATCTCTGATATCAGCATGTACCCACTTTTTGTTGTTGTTGTTGTTGTTTTAATTTTTGACAGGCAGAGTGGACAGTGAGAGAGAGAGACAGAGAGAAAGGTCTTCCTTTTTGCCGTTGGTTCACCCTCCAATGGCCGCCGCGGTTGGCGCGCTGCGGCCGGCGCACCACGCTCATCCGATGGCAGGAGCCAGGTGCCAGGTGCTTTTCCTGGTCTGCCATGGGGTGCAGGGCCCAAGCACCTGGGCCATCCTCCACTGCACTCTGGGGCCACAGCAGAGAGCTGGCCTGGAAAAGGGGCAACCGGGACAGAATCCGGTGTGCCGGCGCCGCAAGGCAGAGGATTAGCCTGTTGAGCCACAGCGCCGGCCGTGTACCCACTCTTGATGGACAATTTACCTTAGTGACATGGCCATTCCTAGTGACTTGGTTATAAATGTAGTGATGAATGATACAGCTATAGTTGCTCTTTTTCTGCTTCCTGTCCAGAGGGCAGTCCTACAAGTCATTCCTTCCACCTCTAATCCTAAATGTTGGGAACAGTTCATTGGCAATATCCAGATCCAGTCCAAGTGCTAATCATAAGATGCAGAGTCAAATCCCAGGATACTCTGAGACTTAAAGGCAAATTAGTTATACATAAAATATACACCTTTTATTGAAAAATTAGCACACATAAAGGCAAAATATACAAGTTAAGCCTAAAATAGAAGTGAGAAGGAGTGCCAGCTTTCAAAGGAAAGGACTGAACAAAAAAATTCATGTGGATACAGTTGTGGCTATGTGCATGGCGAGTGAGGTCAATACATAGCCTCTTTCTGGGTCCCAGTTCCTTGCTCTGCAAATCTTAGAAATGAGATAAAGATGGTAGTGGAGAATGGGGATATTATCCACTGTCCATGCAGTTTGAATTGTGTGTGAGGGCAAAGGCCATGCCTCTCATTGTCTAAGGACTTCCTATGTTCCCATTTAACCATGTCCTTTTCCTAATGCTTGCTGAAGTGCTTGTTTCTGAGCCAATGCTGAACTGATTTCTGGCTTGCCTGGACTTTTATTGTCTTCTTGGTCTATTGATAGGGTGTTTCAGATTTCTTTTTCTTTGTGTAAGTTTAATAGACAATACATAATGACTTAATGCCTTGTCCAACTCTTTTCTAGCAAGCTTTGATGCATTAAAAATGGACTGAAAATGAAATAAATATAACTGCCAAAGTTTTTGAATGTAGAGTATCCAAAATTTTATTAGCATTTGTTTAATTATATGCTATTCAAAAATCGCATTCATTGTTGATCAGAATGCATAATGATACTTTACAAGATATCTGGCTATGTTATTACAAGTCCTACAATAGTATCGTATGCCTACATACAGTGCAGCCAGAAAATATATCCAGCAGCTTCATAATGACTATAACCTATATGAAACCAAGAGGTCCATCAGAATATAAACAGATAACCAAACCTTCCCAGTAGGTGGGGACCTTTGAAAAAGAACAGAGGAGGACTCATGAGACACTTGGTATACACTGGGCATGAGGATACAAAAGAAAAGGCATAGGCTGGAGTCATAGGGATTTCAGAGATAAAAGGAATTTACTGGCTACAGATAATAACATGGAGGTGCTTGCACGAAGTCATGGATTTAAGGGAAATCAGAGTAGTAACTGAAGACTGCCATGAGCTGAAATCACAGGAGATGAGAGGGGATTGGAAACATAGTAGTTCTGACATAGGCTGTATAGACCAGGCAGACTGAGGAAGATCACAGCTATATGAAGAGAGGTGAGAAATGCATGGCAATTGGCATTGGATACGGAAACTGGAAAGACACTCGAGGAAAGACGTGCTGTAGACAAAAAGGATGGAGACTCATGCAGCAGACATAAGTGACAGGGTTTTTAGAGCTTGCCTGGTTGGCAGAAAAATATTTTCAAAATGGCAAAAATACAAGAATAAACATGAATCTCAGTCACATGAGATGTTGAAACTGCAGATACCACATAGGTTTTAGGGCCAAGATTAGAGATAGGCAAAACAAGGCATAGCTAGAGGAACATGGGACTAGAGACAATATTTGAGAACAAAGGAAGAGTTATAAGAGATGTCATATAAATCAGTTCTTAGAAAAGGTATAGCCTCAAGAGAATATGTTAGAAGACTGACAATCATTTTAATTTTCTTCTTACGAACAAAAGTGAGGGACTGAGATCATGGCATTGTGGGTAAGGCCACTGCCTGCAATGCCAGCATCCCATATGGGCACCAATTCAAGCACTGTCTGCTCCATTTTGGATCCAGGTTCCTGCTAATGAGAGAGACAGCAGAGGATGGCACAAGTGTTTGGACCCCTGCTCCTCGATGGGAAACCCAGATGAATCTCCTAGCTCCTGGCTTTGGCCTGTCCCAGCCCTGACTGATGTGGCCATCCGTGGAGTGAACCATAGATGGAAGTGCTCTCTCTCATGTGCTCTCTCTTGCTCTCTGCCTCTCTGCCTCCCTCCCTCTGAGTTTCAAGTACATAAATCTTTTTTTTTAAAAAAAGAACTAAAATGAACTGTACAATATTATATACAAGAGAGACAAGTAAAAATAGAGGCTGGTATCAACAAAATATAACAAAACTATAAGTATGAAATTTTAAACTATTAACATTAATTTTTAAAAACTGGTAAACATTTAAAAGAAAATGAAATGCCTTCAGGAATCAAAACAAACTAATTTCTCAAAAAATGTATAAACTTTAACAAGATAGGCAGAGGATTTTCTGAAATACTTTAGAATAAGGTTTCTAAAGCAGAGACCAAAGTCTACCAAATTTTGGAAATCAATTTACTAAAACACAAATACTGCATAATATAGGAAATTCCTATATAAACTAAAGTACTGAATCAATCTAAAAAAGCAATAATTTAACAAATCAATTCCACAAGGAAAATTTCAGGCCAGGATTTGTTAAGTATTCCAAATGTTTAAAGAAGAAAATACTGTCAGTTTGCCAAGTTCTTCCAATGTGGTAATAAGTAGGAAATGTATTTGAATTTCTCTTCTGAATCCATCTTTATGTGAACATCATGTCATATAAGGGCATGGAATAAATATTAATTTAAAGAGCATCTTTTTTATAATGATGGATCCAAATATATTAAGCAAAATATAATTGTTTAGTCTTTTTGGAATCATAATAGATGCCTAGCAAGTAGGATATACTAAAAAATGCAAAAGTAATTAACATTCCAAAATACAACAACTCATCTTTGTGGGTGAAAAATACAGGAAGGAAATCACATGATAGTTTTGATTAAATATTAAAAACCATTTAATAAAATTTAACATTGTCATAGAAAGGAACTCTTAGCAGAGTAGTAAAAACATTTCCTTTATGCTGTTGAGGTAATCTATAAGGAATCTATAAAGTTATCATAATTAATAGAGAACATTGAAAATCTTTTACTGGGTAGTAGACTTGGACAGTGCTCCTTCCTTTCACTATTTCTCTTCAATATTTTCCGAGGTTTCTAGTAGGAGAAATTAAGTACAAAAAAAAAAAAAGCTTATTATAAGGATCAGGTTTTAAGCAACAAGACTGTCTATATGTGGCAATACTATTATATACAGGGATAATCCAAAAAGAAAGACAAACCATTAAAAGAATTAAGCAATATTATTGGATACAAGATGAATATATACAAATGAGTGGATTAGTATGTACCACCAAGAAAAATGATTTTAAGTGACACAATAAAGAATAGCAAATAAATTCTGATTGGAGAAATGAATTAAGAATTAATCTACGTATTATCTTTGAATCTTCAATATTAAATATGTAACAGAAAATAAGCCAAGAATATAAAGAAAAGACCTATACTCTCACACAGACACACACATTGGTTTACTTCCACACATGCACACATATGTTGGCATGCTTTCACACACACATGCTGGCATTCACTCTCAGGTTGGTGTGCTCTCACACAGACACATGCACACACTGGCACTGTCACACAGGTACACACTGGCATGCTCACACGTGCATACAGGCACTGTCACAGGTACACACTGGCATGCTCTCACAGGCACCATCTCACAGACACACATGTAGACACTGTGCATTCAGCCAGGTCTCTGCCGCCCCAGGAGCAGATCCCCGTCACCTGCTTGGGACTGACGGCCAGCAGGGAGCATAGGAAGAGTACAGGGGTCCCAAGGTGGGGCAGACCCTGAGATTCCTGTGCATGAGTGACGGTGGACCCACCCCGACACTGGCCCTGGCCTCTTTCTGTAGTGAGTCCCTCGCTGGACCCTGCCACAAGCAGCCCCAGGCTCTCCATGTCTGAGGATCAGAAGAGCATGAAGCAGCTGCTCTTTGACCAGGACCTCCCCCCTGAGCCAGCAGGTTTGACCAGGACCCCTGAGTGCTGGCACGGGAGCAGGTCTCCACCGGGCAGTACAACTGGGAGGTCGGTCGAGGTGGGGAACAGGAAGGCCTGGATGCTGGGCGTGTATCTGGGCAGTGTGGGCAGGGAGGGGAGGGTCCCCAAAGCCCCCCAGCATGGCACTGGGCAGTGGAGTTTTACACAGAGTGACTCTAGGCCTTGTCCTATCCCTGGACGTGGCTCCGGCCTCCCTGGCACCTCTGTTGGGTGGGCATTTTCCTGGATTGTGATGGGAGTTTTTCTTCTAAAAAATATTTCCTTATTGAATATGCAGAGAGAAAGAGAGCAAGCTCCCATCTGTTGGTTCACTCTTGAAATATCCTGACGCTGGGAGCCAGGGACCCAATCCCATGTCCCATTTCTGGGGTCATCACTGCCACCTGCTGGGGTCTGTGTTAGCAAGAAGCTGGAAGCAGGAGCCAGAGTGAGGGATCCAACACACATTCACTGAAGGGGCCATAGGTTTCCCGACTGTGTCTTATCTGCCAAGCCAAACTCCTGCCCCTAAATTTTTTAATTTTAAAGTTGAAATAGTGTTGGCCTTTCTGTTACAATACTGAAAACATATGCACAATTAGAACAACAAGCCCGGGGTGCAAGCTTGGCTCAGCGGTTAAAACATCCGTTGGATGCCTGCATCCCAGATCGTGCTGCTGGGTTCAAGTCCCAGCTCTGTTCCTAGGAGATGCCAGCTTCCTGCTGATCGCACCCTGGGAGACAGCAGGTGATGGCTCAAGTACTTGGGCCCATGCCATCCATCTGGAGACCCACGGAGTTTCTGATTCCAGCCTGACCCAGCGCTGGCTACTGGGGCATCTGGGGAGTGAACCAGCGGATGGGAGATGAAGCTCTCCACCTCCCTCCTTGCTCCTCCGATCTCCCCCTGCTTCCCTCCTTCCTCCCCCTCCGCCTCCAGCTTTCATATAAGATGAATACAACTAAGTAAATAAGTAAACCTCAAGACACTTTAAAAGAAAAAAAGCAGCCCCTTAGAAAATGGTAGGAAAAAGAAGTGAGCTAACAAGATGGACGCAGATTGGCTGATACACCTGTGAAGATTATTGAACTGATGGTAACTTTCTCTAGTGTTACAAAGTAGTTTCTCAACTATGGCATTGTTGATCTTTTGTCTGGATCATTCTCTGTCATACAGGACTATGTGTGCATTTTATGCTATAGGGCTGTGTACATCTCTTTTTCAGTTTTTATTATTTTCTAGTTTATTGGAAAGGAGAGTTAGAGGGATGAGAGAGAGAGAGAGAGATACTCCATCAGCTGGTTTACTCCCCAAATGGTCACAATGGCCAGGGCTGTGCCAGGCCAAAGCCAGGAGGCTGGAGCTTCTTCCAGGTCTCCCACATGGGTGCAGGGGTCCAAGCACTTGGGTCATCTCCCGCTGCATTAGCAGGGAGCAGAATCAGAAGTGGATCAGCTGGGTTTTAGCAGTGCCCATGTGGGATGCCGGCATCACTGTGCCACCATGCCTGCTCCAGTCTGCCTTGCTCTGGACCCTTCCCTCCCTCTGGGCACCCTGCACATGGTGGCCAGCCAGCTGCCTTCTGCACCGCACTCCTCCTGACTGGTTCTCACGGGTGCACGTGCGTCTGTCCCTGGAGGCTGCCTGTGGGTTACCTCACCCCTTCGCTGGGTGCATCAGTATTCCCTTGCTGCATCCCTTCTCAGAGGGGGCAGGGAGCCAATGCCCACCTCACACCGCGCCTTCAGAGTAGACTGGGGGTGAGCACCATGGTGGTCTGCAGGTGTTGCAGGAGAGCACTGGGAGAAGGCCTGTTCTCACATCTGGCCCTGAGCTGTGTGCTGTTGGGGCTCCTCCCCACCCATCTCCAGCTCACCCTCTCCCCTCGTGCAAGGATCTGAATGTGTGCATCCCCCAGAATCAGGGTCTGGAATTCTAGTCTCCAAGCAGATGGTGGTAAGAGCCAGTAAGAGACCGCAAGCTGCCTAGCCCCTCTGCCATGCTGGGACAGTGACAGGAAGGCCGCTGTGACCAGGGCAGGGGCCTCTGCTCACCTGCCGAGGACACCTGGGGGAGACCGGCCCAGAGGGCAGCAGGTGCCAGCTGACAGACCACATGTGGGAGTGGCTTTTGAGCCGGGTGCTGTGGAGAGGCTGGAAGAGTCTGGGGTGTGTCCTAGAAAAGCTGTGTTGCTGTGAATGCATGGGCAAGGGCTCTGGACCAGGGGGAGCACTGTCCTCAGGGGCCAACCTCAGGTCCACTGTGGTGAGAACAGGTTGTTGGTGGATATGTGGGTGGGCGAGGCCTGGTCACATGGAAGAAGGGTTGAGCGGGGGGTGCCCCGATCCATGCCCTGTGGAAGGCAGACCTTGTGGGTGATGAACGTGAGATAAGGGGAAGGATTTGTGATGGAGTTGTTACTCAGAAGGGAAGCAGAGCCTGAAGATCTGGAACATTCTCAGGCTGTCTGTGTTAAGGAGAATGAGTGACCGTTCAGGAGACAGCTGATAAGGTGTGGCCCTATGAGTGTGCATTAGAAAGGCAAAGAGAGACTGACTCCATTAGCTGTTTTACTCCACAAATGTCCCCAAGTCCCCGCGATGTTCCTCCCGGGACAGCTTCAGTGCAAGAGTCCCTGACTGGTGGAGTCACTGTCCTGCCCAGCCTGGGACAACTGAGTGGCATAGGGGCAGGGCCGCCCAAAGCCACAGAGCCTTGGAGGCCCAGAGAGGGCTGATGCCCCACATGCAGGTGGGGACTTGTCTGGGACCTGTCCCTCCTGTCCCCCATCTCTCCCTTTTGGAATGTGCCTGATCCCACTCCCGGAAGGAGCAATCATCTCCATAGTCACACCTGGAGCCACACCTGACACAGGTGCCACCTGCACCAGATGGGGGCTGTCCAGATGCAAGGACCGTGCTTGCCTGCAAGGAGGACATGGGCCTGGGGTGCTGGGGGTGGAATGCCAGGGTGGGGACGTCTGTGCCCAGGTTTCATGAATGAAACCCTGACCCGCATGTGAGGTCCCAGGAGGTAGGACCAGAACCTTCCACCCCAAGAGGTTCCTGAGCTGAGAAGCAGGCCCTCACCAAATGATGCCTGGCTTACCTTGGCCCTGGGTAGACGTCTTTCCATGGTGTGCTGTCTGCCCTTGACCCAGGCCTGCCCTGTGGTTTTAGAGCTGGGCTTCTCCCTTCAAGGACATGATCCTGTGCTTCTCTGAAGAGAACTGGCCCCTCCTGAACCCTGGCCGGACTGGCTTCTATGGAGAGTTCATCATTGAGGAGGACTGCAGAGTCTCTGTGACCCCAAGTAAGACCCGGCTCCCGGATGGCGGCCTGGGGTCCCTGCCAGGGTCTCCCTTCCCAAGTGAGACTGTGCACTCAGAATGGGGGCTGGGGTCCCTGCCAGGGTGTCCCCAACGTAATAGCAGGATCCTGGAGGTGTATTCAGGTCTGTGCCTGGTTGTCCGAAGCAAATGTCACCCTGGTCCCTGCCTGCCATTTTGACACCTGTGGCTCAGGCTTCCCGGGCTGTCTGTCACCAGAGGCCCAGCATCACTGTCTGCTTCTGGCTTCACACCTGCAGACCCTGAAGGCCCTGGCCCTGCCCCTCAGGGGTTCCTGCCCACCTCACACCTCCTCCCCTCCACTCAGCTTCTTGAGCTCTGCACCTGGCTGTGCTGGCCACCTTGGGAGCTGCTCAGTGGGGTGCCTTGCCCTCTCCTGGGGCAGATGACCCAGCTGCCCTGCTGGGCCCCTTCCAGGGGGAGGAGAGTGAGCTGCTGCTGGAGCTACTGGAGCTCCAGGGGAAGGAAGCGCCCCAGGAAGCCCCGACTGGTAAGTGAAGGTTCCAGAACTGGGTGGGCAGAGGGGCAGAGCCAGGCTGTTCCAGGGCTTCCTGTGCAGCCCCCATGCATTGTCTGGGTACTGATGCCCTGCCCTGTCCCTGTCCCTCATTTTAACTGAGCCATGCTGGGGCCAGGTGTCCCTCAGGAACCCACCCTGAGCCTGGTGCATGCTAGGGCTCCGGGCAGTTCCTCTGTGCCTGGGGCCTGCAGTGCTGGGGCTGGGAAGTCAGCACCTTGGGGACAGCATGTGTGGGATACTCAGCATCAGCACCCCCTGTCAAGGGGACTCAAAGGTGCCCCAGAGCACATGGGCTTGGGTACCCAGGCCTGCCTGCAAAGGCTGTGAGGCCAGCAGCCATGCTATGGTGCATCCCACCCTGCAAATTCCATCCTGGCCCTTAAAGGGAGGGAAGAGAGAAGGGCACAGCATCTGAGCCATGACAGCTGCTTCACAACTCTACCTGTGGTCCCTGAAGGGCCAGCCAGGACTGAGATCACCCAGGAGTACTGCAAGAACAGGTGTCTCTGGGCTTTAAGACAGGCCTTCTGGGTAGGGTTCTCAGGGGCTGGCAGCACCCCTGACCAGCTTGGTTTCTTGTAGCTGGAGGCAGACCACAGGTCCTGGAGAGCAGCCTGGAGGAGGTGACCATCAAAATCATGTGGTCCAGCTCTGGGTACGAGGACTCCCAGCTCAGCCCCCGTGGGCTGCAGCCCTTCCGAGGCAGTGAGAAGATGGCCTACATGTGCCCCATGCATGGGAAGGCCTTCCGCTGGTTGGTCAACTTTGTACAGCACCTGTGCAGCCACTGGGACCGGGAGAAGCCACATGTGTGCCCAGTGTGTGGGGAGCTATTCAGCGAAGGCAAGGACCTGGACAGCCACCTGGAGGCCTATGAGGCCCAGGAGGACCAGAAGCCCTCCAGGTGCGGCTCCTGCGGGAGGAGCTTCCGCCTCAACTATCACCTGCTCTCCCACCAGCGGATCCACCGGCAGCCCAGCAGACTGGAGCCAGAGACACAGAGTGAAGAGGGATTGGGCTTCCAGTGCCAGGAGCCCTGGGCCTGGCACCACAGCCACACACACCAAAAGGACACGATGCGGCCATTCCAGCGCTGCTACTGCATCAAGAGCTTTGGGCAGAACTTGTACATCTGCCATGAGCACATGCACATGAAGAGGTGCTCCAAGCAGGCCCTGAACTCTTACTGAGGACTGCCGCCCAGCCCCATTCACCTCCTGCCCCTCGCGTCTGGGCCATGTCCAGCCCCACCTGCTGCCATGGTAGCCCCATGAGAGTCTGATCCATCTCAGAAGCCCCTGCACACGGTTGCCCCAGCTGGCAGAGGGCTGGTCTGCATCCTGGGACCACTGGATCACCAACCAGTCCTCAGCACTCACCCTCCCATCTTGCCCTGAGCATGGACCCCAGGATCCAGGCTGGCTGCTGTCCATGCCCCTCCAGTTGGCTGGGGAGTGGACCCGGTGCACAGCACATCCTGTCTCCAAGGCAGCTGCAGGCCTGATGGTGGGGGTGGGTTGGGAGTACTATGGTGGGAGCTCCAGGGTTCTCAGGGCTGGGAAACCACTGTGGTCCCTTTGGATGTGTGCAGGGGAGTGGGGCTCCCCAGGAAGGCAAATCTCTCCTTTTTAACTGTTGTGCCTCTGCCCCAGAATGCCCCTTTCTCTGCCCAGATGCCCTTGGTAAATATTTGAGTGGGAAGCTGAACTGTGGTCTTTGAAAGGCACTTAGAGCCCTCCTTGGCCTCTGTCCTGTCCAGGAGCTGAATCCCCTTGAGGGATTGGCCTGGGACACCTGGCCCCCAGCTGAGGCTTGCCTGAAATCCTACTCTGCCTGGGCATCAGCAGGGCTCCCTGGTGGGTTCTGCACCTTGGGTGCTTGGAGCAGCAGGAATGTCTGTTACAATTCCCAAGGCTGCAGGTCTGGGGGCAACTTGTTGGCCAGGCTGGACCCTCCTGGGAGGCTATAGGGGAGATTCCGCCCCAGCTTCCAGGGCCTTCCTGGCAGGTATGGCTGTTCCTGGCTTGTGATGCTCTGTGAGTCTGTCTCCTGGTTTCCCTTCTCAGAGAGACGTAAGTCACTGTTCCATATGAACTTGTCTACACCTGCAGTCTCTGGGCATGGGTGCACGGCACACATCTGCTCACACCTGCACTGCTGCCCTCCCTCCTGAGCCTGTTGGAGTGGGATTCAAACCACAGGGCCTGCCTCCTTGGCTGGCATCCCCTGCAGGGGGCTGTGGGCCAGGCATAGCCAGCCACGGGCAGTGAGGCTGAGCACCAGGAGCTGGTGCTGCTGCTCCCAGGAGGCAGCTGTGCCAGCTCCACTACAGTTAGAAGGCCTGGGGGCTGTGCAGCTGAGCCAGGGTGCCGAGGTCAGGTGGATGTTCCTGTGTCAGGCCCACCGCTGGGCAGCAGGCTGGGTGGAGGTGCCCAGTGCTCCATGTGACCCCTGTCACTTCACACCAAGAGGCCTCTGCCTCACACCCAATCAGTTACAAGGTTTTGTAGCTGCAGTGACTGTTGGGTAGATGGACCCACTGGCTGGCCGGTGCCGTGGCTCAACAGGCTAATACTCCACCTTGCGGCGCTGGCACACCGGGTTCTAGTCCTGGTCGGGGAGCTGGATTCTGTCCCGGTTGCCCCTCTTCCAGGCCAGCTCTCTGCTGTGGCCCGGGAGTGCAGTGGAGGATGGCCCAAGTGCTTGGGCCCTGCACCCCATGGGAGACCAGGAGAAGCACCTGGCTCCTGCCATTGGATGAGCGCGGTGCGCCGGCCACAGTGCACCTGCCGCAGTGGCCATTGGAGGGTGAACCAACGGCAAAGGAAGACCTTTCTCTCTCTCTCTCTCTCTCTCTCTCTCTCTCTCTCTCTCTTTCTCTGTCTCACTGTCTACTCTGCCTGTCAAAAAAAAAAAAAAAAAAAAGATGGCTTAGGAAAGGAAGCATGGTCCAACCCTGCGGTCAGACCCAGAGAACTGGCGAGGCCCTTGGTTTCTAGTCAGCCAGGATAGGGACGCCCCCACGTAGAAGTGGGGCCCTCTGGGGCATCCACTCTGTGACATCCCGGCCTGGCCCATGGGTGCCCAGCACATCCTTGGCCTCAGGAAGGTCATTTCCCCTGGGACTGTGGACACTTGGCTGAGAGAGGAGCCCTCTGCTCTCCGGTGAGTGTCTTGTCTGCAAGTCACGTTTTGTGGATTGGAGCCCAGAGGAGGCAGTCCCACCCTCCAGGTCTGTCAGGGACCCCGGCTGTGATTCAGAGCCAGGTACCTGTGATTCAGAGCCAGGAAGACTGCGGCCTGTGTCTGGAGAGCCTGCGGGGCTGGGGCACGGCCAGGGGCTTCTCTGAGAGAAGCTGCAGCCCCCCAGCCACCAGGCCCGAGGGTGCTGGAGCAGAAGTATCTGTCTTCCCTTGGCCACTGGCACATTTCTGGCCTCAGCTGAGGTGGGTAAAATATACAAGGTATTTGTGAGGCAGCTGAAGAAGTGCCTGTAGACAGATTATTTAGGGCCGGGGGTTGTTGTGGCATAACAAGTTAAGACACAGCTGGCAACAGCAGCATCCACGTGGGAAACCTGGCTGGAGTTCCACACTCCTGGCTTTGGCTGGGCCCAGCCCTGGCTGTTGCGGCTATTTGGGGAGTGAACCAGTGGATGGAAGATCTCTTTCCCTCTCTTGGTAACTTTCAAGCAAATTAAATAAACCTGTGTAGTTTATATAGTTCTTTCTGTGGGTATGAAGGACAAGCATCATCCACAAACTAAACTGTTTGTGCTTGGTTTCATCCTAACATATTCTGAACTTTGATAAGATGTATTAAAGTGTAGTTTTTAGAAATTATTCTTTCTTACCAGGTAAATCTTGCACAAGTACCAAAACTTAAATTTATAAAGCTACCCTAGAAATAGTTAATGGCAAAAGAAAAATTAAAATTTGAAAATGCCAAATAAAAACATGTTAAGACAGCAAATCACAGGGAAAACATTCCACAGTGTTATAGCTAGTGTGTCTCTGATGTTCATGGAAATGGGAAAAGGTCATGTTGAAATACTAAGATTTCAAACACAATTCAGAGTTCTAGAGACTTTTAAACCTGGCAGACTATTTTAGATCGTTTCTCCATATTACAAAACTATTGATTTAAAATCAGCTCCAGATTTTGGTTCTACATAGAGTCACTTTATTTGGGGCTTTCTGGGAGCCACTATCTTCTTTGATGGTAAATCTATTATTTGACCTATCTGATGTTACTTATTTCTTAAGAGCCTATGAGTTCCCTAAGATAGTATTACCAGAAAGGCAGATATCCCTCTCCTTGAGTTCTTCTTGACCTGTAGATTCTCTAAGGAGAGTCCTCTGTTGAAGTAAGATTATTGGTTTTGTGAAAAGAGTAGCGTATCTGTTTTCTTAGGATTTGAGCCTTTATCCCTGCTACATGAAAATCATCAACTCCACCAGATTTTTAACTGTTATGAAGATAAGCATGTGGCTGCCAATAAAAGCTTGGAGAAAGGTGAATACCGGTCAAATGGTGATCTCACTTCAGCTGTAAATGTCTTCAGATCATCTGCTGATAGGGCGAACATTTAGCCCAGGGTAAGATGCTGTTTATAATGACCATGTCCCATACATGCCTGAGTTCAATGCCCAATTGTGGCTCCTGACTCCAGCTTTCTGCTAATGCAGACCCAGGGAGTCAACAGTGATGACTGAAGTATTTGGGCTCCTGCCACCACATAAAATTTCTAGATTGGGTTCGTGGCTCCTAGTTTTGGTATTGGCCAAGCCCTGGCTGTTGGGACATCTTAGAAGTGAACCAACCAAAGGGAATTCCCTGTCTATATGTCTCTCTGCCTTTCAAAAAAAAAATCACCTGTCACCATTTGGTCTTCCTCATTTAATAAAAAATAATTATTTTCCCTTACTTCTGGAATTTGAGGCAGTTTTGGAACCACATGAGACAGAATCTTAAAATGAGACTCCCTCTCTCTCTCTCACACACACACACACACTCTCTCTCTCTCTCTCACACACACACACACACTCTCTCTCTCTCTCACACACACTCTCTCTCTCTCTCTCTCACACACACACACTCTCTCTCTCTTCTTCTTTCTCTGTGTAACTCAAATAAATAAATGAATCTTTAAAAAAAATCTGTGAAAGACTAGTTACAAATACTGGCAAATTTTCAGACTCCCTTAATTGATACCATCTTTAATTCACATTTAGAGGAAAAGGTTGTGTTTTAAATGTAATTATAATGAGCTACTTATCAGCAATTTCTCTTTTATCTCTGTCATTTTATTATTGTTCTGACCAAACTACTGATTTCTCTTCACAGTAGTGACAATATATTTTATATCATAAAGTGTATATAACTTTTAAACTTCCTTTTCTTTGAATTTAGACATATCACTTATGAATATCTTTAGTATCTTAGTTGATGGCAGTACGTACACTGTGAAGCTGAGTCATCAGCTTCCTCAAAGTTCTATAAGTTGTCCTGATGATGTTCACATACAAAATTTCTCAGGGCTATCTTTGTCCAATGTGAGGCCCTAGACAAAGGATTTGAAGGTCAAAGGATAAAACACCATCTAGTTCTTACACGAGGAGGAGGGGGAAATGAGTTACATGATTTTCAAGATATTTAACCACATCAAGTTTATAAAGGATTGGGAGTGTATGCGTCAGGGAACAGACTGTACTTCCTGTCAAAAACAAAACAAAAACAAAAACAGAGACTAGCTACTGTGCTAAGTGACCTATCACACTTCCAAGGGGAAGGAGTAGGGATGCAACTCCCTGCATATGAATCAAGAGAGAGGGGCTTTCAGATTATCTGGAGAGCATAAATAATCACTCCTGCCATGTCGAACTTGAATCTGACTCATGCCCAAGATTGATTTGCCATGTGTTTTGAAAGTGGAATGACAAAAAGATAGCTTTTTAAAGTGACCTATATTCTTAGAGTTTGTAAGAACAATTGTTGCTTAAGTTTATGTAATGGAACAGAGGTGGTCCGTGTGCACAGGAGATATGATACAGATTGTCTTAGACCCATAAACCTGACTAGAAAGTGCCAGTGATCCCAAAAGTCAAGTGAATTACCATCTTTTCTAGCATAGTAAGTGAAGAGAGAGCTTAACTAAATCATATTATCTGCAGGTACCTGTCACATCCCATTTCTCCTGTAAATGGTCAGCCTGTATTAGGATTGAATTGGGAAAAGAAGGTAGCTATAATTTTGACAATTAAAAGTTTTTATTATTTTACTAAGATTATTTGTGCCAATGGTGTATTTTGATTACCTGTTAATGAATAAAAACATCATCTCTACCCTAAATTTCATGAACAGACATGGTTAGCCCCATAAGATAAATTAAAAGACATTCTGAAAGTCAACAGTAAAGTTTCTTTGTAATAAAGAAGTTTTGCTTATTCAGCTTAATGAGTGTGTATGTGTGTGTATGTGTGTGTTCTGGAAAATGGTGATCTTGAAAGAATAGAAAAGTTTGGTGTTGGGAAAAAAAACATTGCCAATTTCTTTTGATCATCAGATTATTATCTCTGGGTCTGACGCCAGTAAGTCAATGCTTTATTCTTGGACCTGTCCATAATTTAGTGAGAAGGTATTAAGTCAGACAAAAATCATAGTTGTCAGGAAGATTTTCATTAGATTATTTTATCCATGTAATCTTTTCTCTTCTTCAGAAGCCCTTCTACATCTTTACTTGATTTAATATTTCCCTACTTTCTGTTTTTTGCCTGGAGCTCAAGTAACAGAATCAAAATCAAGGAGAATTGATTAACGTAAAAACTTGATCACATTTTTACTAGGTATCTGAACATTCCTGATAGTATTTTTAAAAAAGATTTATTTACTTATTTGAAAGGCAGAGTTACAGAGAGACAGTGGGAGAGGGAGGGAGGGAGGGAGAGAGAGAGACAGAGAGAGAGAGAGTCAGAGAGAGAGAGGTCTTCCATCCGCTGGTTCTCTCCCCAGATGCAATGGCCAGAGCTGCAATGGCCAGAGCTGAGCTGATCTGAAGCCAGGATCCAGGAGCTTCTTCCAGGTCTCCTACATGGGTTTAGGGGCTCAAGGACTTGAGCCATCTTCTACTGCTTTCCCAGGCCATAGCAGAGGGTTGGATTGAAAGTGGAGCACCTGGGACTTGAACTGGTACCCATATGGGATGCTGGCACTGCAGGTGGAAGCTTTATCTGCTACACCACAGTGCTGACTATGCTTTAAAGAAAAAAAAATATGCTTTTTTTACTGCATTGCTGAAAGTAGGCCTAGACACAGGGATTCCTTTCAGTGAGGTCTGTTTGTTGAGCACATGTGAGATGTGTTTTCTATAAAGCTAGTTGCAAGAAGGTGTTTGTTCTGAGAAAGCAGCAGCACCAAGG